>PVLA01003680.1:0-203605 GCA_004027455.1 Hydrochoerus hydrochaeris
CCTCCCCTCCCCTTTCTTTCTTTCTACCAGGGATTGAACTCATGGCCTTACTTACGTCTGGAACGCACTGTGCCACTGAGCTTCATCCTCATAACTAAAAGCTATGTCACTTTTCTTCCCCTCCCGCCCCGCCCCGCCACAGGGATTGAACTCATGACCATGCGCTTGCCAGGCAGGCGCTTATGCCGCTGAGCTAAATCCCCAGCCCCTATGTTACTTTTCTTTAGCAGAACTAGAATTCAATGAAACTGTGCCTTGGCTCATCTTGGGGTCCATCGTCAGGGCCTGCCTTTGGGCTCACTTGAGAGTTCTTACATGTCTCCTGCCTCGCTGTCAACTGCCTCCACTAGCTTGAGGTTATCTTCTTCCAGATGTTCTACTTTTTTTTTTTTTTTTGTCTTTTTGAGAAAGGTTCTCACTATGTAATTCAGGTTGGCCTTGGGCTCACTTTGTAGCACAAGCTAGTCTTGAACTTGCAAATGATTGCCCTGCCTCAGCCTCCCAATTACTGAGATTACAGGAGTGCACCATCGTGCCCAGCTTGATGTTCCACTTTTTGAGACAGATTATGGTTGTGTTCCTGAAGCTGGTCCTGAATTCTTAGTCTCAAGCTATTGTCTCCTGCCTCCTGAAGCTGCTTCCATCCCTAGCCCAAGTGAAAGGAACTACACCTGACTAATTAGGTGTGCTTCATCTTGTAAATGTCTTGCTCTATAGCCCAGGCCGGCCTTCAATTGCAGTCCTTCTGCCCCAGGTTCCCAAGTGCTGGGGTTACAGGTGTCATATCTGGCTTTGATCAGTCTTTTAATTCCAACTCTCTCAGTAGAGGGGAGCCTAAGAACTCAGTCCCAAATTGAGGAACATTTTGTTCTGGACAAAGGATTCACATACTAATCTTGCTCTTGTTTCCTGGCTCATGATAGCTAGAGAAGAGTTAAATTAGAATAGATCTCATGCAACTATGAGTTAAGACTTATTAGGTACATTACCCAGGAAGATTGTTTTTAGCCGTTGGAGCAGGTTCTTCATGTTCAGTTTAGAACTTAGAATTGATGCTATAGAAGGTTAAGTAAATTGAAATAATATAAAAGTACTGTTGGTACTATTGCAGTTATGTTATGGCTTAAACATGCTTTAAGACTAATCATTGTGAACAAGGTTTTTATGGGAAAACGAATTGGACACTGCCTGGAAGATTCCCACTTGATCTTCTAGGAGAATAGAAGGTTAAGTAAATTGAAATAATATAAAAGTACTGTTGGTACTATTGCAGTTATGTTATGGCTTAAACATGCTTTAAGACTAATCACTGTGAACAAGGTTTTTTATGGGAAAACGAATTGGACACTGCCTGGAAGATTCCCACTTGATCTTCTAGGAGAATAACTCTTTGCTAATGTTAAACCCTTGCTATCCTCCATGAATTTCCTATAAGCCAAAAAAATTGTTACATACTTCAAGTAAGATCAGTTCTGGGTGGGGCAGTCAGTTCTCTGCACAAGTGTGGGGAGTCAAGTGTCAGTGTAATTGCATTCTTTTTAAATTTTATTTATCTTTTTGGTACCAGCAATCAAACTCAAAGACCGTGTAATTGCCAGGCAGGTGCTTGTGCTGCTGAGCTCTATCCCCAGCCCTGTAACTACATTCAGATGTGGCTCCCGCCTTGGTTCTGTTTGGTATACAGACCGTGTGTGCCCTTTGGACTCATAGTATTCTTACGGGACTACTGTGTGTTGGGCCATTCAGTATAGAGTACCCAGATGGACAGAGCAGGATGCAGGTTAGGGAATGGTTCTAGACAGAGCACTGGGCTGGGGAGATGAGTCCTTATTCTGGGTCTAACTGTAGTCTTTCTCTGTAGGGAACGCCATGCCGACTGGCAAGCAGCTAGCTGACATTGGCTACAAGGCCTTTTCGGCTTCCATGATGCTTCTCACTGTGTACGGGGGCTACCTCTGCAGTGTTCGGGCCTACCATTACTTGCAGCTGCGTAGCGCCCGACGTCAGGCCGCACAAGAACAGAAGAGCTCGGGAGTGCTGTAGGGCTGGGAGTGTTTTCTTCTGGGCAGGCTGCGGAAAGACTTTACCTGCTGATTTACAGATCAAGAGGACTAGGAGCTTGATGGTTTCCAAACTCTGCTGGAAGAAAGTGCCCAGGGTTCTGCCAGTTCATCAGTGTGACAGTTTATGGGGGCTGTTGAACCATAATGGTAATGTAAGTGTGAAGTATACCTGTATACATTAAATACTTTGTCATGTCTATCTCTTGGTGTTTTTGTTTTCCCAAATAATACATTGACCCTAAAAGATGAGACAGTTTTTGAGTCATGGACTATATTACCATGTCCTTTTTATAATGAAGTTTATTGGTACAATTGAGATATGCATAATAATCACATTCATCATAATAGTACTGTATCTTGAACTCTTTTTTTCTTTTTTGAGACAGGGTCTCACTATGTAGTCTAGGCTGACCTTGAACTCATTATGTAGCTCAGGCTGGCTTTGAACTCAGGGCGATCCTTCTGCTTTAGCCTCTTGAGTGCTGGAGACATGAGCCACCATGCCCAGCTTTCCACATTTTAAACTCTTATCACCCATGAATATTGAGGGATATTCAGTGTGCCACAAAAAATATTTACACACTTCAGGAAAAGAAAAACTTGTATAATTGTTTTAATACTAAGTTCATTGAGGCATCATGAGATTAATGCAAGTTACTTGTGGCCTCTGTAATTATAAGAGGTTCTCAAAGTGGTGGCTGTTGACTTCCATACGTTATTTTCTTTCCCTGAAGAGTATACATTTTTGTGGCAGACTGTAGTTTTAGCAGTGCTAGTATCAGCCCTTGTGATCTTGGGTAGGACTGTCCCAGCATTTATTTATTTTTTGGTACTGGGGATCAAACTCACAACCTTGCACATGCCAGGCAGGCGCTTATACTGCTGAGCTAAATCCCTGACCCCTTTATTTGTATTTTTTATATTCTTGTACTGAGGACTGAATCCAGGGCCTTGTGCCTGCTAAGCAGGTGCTTTGCCACTGTCTCAGCACTTGCACTGATAGCCTGAGAAAACTGAGGAGGTCTGATGTAGAGACCATTCCTGGGCCAATTACTGTGTCTAGGGAATGAGGTACTCTGTGTGGAAGGACAGAAGCCCTTGTTTGGCAGCCCTTATATAACTGCAGGAAATAAAAGAGGGTTCCTAAAAAGGACTGGCATAGAAGTTTGATTGAAATATATGGTGAATGTTTAAATAAATGTATTATAGTAAAAGATACATTGCTCTCAAAATATTCCTTGCTTGGAACATACTAATACAATCAACTGTGGCACTGTCTTTTATTGTAATAAGTTCTTTAAAACTCAAACATTCACTGTATTTTTCTGGCTAGTCCTTGTGTAGAGTAAAAACAGTTCTTCTTAAGCCCATTAGGCACAATATTAGCATAAGGATAGATTTTAAACTGCTATTACACAGGGAACATACCTGTAGGTCTTAGTTGTGAAGAGAACATGAAAGAAAATGCAGCACATTGAAGTAACACGTCACTATGAAGAGATTCTTCCATCACTCCTTTTGGAGCCCAGAAACTTGTTAGTTCACCTCATTCTTGGTGATTGTTGGGAACCTAGTCCCTTTGGATACCTGATCTCTCCTACACCGTCATTGGCACACTCCTCTAAACTTTGACTCTGCTCATAAAACGTTCATGAACAAAACAAAATGGCTTTTGAGGCAAGGGGTGTATGCAGTGGTGGAGTGCTCGCCTAGCATGCACAAGGCCTGGGTTCAATCTCAGCACTGCAAAAACAACTATTTTCCTGTATCCTCAACCCCTTTACTTGTAGCTTTTTTTTTTTTTGAGACAGGATCTCAATGTGTAGTTCAGGCTGGTGTTGAACTCCTAGCAAACCTGCCTCAGCTTCCCAAGTGTTGGGATTACAGGCATATACCTGGCTTCTTTTTCAAATTAGGCATTTCTTACACATTCTGGATATGGGTATTCTGTGAGTTGTTTGTGTTGCAGATTTGACTGAAATAATGTCTAGGAGCCTTTTGGTGGGAGGTGCGGTACCAGTTCTGTGTTGTTTGTAGTCATATGCAATCTCAGTAGAGCTACCCATAGACAACTGATTAGACACCATTTTTTTCTCGTTTTAAAAAATTCTTCCTTTTCCCTCTGTCCCGCCTTCCTAGTTTCCTTTCCCATTTAAACACTTACCTATTTCACAATATGTTATACATTTTGGTCCTTCTTTACAATTTTGTTTTTTCATACCAGAGAAACAATGCAGTATTGGTTTTGTTTTTGAGATGGGCTCACTCTAGTCCAGGCTGGCCTTGAACTCACTATGTATCCTAGGCCAGCAGTGTTCCTCCTGCCTCAGTTTCCTGAGTGCTGGGATTACAGGTGTATGCCACCATGCCTGGCTCTACAGTGCAGTATTTACACGTGTCCAATTTATTACACTTAAAAGTATGGTCTCAAGGTGCATCCATTTAGCTAGATGTCTCAAGTTTTTTTTTTTTTGTACTGGGAATTGAATTCATGATCTCACACTTGCCAGGCAGGCCCTGTGCCACTGAATTATCTCCCCAGCCCAAGCTTATCCTTTATGGCAGAGTAGTACTGCATTGGATAAAAACAACAAAACCCCCCACATCTTTATCCATTCATGGGTTGATGACATTTGAATTGTTTCCAATGTTTAGCTACTACAAACTGTGACACTCTAAACATGGATGTGCATATATCACTGTGGTAGGATGCATCATACCAAGAAGGGGAACAGTGGAGAAGGGCTCCTTTTTCCCCACAGCCCTGCCAGCATTTGGTTACTGATTTCTTGATAATAGCCATTCTTTGTGGACTTGGAATCTCAGTGTTGTTTTAATTTGCAACTCTTGAACAATCAATGATGTTGAACAATTTTTTTTATATAGTTATTTCCTGTTTCTACTTTTAATTTTTTGGTACTGGGGATCAAACTCATGACCTTGTGATTGCCAGGCAGGCGCATATGCTGCCAAGCTAAACCCCAGCCCATCCTGTTTCTACTTCTTTATCTGAGAAGTGTCTATTTCAGGTGCCTATTTTTGGTTTGGGTCTTTAAATATGGGGGTATGATTTTTTCAAGTTCTTTATATATTTTATAGTAGTTGTCTGAGGAATAGCTGTGGGTTGTTTCTTCACTGTAAGTGGTTTCTCAGAGACCAATTCCTTACCTGAGATGGGTAAGGCATGATGACAGTTCCTAGATTGCACAGGATACCAAGGTTCATATGTGGTACAGAGCCAACATTTAGAATTCTTCAGTCCTCTGCCTCCACAAGCCCAGACACTCAAATTCCCTCACTTTTTGCTTTTGTCAACCGTTTTTTTTTTGTGGGTGGTACCGGGTATCAAACTCATGACCTCGCGCCAGGCAGGTGCTTGTGCCATTGTGCTAAATCCCTGGCCCCAACTGTGTGGATTTTTGATAGTTTAGCCTGCTGTCCTTGCAGGGTCCCAAGTTTAACCGGAGGTCTCAGTCCACCTACTTGCGTGGAGTTGGTTTTATATGGCAGTATTTAAACCCAGGCCCTTAAATATTTCTTTCCCTTTTTTTCCCCAGGAACTGCACTGGCTATCTTGCCATTTGCTCTAGTTTTCAGTTCCTTCTCTTTTCTTTCTTGGAATTTCAACTAGGCATTGAAACAAACAAAACCACTGTATATGGATTATCTGTTTTCATATGCATTAAAGCCAGAACTAGTATCTTTCATGTAGTCTTTCTGTAGAGATAATACCATTCCTTGTCTGCCTGGCAAAATGACTTGTCTTTAATGTGGGTCACGCCTTTGAAGTTTTCTTCTGCCTTGCTAAGAACAATTTAGAAGATTCTAATTTGTATATTTATCTATCTATATTTATTTTCCTTATTGGATTATGAGTCCTTTAAGCATAGAAACCAGATCTTTTTTTTGGTACTGGGGTCGAACTCATGTACTTGTGCTTGCCAGGCAGGTGCTTATGCCGCTGAACTAAACCCCTGACCCTCTTGTTCATTATAATGTCCTTTTTCTTGTCACAGTGCCTATCATAAAAGGCACTTATTATTGAATAGAAACTATTTCACTGCATGAATACTGGTTCTAAAGTCTAATGAGTTTGCTTTAAATTCAAAATACTGTAATCTTAGCCGGGTGTGGTGACACACCTGTCATCTCAGCACTCAGGAAGGGTGAAGTTTGAGGTCAGCTTGGGCCGCATAGTGAGACTGTCTAAAAACACTGTCATCCATTTACCTACATGATTGTTTTAGGATTAGGGTAATGTGAAAGTACATGATATACAAGGAATAATCTGATTTTTTTTAAAATTCCTGGTACTGGGGATTAAACCCAGGGACATTCTCTTACTACTGAGCTACATCTCCAGCATTTTTTATTTTTGGAGATAAGTTCTTACTAAATTTCCCAGGCTGGCCTCAAACTTGTGATTTTCCATCCTCAGCTAAGTAGCTAGAATTATAGGCATGTACCACCATGCCCAGATGTTTTTTAAACAACTTCTGAGACTTGGTTTTCTTGTTGAAGTAGAATGAATTTTTCAAAGATGGCTGCAACAATATCTCCCACTCCATTTCTTCAATGAACTTGCCACTTTCATCTTAAATCTGGGAGTTGCTGGGACTATTTTGATCAATAAAATATAGCAGTCAGACTAGGGCATAGTTCTCACCATAATAGGCACTTATTATTGAGTAGAAACTATTTCCCTGCATGAATACTGGATCTAAGGTCAGTGGTAGAGCCCTTGCCTAGTGTGTGTATTAGGTCTTAAGTTCAATTCCCAACACCCCCCCCCCAAAAATAAAAAATAAGAAGCCTGCTGTAAATTATATATGTGGCCATCCAGCCCCCCAGATGCCATCTGAGATACCTCCAACTCGGCTCAATCAACGAAACCATAAACAAAATTAATAAATTGTCTTTTTAAACTACTATGCTTTAGGGTGGTTTGCTACACAGTAATAGATAATCACAGCACTGACTTGTAAAATGGTGATAATAAGCTCTATTTTTACAAAAGAGTTTTCAAGTTCACATATGGGTGGATATGCAGTCAGTTTTTTAGTAAAGCATTATACAAATAACTTATTTTCCAATAAATGACTTATGTTCACTAGAGAGGTAATGTCTTGTTTCTCTTACAGATTCCTAGTTCTTAGGTAAAGAGAATGTGAGTCTGTATTTAACTCACCCACTATTAATGTGGGGCTTTCCTGAAGCATGAAACCTTTCCAGGCCATATGCAAAACTGGCCTGAGGGCAGTCTTGCTGCAGCAGTAACACTACTCAACTTCTAGCTCTGTAGTCAAAACCCCGGGCACCCTGGCTCTCTCCTCCACTCCACCGCACGCATACAGTTCCTTCTTAGAACAGCCTAGTCCTGATCCAAGGTGAACCATCCCAGTCTGTGCATCTGGCTGAGTGTTTCTTCCACATCTGTTCTTCCTCTTATGAAATCTTGGGAGTGATAGTATAGAACAGAGACAAAGGGTTTGACTCCTTAATGGCTGTTTGATCTTTGGCAGTTTAACCTTTTTTGCCTCCTCTTTATTACATGTCTTTGATACAGTGCCTGACTGTAATAAGAGCTATATATTGGCTACTTTATTTTGGTACCAGGGATCGCACTCATGCCCTCTTGCTTGCCAGGCACGTGCTTATGCTGCTGAGGTAAATCTCCAGCTGTACTGGCTACTTTAAAAAACACTATACTCGAAGTTTTTTTTTTTTTGCCGGACTTGGTGGTGCATACCTGTAATATCATCACTCAGAAGGCTGTGGCAGGAGCATCATATGAGTTTGAGGCCAGCCTGGGCTACATATCAAGATGCTGTCTCAAACCCCACTCCCCCAATTTGCCAGCTATTCCTCAGGCATAATGTTTAGAATATATAAAGAACTCAAAAGCTTAGTCCTCCCAAAATAAGACACTCCTTAGAAACAGAAAGGACCAAGAAATACATGAAAAAAATGTTCAACACCTCTAGCCATAGGAGAAATACAAATGAAAACAGCACTGAAGCTGGGTGTGGTGGCACATGGCTGTAATCCCAGCACTCGGGAGGCTGAGGAGGGGGATTGCCAAAAGGTTGAGGCCAACCTGGACCACATGGTGAGCTGGGCTACAAGACCAGCCTGGACTATATAGTAAGACACTGTCTCAAAAAAACTAAACCAAACAACAAACACTGAGATACCACCTTACTCCAGAAAGAATGGCCAAATCAAGAAATCAAAACAAATGCTAGAGAGGCTGCAGGGGGAAAAGGAACCCTGCTAGTGGGAATGTAAACTAGTACAACCACTATGGAAATCAGTATGGAGATTCCTCAGAAAACTAATACTAGAAATTCCATTTGATTCAACCATTCTCCTAGATATCTTCCCAAAAGATTTAAAGATATCACATTATAGTGATACATCCATACCCATGTTTATAGCAGCACAACTCATACTAACTACACCTTGGAAGTGACCTGTATGTCCATCAACATATACTGTTGATAAAGAAACTGTGGCATTTATATACAATGGAGTATTCCTCTGCCATAAAGAAGTATAAACTTGAGTCAACTGTAAGAAAATGGACACCTTGAGACCATGTTTTTTTTTTGAGCCCATATGTTAAGTGAAATAAATCACACGGACTTAAATATTACAAAATATAAACGCAAAATCAAAAGATAATAGAAATAAGGAAATAGGTCTTTTGCAAAAGGAAAAGGGACTGAGCAATGAAGAGGGGAGGGGAAGTAAATACAAATAGAATTAAGATTGTTATATACATGTACCAACTCCCCAAAAAGAATATAACCAAGAATGTACTAAAAACATGTATCAATAGAAATAAAAATTACTGTATCCCATAAGCCAAGCACTCAGGAAGCTGAGACAGGAGGACCAGGAGGACTGCTGTGAGTAAGAGGCCAGCTTGGGCTACATAGTGAGTTCAAAGCCAGCCTGCACTACAAAGTGAGACACTGTCCCAAAAATAAAGAAAAAAAAATTATATCCCTTGGCTGTATCTTTTGCCAGGTTAACCAGTCCAACCAACACACTATATTAACAAAGTAACTGCTCAAATTCCAAAAGGCAAAATACAAACATTGCCTTTCAAAAGCATTTTCACAGGCTGGGGATTTAGCTCAGTGGCATAGCTGCTTTGCAAGCTCATGGTCATGAGTTCGATGCCCAGTACAAGGAAAAAAAAAAAAAAAAAGCATTTTCACTCATATTTTACAATTAGTGTATTCCACAATATGGCAAATTGATTCACTAAATGTAACATCCAGGTTGGCCTCAAACTCTGTCCTCACCTGCCTTTACTTCCTAAGTACTGGGATTACAAGTATGTGCCACCATCCCTGGCTAGAAATATTTTTGTAATCTAAAAATGCACTAAATAGAAAATTACTCTGGGAGATGAATACTGCATTTGGTAATTTTGCCAAGGCCTCAACTAGAGAAAAATCTGTATTAGGATGAATGTTTCTCTATGAGTTGGAAGACAAAATCACAAAGGAGACAGTATCTGCTTACAACCTTAACTGGCAGTCTCTACAGTGACTAAGGTGAGAAATACAGATACCTAACTAAAGGTGTGTTAGTTTTTACCAAAGCCTTTGTTAGTTTTGCTATATAAATGCTTTTATCTGCTCAGCACTGTTTTTGTGATCCCATTAAATATGTTTACCTTTTCTTAAAACCTAAACCCCTAAAATGTAGGCCATCCTGGTTGACACCATCTGCACAGAAAAAAATTTAATGGCCAAGTCCTGAGAACCAGATCTAGAAATTTTATTTTTATTATTATTTGTGGCACTGGGGACTGACCAGGGCATTTGCAGAGATACATGTCCAGCCCTTAAAAAAAAATTTTTTTTGAGCTAGAATCTCATTAAATTGTCAACTTTCAATCCCCTTGTCGTGCTTCCCAGAGTGCTGGGATTACAGGCACTGTCACACCTGGCAAAAAAATTCTTAAATTAGCTGATGAATTCACAGAATTAGGGGCAGAGTCACTAAACAGCTGAGACAAAAATGGAAGATGGTTGAAGCACTTTAATCACAGAAGAGTAAACAATAGCAAAAACCATTAACAGCACACCCAGTGGCTGTTGTCCTCCTCCAAGCCCCAGCTCTCCTACTCCCACCGCCCTCCCTGCGTACCATCAAGTAAAGAGCAGGGCATCGGTAGTTGTCCCTGTCACTATTGGGTGGTAGGAAGGGGATCTAGCTAGTAACCACAGCAATTCTGGCCATCCACCCAAGGTTCCTATTTCTATACAATTTCATCATGCTAAATAGTCCCTGCCCCAAAAAGGAGCAATGCAGAAACCTTGCTGCTTCATTCAGATGCTCTAGGAATTGAGTCTCATGAGCCATGGGCCGCAAGGGAGGAAAGAGCCCAGAGACAGCATTGTTCAAGCTGCAGCCAAATCTGGAATTGAAGGGGGTTCAAAAGGTTCACGCAAGGTCTAGTGGCTCCAGTACAGAATTGTGCCCCAACCCAGGCAATGGAACTCATGCATATACACAAATGTACACACAAACACACACAACACATACACACACAGAGCAAATAACATTACTGAAAGGATCTGGAGGACCTTAAATACAAAATGGCAGAGTTAAAAAAAAAAAGTGAAAGAGGTGTTTCTTTGATTCTCCTCGGTGCCTTGCAGTCCCTTTGGTCACAGTAGTGTAGATGTGGGGAGGCCAAAGGAGGAGGTTGTCAGCGGCCCTGTAAGTCCATGTCTGCAGAAGTCCCCACGCCAACCTCTTTACTCTTCAGCCCAGCAGCCACCTCCCATGTGCCCATTTACCCAGTTGGCACCATTGCTGGAGCTATTGCCAGAGAGGCTTTTAGGACTGAGAGCTGCATCTTCTTCTTCTGAGCTGCTCTCCACATCGCTGCGATCGTCCTTAGCCACCTGGGGAAATGGAACCAACAGCAAGAAAGTGAGAACAGAACTTTTCTTGAGAGACTGAGACGACAGACTAAGCTCAAGGGGCCCATATTTGTGTACTATTTCCAAGCTGTTCTACTTTTTAGTGACACCTTACTCCAACTGTTATCTGGACCATGGCTACTCTTATGAATGTCCTCTGCCTGCTATTTTTTTCTCTTGTCATCTCTGGTTTTGTTCTTTATGGAACAGAAGCCGCTTTGGTAGAGGGGTTTATCTTTCAGAAGAAGCAAAAGAAAACTGACATCATTCACCAAACCTTGGTTTAGGTCTGAGAGAAACTAGTCACCATTTACCCCTCCTACCTCAAACAGCAGGGAAGGCCAACACATATGACTGGCAACTGATTACTTCCATCCTCTGATGGCTGTGGACACTGCATTTAACCACATTGGTCATCCTGAGTTTTGCTTTATCCCTAAAGCTGACCCATAATAGGTTTGTTTGTTTAATTTTTAAAGCAGTGGGCTGGAGATTTAGCTCAGCAGCATAGGCACCTGCCTTGCAAGCACACAGTCGTGAGTTCGATCCCTGTTTACCCCCTCCCCCCAATTTTTTTTTTAAAGCAGTACTACTATTCCTGGGCTCAACTATCATTATTCTATGACATCATTTCTTAATCTCTCACTTTCATTTGTTTGAGACAGGGTCTTACTAACTCACAGCGATCCTCCTGTCTCAGCCTCCTAGGTGCTGGGGTTACAGGTGTGTGTCACCACATCTGTCTTCCTTTCTTTTCAAATAGCAGAATTACTTTCATGAAACTTCAGCATACTCAGATACACGGTATCATAAAAATAAGAATTGATTTGCAGTCAGTAAGAAAATAAAATCCCAGTACCAATTATGTTAGCACCTGCAAATCTTTACCTTCTACCCTGAGCTTTTCTTCAAATATTTGGGGTGTTTTTGTTTTTCTTGGTACAGGGAATTGAACTCAGGGCCTCATGCTTGCCAGGCAGGCACTGTGCCACTGAACTACGGCCCTTAAATATTTGTATCTTCAAGTGAAGAGCTTGGATAACAACAGTATTTTCCAATCCAAACAATCCTGCATATCAAGCAAAGTATTTTGGATTCTCTTCCATGGATCATAAACATAAAAGAGAGAAAGGTAGTGAGACTGTAACAGACTTCTGACCTGGAACTGAAGGATAACGTGTGCTATTAAAACAGTAGAGGAAGAAGTAAAAAGGAACAAAGCTACCACTGCTGTTGCCAAAGTGATGGACATGTGCTTTGGATTAGTTGTGATTCTACAGTATATTGTAGCCATTTGACTTCTGAAACCAGATAGTGTGAATTTATTACCTCATATTTAGGAAGTTTCTGCCAGAGGGCAGAGTGATTCTAGAGCTGAGGTAAAGAGAAGATCAGAAACTAATGAAAAAGGAAGGAAGGAAGGAAGACGGGGTGATAGTGCAGATTTAACTGTTGCCTTAATTTAGGAAAAGAATCTGGCAACTTCAGTTCTAGTCAATGAAGGCTCCATAAGGTCAAGACAGAAGGCAAGCCCCCAGACAAACACAGCGGAACAGGCAGGACAGCAGGAAAGAAGAGAAACACGTTTAGACAGACATGTTTCCCTGAAAACTAGAAGCACAGATAACACTTACATGCAAGAGATGAGCCTGTCCAGCTTCCACCAGGCATAGAAAAAAGGAAGGAGGTGAGAAAAGAGTGAAGAGTATAGAGTCTGGGTCTAATCCTTCTTGGGTAGGTCACCTGGTCAGGAAAGAAAAGCAGGGAAGAACAGAGAAATCCAGTAGCTACAGTGAGAAGTATGGGCACAATGAGCAAGTTCTGAAAGTGACCATAAGGAACACTGACACATGAGATCATGAACAGATCCTAGAACCAACACTTCCTCTAGGCAGAGACCTATCAACTTGGGATTCTGTATCACTGAGGGCTCTTCAGCTAATCAGCCTGGCTTCTCCAGAACTTGGAAAATTCAATTTGAATTATATCATTAAAAGGTGTCTTTCAGGTGTAGATCAATGGTACAGCATTTTCCTTGCATGCATAAGGCCCTAGGTTTGATCCCCAGTATGGAGGGGGTTAAAAAAAAAAAAAAAAAAAGATTTCCATGCTAAAATATAATGCCCACTAAAGTAGTAGAAAAGTAAGGACAGAAAATGGTTAAGGCTATCTTTAAAACTTTTCCTTTTATATTCTGAGACAAGATCTCACTAAATTGCCCAGGTAGGACTCGAATTTATAATCCTCCCTCAGGGCTGGGATTATAGGTGTGACCACTGCAACCAGCTAAAATCTTATGTCTATGTAGCTCAGGATGGTTTCATTACATAGCCCACGCTGGCCCTAAACTCAAAGGGATCCTCCTGCCTCAACCTCTCCAATGCTGGGATTATAGCCATATGCCACCATGCCCAGAGAATAACAGCTATTCTTTTTTTTTTTTTTTTGAGACAGGGTCTCGCTGTGCAGTTCAGGCAGGACTTGAGCTCACTCTGTAGCCCAGGCTGGTCTCAAACTCACAATGATCCTCCAGCTTCAGCCTCCCGAGTGCTGGGATTACAGGCGTGAGCCACCATGCCCAGCATAACAGCCATTCTTAAGAGATATCCTGCCCTTTTGCATCTAAGGTGCATTTTAAAAGGCAGAGGCAAGGGCAAAAACTTCAGAGCCCTAGACTTTTGCTGGGCCTGTCTGTGTAGCAGGGGCACACCACGTTGAATGGAGAGACGGTCTGTTGAATAGTACTCATCTTTCCCCAATCCCTAGGAAAAAAGCCATTCTTCATTCTCACCTTTCCCTGGAGCAAAGCTTTGAAAGCAATTCGTGCAATTAGGTAGGACCAGATGATGTGCAGAAGCTGTAGGAGCAGGAGAAGGCCATTGAAGAACCACCAGGAAGGGTAAGGCCCAATTATCTCCCAACTCTCAAAGAGGGTTGAGTTCAGAACCCTAGAAGAGAGAAGCCAACAGTCAAATTTTAAAGTGAAAGTGAGGCAGACCAGGATAAAGCTAAGTTCCCTGGGACACATAGCCCTGGTTGTTTCTCCTTATACCTTATATTAGTTAAAACTCCAATGATACTCATCTACAGTGAGAAAAGAATACAGAGATGAGCTGGGGATACAGCTCAGCTGCACAAGCACCTGCCTGGCAAGTATGAGATCCTGAGTTTGATTCCCCACACCAAAAAAGAAAAAAAAAATTTAAAAAACACAGAGATAAGCCTTTAGAGTTTTCTATATTTAGGGATAGAGAAATATAAATCTTAGGAACTGATGGAATATGTCATACTATTAATCACTTCAAATATACAATTTCACAAAATTCAAACAGCAGGAATAATTTAGATCCTCAAGCATACAGTGAACAGTATGCAGCTGACTGCTTCTGCCTAAACAAAATCTCTAACCCATAGTCCTTAATTTTGTACCATAAGGCAGTGAATGCAAAAGTGAAAAGGTATGTGTGCATGTGTTGGTTAGGACGGGAAAGAAAATATAAAGCAAGGATACAAGCAAGAAAAGCCTGTCACCTCTGTGATCGGCAGCTAAGATTTTGTGAGAGTTCACAAAGGTTCAGCTTAATCCAAGGAAAAAGCAAGGCAATCAACTGATGAATGGATAAAGAAAATGTTGTTTTTTCATACAATGGAGTATTACTCTGCCATAAAGAAAGCTTAAGATATTTCTAGCTAAGTGGATGCACTGTGAGGCCACACTCTTAGGTTTTCAGACACACACATGTAAATACGGCATTGTTTCTCTGGTGTGAGAAACCAAAAGTGTAAGTAAGGACCAAAATGTTTGATAGATACTGTGAAATAGGAAGAAAACGTCCAAATGGGAAGGGGAAAAGAAGGAAGGGAAAGGGAAAAAATGATGGGAAAAGAGGAAAAACATGGAAACAAAGCTTTTGTAAATTCCCTGTGATGAATGTGATCATTATGTATACCTAAAATGCACCATGTTTGTTTTTTGAGACAAGGTCTTGCTATGTAGTTCAGGCAGAAGTAAGCAATAAACACAATGGAGACCAAAACAAAAATAAACAAGGAAGAAGCAGGGCAATAGAGTTTTTAATGTTCCATTGGCAAGAATAAAACAAAAGATGAACTGGGAAAAAGGTATTAGTAAATACTTACTACAGCTTTATAGCCCTGCCTAGCACTTACCAAAATGGATAGATTCCTAGACGAGTGACCATAAAAACAGCAGCGAAGATCACAAAAAGGGTGTCACAGAGCCGCTGATACTTTGCATAATTGGCCAGCTTGGCAGCCTGAACAAAAGAAGAAGTGAGTTGGGAAGAAGTTCTCCTGTAGAAAGAAAAGAAAAAAGAAGAGAAGAGAAAAGAAAAGAAGAGAAAGGGAGAGGTGTGGAGGACTACCAGGACAGCTCTCCTTGAAAGAAGAGCATCTGTCCCCATTTTGGCTAACCTGGCCCTATTTCCATGTATTGGTATATACAGACTGGCTAGGATATTTCTTTATCCCCTCAATTGGCTTTAAGCGACGCAAATGGGTCTAGCAGAGGTGTTGATGTGTAGTCTTTGAAACAATGGACAGGCCTCTGCTGCCCTGCCTATAGCTCCCAACTAGTATGCATGAGCTAAGTGAAGACAGCTGGGATTCAGCCACCAGAAAGAAACCGTGATGTCTCAAGGCATTAAGATTACCAATCAGTGCTGGGGATTTAGCTCAGTGGATCAAGTGCTTGCCTGGTAAGCACAAGATCATGAGTTCGATCCCCAGTACAAAAAAAAAAAAGAAAGAAAGAAAGAAAGAAAGAAATTACAAAAGAGTACAAATCAGAGCTAAAGCAACCGACCCTAAACTCGAGATACTTAGTCTGGATATGCAGATTACTCTTTTTGTATATCTTTCTCTCTGCATATCGTAGAGGTAATTTCAGGCCTCCTACCTGGCCTAGCTCACAGCACTCAAGTACTTCGTGCCTTTCTCTCAGTCCTCATCCCAAAGCCACTCCCCTCTTCACGAATTAATAAAACCCTGGTTCAGCCCTAAATTGAGGCCTTTATTTTGGTTAGCCATGGTTTTAGCTGGACTTAGGACCTACTTGGCACCCCACAACTACAAATATGCCTTAGTGTCTTCATTCTAGCCATGGCTTACACTGGAAGTGGTAGGCTGGAATTGGTTAGAATCCAATAACTTTCCCCTACGATTACAAATATAAATTCCACTGGAACATGCTGAGGTCCAGGAAGGGCTTCCTAGTAAGGGAGAGGCAAAGGAAAGAATGAGGGGCTGGGATTTAGCTCAGTGGCACAGTGTCTGTCTGGCAAGCGCAAGGTCCTGAGTTCAATTCCCAGTACCAAAAAGAAAAAGAATAATGAGGAAAGGGGGGTTGGGTTCTTACTTCTAGCAAGACGTCTGAGGCATCATGTAGACAAAGGACCAGAGTTCCAACCCGAACCATGTTGTTGATATAGGAGAAACTGATAAGCCCAATGGTGGCCAAGTGATGCACAAACATGATCAGGAAGTCCTAAGGAAGGAAGAAAACACAAATGCAGGTAATGGCACAGCTACAGAAATGTCAGCCAACCCAGCGCCCTGCGTTATTCTCTGGGGGCCTCACTTCACCTCTTCCATTTTCCCAGAATTCCTGTATCAGAGACTGACTGCAGTCTATGTTAATATATCCCGGGACAGAAAATGGCACAAGTACTGAGCTGACCTTTGGAAGTAATTTCCCAGGTAGCAATGGGACACACAGGCCTTAGATATTCCTAAGACTCTTCTGCTTTAATTAAAGACATTTCAATCAAAGAGCACTAACAGAAAGGTCGTCTGTGGAGGGGTAAGGACAAACTCAAAAAGTTTAGGGAAATGCTTATTAGCTAAACCATCTTACTGCACGTACTTCCAGCTTTCACATTTAAAGCTTTATTTTCTCTTGGGTTCAAATGTGTAAGTTAGACCTGGAGAAAATTTTTACATTCTTGAGTCGTCAGACATAGCTAATACTTTTTTAGCACAGTGAAGGACAGAGGTGGAGAAGGACAGTAAATAAGGATCAGTGAAACAAGGCCAAAAAAAAAAAAAATCTACTGATACAGTGTTATTAATAATATTCTGATTCTTGCTTTTCTAATTTTGGTACTGGGGATTGAACCCTGGGCCTTAGCACAGTTACATGCCAGCCAGTTTTTATTCTGAGACAGTCTTGCTAAATTGCCCAGACTGGCTTGAACTTGTGTTTCTCTTGTCTTAACCTCCCAAGGTGCTAGGACTCCAGGCATGTACCACCATTCCTGGCTGATGTTCTAGTTCTTGAGTGGGCTATAGGTTCATAAGTATTATCTATTTTTTTTTAGACAAGATTTTCCTACATAGTTCAAGCTAACTCTGAACTCACTATAGCTGTGGCCAGCCTTAAATTTGCAGTGATCTTCCTGCCTCAGGCTTCTGAGTGCTGGGATTGCAGGCATACATTACCATGTTGAACTTCTGTTGTGTTTCAACACACACACACACACACACACACACACGCGCGCGCGCGCATATAGCAACCTTTTAATGTCATATATTAAAATAAAATTTTTAATAAGGGGACCTCTGTCTCCTGACCATAGGAAAAGTGAAAAATTGGAATTAAGAGTATCAACTTTCTTTTTTTTTTTGGTACTGGGGATTGAACTCACGACCTTGAGCTTGCCAGAAAGGCGCTCATGCTGCTGAGCTAAATCCCCAGCCCAAAGAGTATCAACTTTTTATGTTAGACAACACTAACAACGTAGATTAGTTTCAACCCAACCCTATAATGTTAACCCTGGTTTTCCTCACCAAAGGTACACGATTTGGGGGTAGAGCTATTGGAAGCATCTCATGTCAGTTATACACCAATGAAAAAGTGGTTCTGTCTGGTTATATAAACTCAAATCATTTCCAACTCTATCACTATGTGGGCATGTCACTTTGGTTTTCTGAATCATTACTTCTGAACAGCAGCAAGAGAATATATTATTTAAAACCCTTTCCAGTTGATATTCTTTAAGTACAGGAACCAAAAAGGGAGAGTAGACAGAAGGGATGAGGAGGGAAGCAGAGGAGAGGGAAGAGAGACATGAAACAAAACAGTAACTATTAAAAAAAAATCTAACTTTTCTGAAATCAAGGCCTTTTCCAAATCAGGTCTTGATAACTCCAAATTTTAACTTCCTGAGTTTAAGACATATAAAAACATGGGAGAATAATAAAAGAGTATTTTAGTTCATTGTTCTCATCCTGTGCTGCTGTGAACATCCTAAATATACTTTATCATTTGTTAAGTCTAATTTCTTGGAACATGACAAAAAACTAATAGTTCCACCACACTTGTCTCCTCCTTTTGTGGTTCCAGTCAGGGAAAATAATCCATTACAATGGCAGTAATGATGCTATAAAGAAGTTGAGGAAACCAATGTCCTTACCTTTCTTTTAATGTCTATAAATTGAGAAAACATAAGAGACCAATAGAAGGCCAGTTCCATGATATAATAGTAATGAAGCTCTTTTGAGAGAGGCTGAAAGAGAGAAAGTACAAGTCAGAATACCAACTCTCAAGTGCAGCTATAAAAGGTGCATTTCATTTCTGCAACTGTTTGTCTTGGAGGATGACTATATTCCAAACTACTGAAATCTTTCTTCCCTATCATCTAAAATCTGTAATAGCTAATAAATATTTTGTATTGGTGCGGAAACTTAAACCCTTTCCCTCTGCTCCTTCACATACACGTCTTTAACTGTCTGCTTTTAGAAATCAGATAAGGTTGACACACCACAAAAATCAAAATAGTGTGCTTAGAATTCTGAGCAATTAGTGTTTTTCAGGGGATTAAATGAGCAGGGCTTCCCTTCTCTTTAGCACACCATGAACATAGACATTTTTCTAGTATAGATTAAAACTACAGTGCCCTTTTCCCTCCTGGGGAATGAACAGAGAACCAAGATGCTCTTAAAGGGCTTCCAAGTAGCCCTTGTACAAAAAGGTCAACTGAACCAAAAAGCACCCCTTTACGTACCAGCAAATGGCTATATAATGGAAAAGGCTGGAATAAAAAGCTCAATAGATTTCACTACTATAGAGTGAATACGTAACTGCTATGGAGGCCCCAGAAATAGATAGCCTGAATACATGATTCAGAGACTCAGCCCCTAATTCCTAAAGAACCTCAAGTAAATGCGCCACTTGTCTTGGACTGACAATGCACTCTCACCCGCCCTGCCTCACACACATACAAGAAATGGACTCAGATCCTACCTGAAATGGGTAATTATGCCAGCACTGTCGGGTGTCCCAGAACCAAGGAGACTAAGAGAAAAACATAATTCAAGTTAGCCTTCAGGATTCTCACATAGCTTGCTTCAAGATCTACCTTGTAGGCCCAGGGATTTGGCTCAGTGGCATAAGCACCTGCCTGGCAAGTGTGAGGTTATGAGTTCAATCCCCGGTACCATAAAAAAAAAAACAAAGCCGGGCGTGGTGGCTCACGCCTGTAATCCCAGCACTCGGGAGGTTGAGGCAGGAGGATCGTTGTGAGTTCAAGACCACCCTGGGCTACAAAGTGAGCTCAAGCCCAGCCTGAACTGCATAGCGAGACCCTGTCTCAAAAAAGCAAAAAAAAAAAAAAAAAAGATCTACCTTGTATAACTAATCCTCTTCTCTCAAGGCTAGGGGCATAAGAAAGATAGAAGAATGATAGATCTGATAGATTTTAGGGATTCCTAAAGGATCAATAAATAGCTAGATTTCTTTTCTACAAGAAAGCATTACTAGAAATAGGAAAACCATAGTCTGCAAGGAAGAAGAACAAGAAGAGATCCAGGATAGTTTCAGAAACATCACCTCTGCAATGCAAGTATAAGGAGAGAAGACAAGGACTCCATCTAATAACCAAGAAGAGATGCTAAGCCCAAAAGTAATCTTCTTTACAATTACACATTCTTAAGAAGTTTGTTCAGGTGGCTGGGGATTTAGCTCAGTGGCATAAGTCCCTGCCTGGCAAGTTCAAGGTTGTAAGTTCAATCCTTGGTACCAAAAAAAAAAAAAAAAAAAAAAAAAAAAAAAAACGAAAGAAAGAAAGAAAGGAAAGAGAAAGAAAGAAAGAAAGAAAGAAAGAAAGAAAGAAAGAAAGAAAGAAAGAAAGAAAGAAGTTTGTTCAGAAGCGGCAGGCACCCCAGGGAGAGAACCAGCCAGTTTCTCCCAAGATCCACACCATGTTGGAACTTAGGGTGCTGGGAAAGACATCAATCCGATTGCCTCCCTGGTTGAACCTACTGGCACATGGGCCGAGAATCAAACATCTCATTCTCCCCCTCTCCCCCAGTTAGCAAATGGGAGCCAAAGGTCTAATCATCTCTTGGGAGGTTGACCACTTGCAATATAGCAAATAGGGGGGATTTCCTTCTATCATTTTTTTGAAGGCAAACATTGTTATCACTGTTTTGCTTTGTTCTGATTAATTATATTACTCTATTCAATATTCTGTTTTGTTAAGTTCTGTAATGTTCTGTATTTAGTGTGATTTTGCTATACTTGATTGAAAGGACAACTATTGTGAAGATAACGAGATAAACTATGGTACCTATTACTGTTATCCCAGTAACTTGCTGTGACATTCTGTACCAATTTCATTGCATTGTCTCAATTGGCTTTGTTCTATCTTGTTCTGTTGTATTTTACTACCTTCAAAATAATAAAACTTTTTTAAAAAATTTGTTCAATTTACCATCAAACTGTTCACAATACTGTCTTATTATCCTTTCAATAATGTCTATAGGTTCTGTAGTAAAAGCACCATACACAGCACTTTGTCTATGATTATGCCATTTAGGGAACAACAGTGTGGTACAAGGAAAATATGTAATCAGAATTAATGCTGGGCATGGTGACACATGCTTACAATCCCAGCACTTGAGAGGCTGAGGCAGGAGGATTGCCATGAGTTCAAGGCCAGCCTAGCCTACATAGCAAGACCCTACCTCAAAAAACAAAACAAAACAAAACAAAAACAAACAAGCAACAACAAAAGCAACAAAAGTCAAAAAGATTCAAACTCTTTGACAGTTAGCTGAAAGTAGAAATAATATTTCCACTCACATTAAAGGGTTACTGATTCAATTTTTCTTGAAAAAACAAAAGTTTTGTTAAGTGCTTTGTAAATCATTAAACAGTATTCTGATTTAATTATTGTTATAATTATTAATACGATTTAGGAGAGAAACAGTAGGCTCATAAACTTTGTGAAGTCAAGACTCGGACAGAAGACAATTTATTAGTATATGAACTGGGGCGTTGAGAATAATAAGAGAAAAATCTGTGAAAATTAAAGATTTGTCTCTGGAGGTCTAAGAATGATTAGAACTTAATCAGAGGACCAAAGAAAGTTCAAACTTACCAACCAGAGAAATCTAATTCCATAGCAGAATACAGATAAATAAAAAGTGAATCTCCACCTGGGTAGGCAAAGTGTAGAGGTTAGACAAATGCCAACTCAAAGTCTTTGAGGCTAGGGAAATCAAGATATCCAGTTTGGGGAGAAAAAGAGTTACTGGTGAGAAATCATTCCATAGGGACAAACACTGTTATCTACAAAGCTAACCTTGTTTAAAATAGACTTCCACAAGTAACAGAGACTTTTCTTTCATACCAGACTTTCATCAGAGTGCCTAATGCAACCATAACTAATACATTGCTCAGTTTCTAAAGGGTAATTAGTTAAAACCAAAACCAAAGCCAATTAGTTAAAAGTAAAACCCAGTGGGCTAAAATATACAGTATTTCTCATATATGAATAGCTCCTTCAAAAATGTATAGTATTTCTCATATATGAATAGCTCCTTCAAAAATTTAGAGCAAGCTGGTACCATCTCAAACAAAGTACACAGGGACATGCACTCCTACCTACGTAAGCAGGTTTACAAGAATTCTTTCCCAATCTATTTGAATAAGAGGGAAAAATGGAGTCACAGCTAGCTTAGTGGTATGTCTAAGTAACTAAGCAACTAGTTTTACAGTTCTCTTCTTTCCTACTTACAATAGATTGAGTTAGTCTTCTACATTCATTGATTGTTATCCTAATAACATAAATAATTTCCAAAAAGGAAACCTCAGCTCACTTTTATCCCCGCCCTCTTCCTCACCCCTACCTCCCTCTCCACACCTACATGCTTTCACAGAATTTAGTGAGCGTCGGGGGCTTGTCCTGATTCCTCCGATGGCGAAACCAGTACTGGATTTTTCGGACATCCCAATCGAGCTGCTTTGACAGGCCCTCCAGCCTTTTCTGATCAGGATACTGTAGATGTATGACCAGAGTCAGAACACCCCGTCCGCTTCAACCCTCATTAAATGTCCTTGACTAGATAAATGGCAAAGGGTTATACCCACTGCAGATCAAGTGATGTTTATCTTTTCAGGTTTTATCCCCAAATCACTTTAAGGAAAAGACTATATCTCACACTTCAAGGACCTTTATTGTTCACCCATTTATACACATTCTCGTTTGTTCTTCTTCCTCCAGCTCAAACTGAGTGAAAAAGGGTAACAAAAAACCAAAATAGTCCAGTGTGGTGGTGTACACTTGTAATCTCAACACTTGGGAGGCTGAGGCAGGAAGACAGCTGCCAGTCTGGCCTCCATAAGTGAGTTCAAGGTCTGCACTAAACAGTGAAACCCTGCCTCAAAAACAAAAAAGGCAAAAAAGAAAAAAAGAGATAGGGGTAGAGGTGGCTGCTAAGCCTAAAAGTCAAAGGTATATAAACTTGACTTTTTAGCGACTTGGTCCAAAGGTAGTTCCCTGAGATGCCAAAGTTTTCCTTACAGTTATATAGAGAACTCAAATGTGAAAGATCATTCACTGTGTCCTTACTCTCTCTTATATGTATTCTATTCTTTCCCACCCTATTTTCTTGTTTTTCTGTTCACTTACCTTGGTGATAGATACGAACACCCTTTCAAGGACAGCATTGGGTTGGGCCTGATAAGGACCACAGTCCTCAATGCCAACATGGAGCGCACAGGGTTTGGCAATAAATCTGCAAGAGAGAAAACCTAAAGGTCAATTCTAAATATGATTTGCTAAACATGAAGAAAAGGTCTTGATCAGTAGATAAATAGGAGTAAAAGAAGGAAACCCTAGAGTGGGAGCCACAGCATTTTTATCTGGTCCTGGATTTTGTCAATGGTTCACTTGAAAACCAACTGGTTTAAGAAATGCTGGAAAAAGGGCTGGGGATTTAGCTCAGTGGCATAAGTACCTGCCTTGCAAGCGCACGGTCGTGTTTGATCCCTGGTACGGATAAAAAAAAAAAAAAGAAATGCTGGAACGTAAGTCCTCTTTCCATTTCTTTCCTGGTTTCTCTTAACATATCTTGAGCTTTACAGTTTGATATACTTAGGACAAATCACTATTCTACTATTTACTGCATATATGAACTTGGGCAAGTTATTTAATTTCCACAAACCTCAGGGTTTTTTTTTTTTTTTTTTAAACCTATAGGGTAAAGATAGTATCAATGTCCTTGCTACTCAATATGGTCCATCAGAATTTAGACTGAGGTTGAAGGGAGGGGAAGAGAAAAGGGAAAAGAAAAGAAGCAAGCTATATTATATACAGGTACAAATTCCCTATGATGAATGTTATCATTATGTATATTAAAATGAACCAAAAATAAATACATAAAAAAGAACTCTCAGGCTAAACTGTTTCCAAATACAGACATCCTGGGTCACAACCATCTCTCTGCTTAACCTAAAGATTATGGAAACAGTTATACTTTTAGGAATCCTAAGTAAAGCAAGGAGAAATTTTGGAGGGGTGATCTCAATTCTAGTCAAATAAATTTGGCTAAGTTATTTAATCTCTTGGGTTTCTATTTTACCATCAAAATGATGGGCTTATGAGATGATTTCTAAGATTCCCCCCAAATTTAAGATTCTATGATATTATCATTGGGTATAATTTATTTATAACTTTGAAATCTTTGAAAACTGAGTAATTTTTCCTTGGTTCCTCAAGAAAAATCATAGTTCCCACAACCAGAAGTTTTTGTGCATCAGCTCTAGGAAAATCTACAGTTTCTTTCAGTAGAGGTCAAACCCAGTTTTATGTAGAGTTTTATGAAAAGAGACACTGACAGTCTGGGTATGTGAATAAATGAATAATTATGGTCACCAGTGCTTTATTTATTTATTTATTTTTTTGAGACAGGGTTTCACTAGGTAGTTCAGACTGTCTTTAAACTCACTGTGTACTCTAGGCTGGACTCAAAGGCAATCTTCCTGCCTCAGCCTCATGACTGCTGAGATTACAGGTATGTGCCACCACACCTGGCTATTTCTAGCTTTAAGACTCTTAAAAACATCGATTTATATGACAGATACTTACTGGGCATCTATTTTGTCCATCAACATGAAACTATATTTTCCAAGGACATGTGACTGGAAAAGCACTTTTATTTCTGATAAAAAAATTTCTGTATGCTGATTTAGTTATACATTTAATGAAATTACCTTAATAAACTGAAATTTAAAATTACATCTTTTGAGAAAGAATTCATCTACAGCACACAAAATGCTGGTATTTTAACCTATAAATACCTACACTGGTCAAGTGCCAAACTTTATTCTTTATTATCCTTTCTAATGGATCCACCTTTCTAGAAGTATAGTATGGAGACCTCTGGGGGATCCCAGGAACCCTTTCAGCAGATGTACAAAATCAAAATTATTAAAATCACCTTTCTAGTAATGCCGTAATTCATAAGAATTATTTTCTTTCATTCTTTCATGAATGTATCATGGAGCTTTCCACAGGTTTTATGGTATCATGTAACAGACTGCTGAACCTACATAAGGACTCAGCTACTAGATATCAAAGAAACTTAGGAAGCTGTAAAATAATGTTTCTCCTCTTACTTTTTTATTTTTAAAAAGTTATTTTTCAAAAAATAACTTTTAGTTCATAAAATTTTTCATTACTATGTAGTTAGTTCTTTTTTTTTTTTTTTTTTTTGGTACTGAGGATCAAACTCAGGACCTTGTTGCCAGGCTTTATGGCGCTGAGTTAAATTCCCAGCCATATTTTTATTCTTTTAATTAAACATTTTTTTTGATTCAAGATCTCCCTATGCAGTTCAGGCTGGCCTTGAACTCGCTTTGTCCAGGCTGGCTTCAAACTCATGATGATTCTCCTGTCTCAGTGTCCTGAGTGCTGGGATTAAAGGTGTGCACCACCACACCTGGCTAGCTCATCAATATACATTAATTTTTCTCATTTTAATTTCTAAAATGATTACAAATTGTTCAAGACCACAGCTGGAAAACTGTTGTGCTTAGATTACTCTGAGAAACCAAGATAATTTGTGATTTTCTATCTTCTCCTGGATCAATCTGCTGCCCAAGTTTTAAAACAGTTTGTCAGAGAAAACTTACCTTTGCTGGAAGGCCTGACTAAGCAGGTGTTCAGTACTCTATGAATGCTACTACTTCCCATCTGTTACTTTGGGAGATGCGTTGTCTAAAGGCTCGAACTTATTTACCCATCTGCCTTTTCTCTGCTGTTTCAACACACGGCAATAGTGTATCTAAGTCTGGGTTAGTTAAGATAAAATCACCTACTGCTTTGTTTTTTCACACCAAATACAGGAACTATACTAGTACTTCTCTGTTATTTGCTGTAGTATCACTGATGGATGTAAGCTATATACCAGTAAATTATGAAGTCTAGAACAAGTTTCTTAATGGGTACATGTCAAGTACCACAAATGGACAATTATGCTGAGATAAGACTTTGACTCTTTGTGATGGTCAGTGGAGCCTGGAGTAACTCAGGAAACTAGGTTAGTTACTTAGTTAATTCTCAACTAATTAGAGAATGAGTCAATACCTGGGGATGATACATTCATTTTATGCATGCTAAACATGAAGTACCTATGGGAAATTGAAATAGTTCTTGGAGACCAAAAAAAAAAAAAACCTTAAAAAAGAGGCTTGTGTGAGATACATAAGGGAGGTACATGTAGAGGGAGAATACTATGAATATGAATGAATGAGGCTATTGAGCAGTAGCTAAATTGTGGAGATGATATGATTGTATAAAAAAAGAATATAAACTGAAAAGAGAACTGAGGTGAGCACTACGGGAAACTCCAATATAAAAAATGAGTTTAGGGTATAGGAAGGTTAGAGGTGGAGTTTAAACAAGAACAGCACAGCTCATGGAAGGCAAAGACTTCAGCACCCACTAGGTTGGACACTTGGAAACAGGTAGTAACCATCACCAAAGAAATTCCTGTAAGACAGAGCCTCTGAAAATAGTGAGACAAAGCAGTGAAAGATACAGTAAGAGGAAGAAGAGGAAAGAAGCAGAAATAGCCAAGATTCTCAAGAATCTGAGAGAGAATAAAGTGTCCTCAACTTCCTGCATCGGAACCACTTGACCCAAATGAAGTCCTGCCCCATGCCCTAGACTCCCTTCTCCCCTTTTTTACTTTTTCTTACTTTTCTCTCTCCTACCACCGGACTGGGGATTGAATCCAGGATCTCTGCATTGAGATACAGACCCAGACCTTTCTATTTTGAAACAGGATCTCCCTAAATTGTTAAATTGCCCAGGCTGGGCTTGAATTTGTGACCTTGTTGCAGACTCCCAGAGTGCTTAAGATTACAACTGCATGCTACTGTGCCTGGCTAACCCATCTATTCTTGATCAGAAATTCTGTCTATTTATTTCTCATTTTTCCTATTATCTTTAACTTCACTCTCAACTTACTTCTTCTCATCAGACTTTAAAAACATTCAAGTTTTTTTTCCAACTCTTCCTGCCCCTAGCAGCCTCCAATTTTCTCCTACTTATAACTAATGTTCTCTCCTCATGACTTCTCTTCCAGCTCCCACTCATTCCTCAGCTTTCCTCACTGTCTCATTTGGTTTCTGCCCTGTACTTCACTGAAGCTGTTCGTGCCAAAGTCGTCAATGATCCCCTTAGAGGGAAACCAAATGGAGATTTCTAGTGCTTTGTCTCACTTGACTTCTCATCAGCATTTTACATTAATGACCATGTTCTGCTCTTGAAATGCTTTCTTTTTCTCTTGGCTTCCTCACTGTCACTCTTCTGCTTATCTCCCTTTATCTCTCTGGCAAATATAGACTGGTTGCTATGCATCACTAGAAGAATCACCTTAAGTTACTTTCTCTGTTTCTCTTTTTTCATCTGTCAAATGAGCCTAACACCAGTACCAAACTACCTAATAGTTACTATAAGGATTCAATGTTTAATACTTAGAGCAATGCAAAGTAAATACTCATTAAAAGCTATTACTAAAGTTACCAAATACCACATGGCTGTCTCACTTCTGTCTCCTTTATTTTTCCTTTGGCTATTCCCAAAACAATTGTTTCTTCACAATTCTGAACAGGTTCTTTTCTTAACATACTCACCTTAAGTGCTGTCATTCAATTAGAAAAAAGGCCTCAAAGTATACACTGTCTGTTGACCACTAAGGTTCTCTGAATGTGTAAAATTATTTTCACAACAATATTGATATATCTGTCTCTTCCATTGTGTTAATGTTTACAGTGAGGGTGCAATGCAATGGTAGATAAAACTATAGCACATTAGTTCAAAGCAAGGTGGTGACACCAAATTACACTAATAGCTTCTGTATTGGGATGTCCTCTCAATTAGCAAATGTGAGGGTACAGAACATGCTTAGCATGCACAAGGCCTTGAGTTCCATTTCCAGCACACACAGGTGCATGCATGCACACAGAGATGCACACACATTTTACTTAAGAATGTCCTTGAAGAACGAATAAAAGCAATTTTGTTAAATCTTGATTCTTGAGTACATCTAAAAAAAGTATTCAGTGGTAAATGGAAGCACCCATAAAGCATGTCTGCTGCATACCAAAGTATATGGCTGTCTCTAAGCCAGGCATGCTGGTGCATGCCTGTTATTCCAGCACTGAGGAGGCTGAGGCAGAAAGACCACCATAAGTGTGAAGCCAATATGGGTTACATAGTGAGTTCAAAGCCTACCGGAACTATATAGAAAACTGCCCTCTCAAAAAATAAATAAATACACACACACACACACACACACACACACACACACACACAGATATTCCATATATATGTATATAGCTACCTCAAGGAGATGCACTTGGGTGACTATTGTGTGCTGAATCATGTCCTTAGGTCCCTTTTTTATACAATACTATGCAGTACTGTATTTACCTGTAAGAATGACTGGCAAACCATTGTCATTCAGATCTTGATATTTAGCACACATTTTTTTGGAAAATGAATGAAATGAACCTTTTGTTTCAAGAAAAACACTTATAATAAAATTAAAGATTTTAAAGCAAAAATTAGAATTTTAGAAAATTTATCTTTGAGCTAACAATTTCCCAATATCTCAAGTCTCTTTTGATAAGACTGACTAAAGTAAGATGTTTTAGTTACTTTCTTACTGCTGGAACAAAATACTTAATACCTACAAGTTAAAAGAGGAGACGTAAAGTTTATTTTAGCTCACAGTCTTCAGAGGTTTCAATCCATAGTTGTTGCCACCCACACCCAAAGCGGGTCTTCCCTCTTCAGCAAATCCATCATGAACATGCAGAACCGTGTTAAACCAGTCAGTGGACTAATCTAGTACCACACATCCATGATCCAGTCACTCCCCAAAGCCCTACCTATGAGGCATGAAGCTTTGGGGGACACCAAGATATAAGCCATAACAGAGGATTTAATTTTTATTAGGACATGTTTACAGTTCATAATGATTACATTCATCATGGTTAAGGATTAATATGATTATTAAATATTATATAACATGGGAGTTTTGTGCAGTTCAATGAATCAGTAATTTACAAATGGATACATGGTTTCCATTGAGAATATAATGCAGTCCAAAGGGGTTTTTTTTTTTTTTGGTTCTGTGGATTGAGCTCATGACCTTACTCTTGCCAGGCAAGCATTTTGCCATTGAGCTAAATCCTCCGCCCTGTTCAAAGGGTTTATAACGTAAGAGTGTAACTAGCTCATTCACAAGGTTTCAGATTCCTACTGCAAATAACCTTAAGAAATTACTACTTTGTGTTTTGGTGTGGTATCAAAGGAAAATATCTGATAAGGTTATTAAAATACTTCCCCCTTTTCAATGATATGTTTGAGTAAGGCCAACTTTCCTTCAAATACTTCAACCAAACAATATAGCCCAAGAGACTAAATACAGAGGCTGGTGAAAACAATTTAGCTATCTTCTATTAAGTCAGAAATTAAAACAATTTGTAAAATAAATGTTATTCTCATTATTTTTTTTTTCCGGAAAACATTTTTAAAAATTTTATGTTAAAGTCTGATATCGATATAGATATACATATAGATATAGATATATCCCTCCCCTCCCAGTACTGGTGATTAAAGCCATGCCCTTTACCCTGAGCTATATCCCCAGCCCAGTATTTTAGACAATGTCTTTAGCACTAAGTCAATCAATTAGCATCACTGGGCTTGAACCTGCAATCCTCCCACCCCAGTTTTCTAGAGTGCTAGCAGCCAGGCACAACCAGTATATATTTCTTAAACTCTTCAATTTTAATTTCAAGTATGATGAACAGAAGCCTCCCTGGGTTAATCAATAACTTTTGTTTGAGGCAGGGTCTCACTGTACTTTAAGGTAGGGCAATCTTCCTGCTTCAGCCCCCCCATGTGCTATAATTACAGCTGTCCATCACCATGACTGGCTCAGTAACTTTTTTTTTTTTTTTTTTTTTTGGTACCAGGGATTGAACTCACGACTTCGTGTTGCCAAGCAGGCACTTTTGCCTCTGAGCTAAACCCCTGACAATGGCTCAGTAACTTTTAAGAGTGAAAATTAACCCTAAAGAAAAACATTTGAAGAATTATTAAATTACACTCATACTATGTGTGGTGACCCAACCATGTTATTCATTCATTTATTCATGTATGTACTTGGGATTGAATCCAGGGCCATTGCACTGAGTTACATCCCCTGCCATTTTTATTTTGAGCCTAAATTGCCTTGGCTGGGCTCAAACTTGGGATCTTCCTACCTCATCCTCACACAATGGTAGGATTATAGGCGTGTATCCCCACATTCAGCTCTAAGTGTATTTTTGAGTAAATTCTTAAAAGGAAAGGATGCATTTTGCACAAAGTACTTTAATTTTCGAGCTCAATATACAATCAAACCCAAGATTTCATTTCTTTCCTGATAAGTTATTTTTGTACTTCTTTTGAAGACCACAAAAACATGGATAAATTTGCTCTTGAAACAAAGCAGAAACCTGAACAAAAAAAAAACAAAATAAAACAAAACTCTACAATATATACTACCCTAACCTTGACAAAGCATACACTTTATCAGACTATCATTCCTTCTCCATTTATCTTCACCTAGACCTATGTATGCTCTGGTCTTAAAGAACTGAGTTATGACTAATATATTGTATATTCTGATTAGACCACTAGGTACTGTGAAGAAAAAGAAGAATTAATATCTAACTGACATCTTATTCCAATATAAGGGCAATAAATCTTGAATTAATAAGCATTACTTAGAGCATATAAATATTAACTGTTTTGGGCTGACACAGACTAACTTGAAATTTATGGGGAATGGGTATAAGAGACTGAACTCAAGGCCATGCATGTGTTCTACCACTGTGCTATATCCCCACCCTAATTTGGAGTTTATTACATACTAGCTAAAAACATTTACCCTTTTTGAAGAAGGTTCAGGAATGTAGCTGGATAAATGTGTAGAGGTCCTAAACCCCTTGCAGAATATTTATGATGTCCTCCCTTTCCAACTACACATTATACATGTATGGCCATATTCTAGATGTGTATATGAAATATGATCAGATTTCCTTCATCTTCTTCAACCAAAACAACCCAATCTAACACACTAAATTCAGAAAATGATTATGAGAATCTAGCTGACTGATATTCAGTTAGCTTTTGGGATTTGCAAAAGTACTGAACAACGCTATTCTTTTTGAGACAAGGTCTTGCTATGTAATTCAGGCAGGACTTTGAACTCATTATGAAACCTAGGCTGGCCTTGTAGTGATCCTCCTGTCACTTGTCTGTCTCTCTCTCTCTACTTTTTTAAGATAGGGTTTCACTACGCAGTTCAGGCTGGCCTTGAACTCATGTTGTAGCCCCAAGCTGGTCTCCAACATGCAGCCTCCCATCAATTTTATTTTTGGCTTTTTTTTGACAGTATCTCACTGTGTAGTTCCGGGTGGCCTCAAACTTGAAGTGCTCTTGCTGTCTCAGCCTCAGAATGCTGGAATCACAGAGTGCTGAGATTATAGGTGTATGCTACCATGCTTGGCTGAACTCAACTTTATTAAAAAATAAATTACTTGGGCCTGGGGATTTAGCTCAGCAGCATAAGCGCCTGCCTTGCAAGTGCGTGGTCCTGAGTTCGATCCCTGGTACCAATAAAGAAAAAATTACTTTCCATTAAAATGTTATTTATGCTACCATGCATTGGGTACACACATACATACATTTTGTTTGTTTTTTGTTTTTGTGGTGCTGGGGATTGAATCCACAGCCTTGTGTATGCAAGAACTCTATCACTGAGCCATATCACCAGCCCTATAATTATTTTTAGATAACTAAACACACATTTGAAGTTTTCTCAATTTTAATTTTTTAATACAGGAAATATTGATAGATATAACTAACATAAACAAAAACTTTTTAGGGTCTTCAGTAATTTTTATAAGTATTAAGTCCTGAGATCAAAATATTTAAAAATCTGTTGCTACAGTGCATAGGAATTTTAGGAATCAGAAAGAAAATTACTGTACCAAGGTCACAGTATCAAAAACAGAATCAAGTTTCAGAGTCATTATTCAATAAATACTTACTGACTAGCTAATAGCACTACAACAGATACACACAATTTTGTGGAGGCCATAAGCCTGTAAATTGAACCCAATCTGAAGGTACTCCCCAAAGAACAATGCAGTTCAGGACCTACCAACAACAGTTCCATTCAAGACCTTTGAATTTTTCTCTTTACATTCTAGCTTTAACCTGCTATTATTTACTTACTCAGCTCCTTTACTACAAATACATTACAGACAACATGAAAGAAAAAGGGAATATGAAAATTATCTAGAAAAAATTATCAGGGACTGGGGATGTAGCTCAGTGGTACTGTACTTGCCTTTCCACGTTCAAAGCAAAACCATGGGTTTGATCCACAGCACCACACAAACAGACAAAACAAAACAAAACAAAACAAAACAAAACAAAAACAGCAAAACAATAATCAAGATTACCTAGATAGAAGCAAAAGCGGAGGCAAAGGGATCTTCGGTAAGGTGTCTTTCTAAATGTGGGTATGTGCATTAACTTCTGTAAATTCAATCATTCTAATATACTGGAACAGTTTATTAAAATGAACTCATGCTACAGTGGCAGAATAGACTCATTCATTTCATTAAATACAAGTATGACTTTTTTTGGTGTATGTGTATATAGCACTGAGGATGATTAAATCCAGGGTTTATGTATGCTAGACAAGTGTTCTAACACTGAGCTACAACCCTACCCCCTTTTTAAATTCTAAAATTCTCACTGAATTGCCCAAGCTGGACTTGAATTTGTAATCCTCTTGCCTCAACCTCCAGAAAAGCTGGGATTACAGGTATCCACCATAATACCCAGCACACATTTTAAAATGGATGAGTAATAATACAACGTAATGCGTTTGCTTAAAGTTGAAACACACACATATACATATACAGGAGACAAAGTAATTAGGGAAAAGGCATAATAAAAAGGCAGGGATTTAGCTCAACGGCATAAGCACGGTTGCAAGTATACAGTCATGAGTTGGATCCCCAGTACTGATAAATTAAAAAATAAATAAATAGCTTTCTCAATAAATTTTTGTCTTTCATAGTCCAAGAGACAAACTAACTGTATGTCAGAGAGACATTAAGTCTAAAGTATTTTAGTTACCAACATAAGTACTAAATTTATTTTCTCCAAACTTGTATAATATCTTGTACCTACACTTATCACACTGTATTTTAATCACTGATTTTCTTGCTCTCTCCTTAAGGGTGGAAACCAATCATCTTTTTACAACCTTGCAACACAGTCTGACAGCTGGAATATACAATACTAAACTCTCATCAACTAAAAGGTGAAGTGTTTTAAGGAAATAAACTTCAGTTTTGTCATCTTAGGTTGTCAGATAACCTATCAGCTACATGTTTATTAAGTGTAAAAGGTCACAGAATGGGGAATCAGGAGAAATTCAAGTTAACCAATTTTAGTCTATAACCAAATATTCTCAAGAAGAATTAAACACAACCCCAAGAGTCTGATTACTTTAAGACCCCCGTGCCTATAATTGAGACTTCCAGTACTGACACCACCCAAAACTAAAGTCTACAAAAAAAATATTCTTTTAAAGAAATCTTGTATTTTACAAAAAACATAATGGAGTGTGATTATTCTCCTTGTCTTACCAGGTTTGTACAGCTCCCTATGTATATTTAACTACTTGAAAAACTTGTATGTTTACAGATCATTAACTACTGTGCAGACATATACAGAAAAGCAAGAAAGCAGAAAAATGGTTGGCTAGAACCAACCTCAACTGAATATTATGCAGAATAAAAGATCATTTAAATCATTCAGGGAACAATCAACATTTTAGAATTCCATTTTGCTATAATTTTTTTTTTTTTTTAGAAAGGCCACCTGTTTAAAGCAAGGTCTAATCTCTGTATTACTTTTGGTTATAAAGCTTAAATCAAATGTGAATTTACCTTAAACTTCTCAATTATTAATATTTTTGCTTGAGTCATTGTCATCAGCACTGCCCAACAGAAATGGAACGTGAATCACATAAGCAATTTAAAATTTTCTGATAGTCACTTTTAAAAAGGAAGATATGGTGGTACATTCCTGTAATCCCAGAATTTGGGAAGCTGAGGCAAGAAGAGTATTGTGAGTTTGAGTCCAGCATGAGCTACAAAGTGAGTTCAAGGCCAGCCTGAACTACACAGTGAAACTCCATCTCAAAAAGACACACACACACACACACACACACACACACACACACACACACACAGTGAGGCCAGACTACATAGTAAGTTCAAGACCAGCCTGAACTACATAACAAGATCCTGTCTCAAAAAATAAAATAAAATAAAGAAACAAGTGAAAGTAATTTTGGTAAAATATTTAAGATAGCCACTCTTTTTGTCTTTGAAATTCAGTGTGCACTTTACAGTCATTAATACCTCTCAATTCTGACTTGTCACATTTGGAATCCCCAAGAGCCACAGGTAGCTATGGGTTACTGTATCAGACAGAATAATCTAGATAATTTAAATCTTTTCTATCTCGGAAAACTAGTTTTAAAAAATATTTTCATTTTTAAAATTAGAAATGATTATGCTGCTGGGTGTGGTGGTGCATTACCTGTAATCTCAGCACTCAGGAAGGATTGCCATGAGTTTGAGGACAGCCTCAGCTACATAAGGAAGTTCAAAGCCAGCCTGCATTACATAATGAGACCCTGTCTCAAAAAAATAAAATAAAGAAAAGAAATGGTTGTGGTTAATGCCTATAATTTAATTTACTTACCTAAAGATAAAAAAGGAGGGCCGAGATTTAGCTCAGGGGCATAAGCACCTGCCTGACAAGCCTGAGGTCGTGAGTTCAATCCCCAGTACCAAAAAAAAAAGGAATAGCTCCAAGTACAAAGATGTCAACTTGGACCATTCTTTAGAAGTCAGTTTTTATTTGGCTAAAAGTATCTCTGGAGAGGACATCAAAATAGATAGATATATCTCAGCCATCCCCCTCTATAAAGAAGGTATATATATATATTACTTCTTCCTTCCCCTCATTAATCTCTTCTTTATCTATTTAGAAAATCCTAGTTTTCTGAATCAGGAAGTGGCCACAACAAAAATATCTTGCGTTTCTTTTCAGTGACGAATATATTGTCTCCAGGGATAAGTCAGGAACTGGACAGACCTCAGGCATGAGAGTACTGGGTTGTCTGGAGAGCATCAACACCCACTGTGCAGAAAAGGCTGGGGAGTTGTTCCAGAAAGAGGAGACACAGAAGGCTTCTGCTCATCTGGAGCTTATTAAGAAGTGAGCTTTTAGATAAGGTAAGAGCCATGTAGTCATCTTTTCTAATCTCACTCTGCTGGATCTGCAAACCTCATAAATTCTGGAATTTATGAATCAATAATGCTGAACAGAATACCTTTAGGAAAGCAATGGAATAGTTAGAAGCTATGACCATTCTTCCCAAAGCCTTTTTTCTCTCTCTAGAGGACACAGTAATACTTTGCCACAATGCTGTGACATGCCATAAATCTGGGAGGAGGACAACAGGCCTATCAGGAAGAAGCTTTTCTTCCACTCATCAAAATGGAGAGAACAGGGGGAGTATGCAGCAGAAGCATCAAGCTTACAAGAGGAAGATGAAAGGAGTGTTAAGAAATGTGCACAAGGCCAGGACTACAGCTCAGCAGCGTAAGTGCCTGGCTGCCAAGCACAAGGTCCTGAGTTCAATTTCTAGTACAAGAAAGAAAGAAAGAAAGAAAGAAAGAAAGACAGACAGACAGACAAGAAAAGAAGAGATGCGCAAGAAAACGAGTCACTACTCTTGCTGTCAGTTACCTGACAGGACAGCAAGTAAGCTTGTTCAGTCCTGGGTGACAGACAATGGTACTGAAAAGGCTCTGTAGACACCCCAGTGGCGCTGCATTTAAAATAAGTACAGAAGATCCAGGCATGAGGGGCATATGCTTATAATCTGAGCATTTGATAGAAGCAAAAGGATTGCTGTGAGTTTGAGGCCTGCCTCAGCTACAAAGTGAGTTCAAGACCAGTCTAGGGGCCAGGAATATAGCTCAAGCACTGTGCCTGCTTAGAAAGTGCGAGGTCCTGAGTTCGATTTCTGATTCCAAAAAAAAAAACACCAGTCTGAACTACAAAGTGAGACCTAGTCTCAAAAAAACAAAACAAATAAACAATAATAATAATAATAATAAAGTAAGTACAGAAGAAGGTAGAACTGGAGTAAGAAGCAATGCATTGGAGTATTTCCCCTTTGGATGTCCCTTACTCATCTAGAGTAGCTGACCACCATGTCCCTCTCTTTCTCTTTTCTCCACCTTCAAATAGTCTACTTTAAAAAAAAAAAGCAATATATCATGCACAAAAGATTTTTCTTCTGCAACAGAAAGATTCTACTAATAATATACTCAAAAATAAATGAACTTATGTAGGTGTTACACTTCTGTAATCCCAGAACTCTGGGAATCTGAGGCAGCAGGACTATAAATTTCAGCCCAGCCCGGGCATTTAGTCACTTAAGGAGGAACTGTCTGAAAATAAAGTTTTTTAAAAAAAGGAAAAAAGGGTTGGAGATGTAGCTCTGTGGGCCAGCCCTGAGTTCAATCTCCAGCACTGCAACAATAAACAAACAACCTATATATAGATCTAATGGTATCAATATTAAGACTCAAGAACCTATTTGATTCTAAGGAATAAGTACTTAAGGAACTGGATACTAAGGTTCAAGTTTACCTTTAAAATTTAGTTTAAATCAGTTTCCAGTTTACCTTTAAGATTTTATTCTTTAACCCAAGGGTTTCAATAGACAACATAGTATCAATGAAGCAATAAGTGGAAGAGTGTTTTTTGTTTCTTTTATGATAGGGTGGGTACAGGAAATAGCTTGAGTATGTGTATAAGGGAGGAAAGATAGAAGCTGTAGGAAAGTACATAGAATACAAATACAATATGATGAATTTTAACAACAGAGACAAAGAATTATAATCCCACCTCATTTAAGCCAAACATCTATTCCACATTCCAGGTTATTTGTCGGGCATATGAGTAGCTGAGCACCATTTCACTAAGCAATGGCTGGCTGATCATGTGTTATAACCGACCTATTGTGCTTAGTGCTGATCACCATAATACAACCAGAGGTCCACAAGTAAAGTCTCTGTTTTCAGATAGGTAATAAGTGTAATTTACAGAATTGCCTCTGTATTCTATTTTTCTTGGTATTTTATTGATTGATTTAGTAGCACTGGAGGTTGAACTTACAGCCTTTGCAATAAACACATTCCCATCCCTTTTTATTTTCCCTAAACTGCCCAAGTTGGACTCATATTTGTGATCTGTCTGCTAGAGTCCTGGAATCATAGGTATTACAGATGTGCTCCATCACCTAGCTTTTTTATTTTTTGCAGTGCTGGAGATCAAATCCAGGGCTTTCCACATGCTATGCAAGTGCTCTACCTCTGAGCTGCTCACCTCTGTAGTTCTTTAGCAAAGTAAATAGCTAAATACATCTTATTTATGGTCAGACTGCTTTTCAAGTCATCCCTATCAGATGAGATTACAGCTCTATAGGGAATATGAAAAAAAACAAAAAAAGGTGAATGTTCATTGTGGTTTATGAGAAGAGAAAGTAAAAGGCAATTGTAAAATCTATATTTTTGACAGATTCCTAAAATAATACAAAGAAACCATATATTAAGGGGGATCGTATAAGGCTCATTGAATATATATACACTTTCAGCATGCTTCAGAAAAATACATTAAATAACCCAGAATACAAAGAGGATTTGTTCGCCAAAGCCTGAAACACTAGGAACAGGAAGTTAAATCTTTAATACAAAGAGTGTTAAAAGAATAGAAAAAGACAGCTGTATCATATAGTAGAAAGAACACTGAGGTGGGAAAAATGACCTGGTTCTAGCCTCCCCCCCCATAAATATGATTGGAGGACTTCTAAAAATTTTTTATTTTTGTATGTATTTATTTTTAAAATAGCTCTCACTATGTAACCCTGGCAGGCCTCAAACTCATGGTGAGCCTCCTGCCTCAGCCTCCTGAGTGCTGGGATTATAGGTGGGTACCGCCAAACCTGGTTTTCTGCAGAATACTTTTAGTTTATTGTCTGTTAAAAGATACTGGAGTTGCCTTTTAGCACTCTATGATCACTATGAATCACTTCTAGAAACCAAATAGATAGGATTTAAGCAATGAAAAAAATGTAGAAAAGGTTGTGTTCCAGTATTTCAAATAGGATTTGTACCACACTTTAGGAATGGCTTCTATTCCCTTTATGGAAGACTAAGATATGAGAATTGGTAATCCAGCAGTTAATTCTCATTACTAACTGAGGTAAAGGGTCTTAAAGGAAAACAAAAGAACAAGCTTGTTTCTAGGGTTAAACTTTCTTAAGAGCAAGCATGAAATAAACAAGGTGCCCCTCCTTATTAGCCAAGAAATATCATACTAGAATGCTTTCAACTCAGTATTTCTATCCAGTCCTACTCCCCTGACACAGAAGCACCATAGAAACATTCAGATAGAATTCCCACAGGTAAAGGATCCTTTCCAGTGGCTTTGCCAGGAGATACATCTTCAGCCATCTGGAAGAATCTTTGGAATCTGAAAAGATACACAAAGTTATATAAAATTGTTGTTTATAAGTAACAAGCTATTTTACTATTATGTGAGGAAATTACATATTGGTATATATATTTACAAGAAATATAAAGAATCTTTCCCTAAGACAGTAAACCTTTTCTGTCCTAAATTATGTATTTTCCTTTATAGTCATTACATATCCTTTCTTTTTTCAGCCCTTATGGATGGATACTAAAAACATCTGAATCTAGTTAACACCTAAGACAGACAAGTGGTTTGTGCTTTCAGTCTAGGGTTACTAATACAACGACTATATTTTTTAAAACTATGGCCAGCTAGTAGTAGTGGTGCACGCTTGTAATCTCAGCACTTGGGAGGCTGAAGCAGGAGGATCCCTGAAAATTCGAGTCTAGCCTGGGTTACACAGTGAGTACAAGGTCAGTCTGTACTACAAAGCAAGACTCTGTCTCAAAACACAAAATGAGACACACACACACACACACACACACACACACACAAACCTTGCAATGTAAGTTCCTGATGCATTTAGATGTTGGGGTTTCATTTGCTACAGTTAAAAAGCATCTTTATTTTTGTACTTGGTGGAGCACCTTTTGATGATAATAAACACTATGAACAAACAGGATGACTAGCTGCATATCAGATTTAAAAAGATTTTTGTGTCAGAAATAGACAAACTGAAGTAATCCAAAACATATTAACTTTTCAGAGTAAAAGATTATTTTGTCTGAAATGCATTTCCACCCTAGAAAGGGCATTCTTGAATTCCAATCATTTCTGTTCTGGATGAAAGTAAATGGACACAACATGACAGTGCCACACGCATTATCTGAAAACTATGCAGAAAAGTTTCTTTTCTGTAGTCTGAGTAGGCTTGATCAAAATCCACATTATAAAGTCACACCGCATCCGCAATGATTTTCCACAGCAGATTAGGGCTCACCACACACAGGTGAAATCGCTTTTATCAAAGAGCACACGGTTGGACAAAGTATGTTTCAATTTTTCTAATCCCACAAGTTGGCTCAACTAGCTGTCCCCTAATAGCCCTCGGGTCCCGATCCCTTCAGTATGACCACTCCTCCTTCCATCTCTGGCTTCCAAGGCCTGTTCTGCAGTTCATCTGACATCTTCCCATTCTTTGGAAGCCTCAGGCTCCACCACACCCTACAATTAACTACATTAAATTATTTTGCAATACTAACAACAACAAAGTACATGAGCTGACAAATCAGGGCTGGAGGCTTAACTTTAACGTTACCCTCAACTTCTTCACTCTCAGCAGCTAAAATGCCCTTACAAGTCTTAGGCTCTCACGGGCCTGTTCGTTTTGCTCGGAACTTCTGCCCATGCCTGCGTTGGCCCTCAGCTTCCAGCAGGCTCTGGCTCCTTTCTGGTCCCTTCCCGTTCCCCGCGTCGGGATCCCCGCCCCAGCTCACACTCACCCGGATTCCTGAGCTGAAGGCTCTTGGAGGCTGGAGGCGGCCTAGCGAACCCCAAGCGACCTGTGGGATCTAAACTAGACGGGGCCGAGAGTTCCTGCCGTGCCTCCCTCACTCAGCACGTCCGGAGCTCCGTCCACACGACCGCCTCCGAGCATCCCGCTGCGGCCTCGCGGTCCCGGCCCGACTTCCGGCTTCCTCTTCGTTCTGCTCCCCGCCGCCGGCCGAGCGCCGCTCTCTCGGCCGGCTCCCCCGAGCCGCCCCCGCCCTCGGCGCCGCGGACTCACCGCTCGAAGAGCAGCCTCACAGAGAAGATGCCTGCAGCCAGCGGGAACGCAGACAGGATGTGCCTCGCGCGTGGGTAGCCGTAGCCGTCACCCTGGGCCTCCAGGTCGGCCCAGCTCACGTTCTGCGGCAGCCAGAAGCTCTCACTCCACAGCCAGCCCCACAGCAGGCCTAGGGCTCCTGCCGCCGCAGTCGCCATCTTACGCCAGCCCTGCGGCCCCCGCCGCCAGCGCCGCCACACTCTCAGCTGCCGCCACGGCCAACCCGACCAGCTGGGAGACGGCCCCGGGGCGGGGCCCAGTCAGAGGCCACCCCTGTCCGGCTCCTTCCAGGATGCAGCACCATCCGGCCTGCAGCCTCCGCAAGGCCGCGCCTCCTCACGCCCCGCCTCGCCTGCGCCCCCTTCACCTTCGCCACAGCGGGCTGGGCGGCCTCTCGGGCGGCCCTGCCCTCCTTCCGGGCCCCGCCGTGGCCCAGACCGCCGCAGGCTCCTTAACCCCAGCGCCACCCTTTTTTGATAGAAATAGGGGTCAGGCTTCGCCTCGTCTTTCCCAGCACTCCGGGGCACCCGCGATCCATCAGTCCCAGCTCTCTTCTGGCCGAGCCCTCTCTGGCATGGAATATTCTACACAAGTTATTTCACTCCTTTACCCTATGAAGATACTATTTCACTATTTTATGGAGGAGTAAACTGAAGTCCAGAGAGGCCAGCTTGCCAAAGGCTATGTAGATTAAAAGTGGCACCGACAAAGTCTTCAGATTCCAGAACTCTTAGCCCTTATCCTATAAACTGCACTGATTTTTGGTTCTCACACTGAACAATGAGATCTGGGGAGCCATAGCCTAGGTACTTCAACAGACTGAACAATTGTCCCTCAAGTGCCTGAGAACCCTGAAATCTGTTAAAACCTGGACACAAAGTTGTCAGGTTAACTATAATGATGGCGGGGGGCGGAAGTAAGTAAAACTCTGTCATCTCAGGATAAATTGTAACTAGAAAGGTATGCTTATAACAGAATTAAAAGTTGGGGGTGAGGGGGCACATCCCAAGGAATAGGCTAAAGATTTACTTTTAGTTCAGTGATTCTCAAACTAACATTCATTAGCTCAGACTTTAACTTTCCAATAGCCCACATAGAGAGAGACTGTATAAATTTTCTGGGCCCAGGCAGAAGAATGTAATTTCAGAAGGTAAGAGCAGAGCCCATGAATTTCCTTATTTTCTCCTCTTTTTATTTGGGGTGGGGGTGTGTGCTGGTTGAGCGTTGAACCTAGTCTCTTGTATGCAAAGCGAGCACTCTAGAGCTGAGCCCTGCATTTTTTATTCCTAACAAACTCACAGGTGATGCCACTGCTGCTGGTATGAGAACCACTACCTGAAGCCATTTTCACCCAAACCTAGTAGTAGTTTAATGGTAACTACCTTATATTCGAGATAAACTTTAAAAGGAGGTATATTTCCCATAGGAATTTAAACCAGAACCCCTGTGGAACCCAGAACATGCTGAGCATGCGGGACTAGTGCACAATGATCTTGGTCTGAGATTCTATTCAAAATTTTTCCTTCGAAGGGGACTTATACTAGTTTTCAACCTCTTGACTGTAAGGAAACATATTGATGATGAAATATGTGATGACAAAAACTTGACACACCTTTCACTTTGGCTAAGTGTGCTATGATCAAGTAAGCTGCCGAGACCCTGCTGGTCTGCTAAGTCATGAGTGTAACCATTTCAGGTCCCAAACTGGCTCCTTTTCCTGCTTGGCCAACAAAAAAATTGGCCTCATCCTCTTTTCACCAACATACCAAGTCCAAACAAGGTTGCCTTCATTTAGAGAGCTGAAAGGGACAAATGATTATTTTTTTGTTTGGCTGTAGGTTTTATTTCATAAGAATCATTGTATTATCTGGAAATACTCCTGACAAGAAAATCCTATTAACACGGACCTAAACTTTCTCTCTGTAACTGTACAGAAATGTTTATTCCAGCCCTTGAAAGGTACAGCAAAGGGTTCTTAAAAGACGAATCTTAGTCCCTAAATATCTGATATATGGTGACATACTCAACTGATAACTGCTGGTACTAAAACATTTTACATAAGGTCAGTACCTATGTGTGTAATGTGTACAGGTTACAAAAGCCAACAGTTAAATACTGAGGGTTGCTAAACTCAAGCCAAGATTGGGTATTTTGTTATAGGGTTCCTGGGTTAACTGTTCTGTGAACCGGGATTTGTAAGTGACTTTAGCTCGGGGTGGAGATAATAGTAGTAGACGACCGAGGAGACCCAGGAACATACACTGATGATGCAAAATGTAACAGAGGACTCACAAAGCGTATCTATGTCCAAGGAAATCTGTATTTCCACTCTATTCTTAAATATTTAACAATTGGAACATTTGCTTATACAAAAGGAAACAACCAACCAAAAATGCCTCTGCCCAAAGTGGAAACCTATCTATTTTCAGCAGAGGGATTTGGAGATTCTATTTAGCATAATTGTAAGGTGAATTATTAAATGTTGAATATAGTAATAAAAATAACCACTGGATTTTGAATTGTTAAAACAAACAGCTCATTTTGAATGCACACACCAATTTTCTTGCCAAATTGCTTGCAATTTTCCAAAAAATTTTTCTTCAGAGCAGGAAAATTCCAAATTCAGCCCAATATCACCACCTAGTGGTGCAACATTTTTATAGTGCTTTTCTTTCCCTAAAACACAGACCCTCTGATTTTTCTTAACAAACTGCTTGCTAAATTAAACAAATCAGGATGGTTTCTAATGATGTGTAAATAGAAAAGGAGCACTGACAAGTTCAAATTAAATTAAAACCTTTATTGAATAAGAATGTCCCAGACTAATCAAGACAGTAAGAAAACAGAATATTTTACATCTCTAGGAAATATTAGAGTTTAATCTCTAATGCAGTACAAAGAAAAGCCTGTATCTTGAAATACATCTTTCTCCCCTACATACAATTTGGAATATCAATTATGTACAACAAATGTACTCAAGCTCATATGTTCCAAGCCTTAATACTAAGGAAAATCATTCCAATAAAAAGGCCTATCACTGGTTGATTTCACTCTGAGAATACAGTCTGCCATAAAAAATCAGTACATGTTAGAGATGATAAGTAAAAATCAGTGTCTCAGAAAGGGGATATCAGAAGTGAAATACAAGTTTGGAGACCTGAGATTAAGTGGGTTAAGGCAATTCTTTCCATTATTCTTCCCTTGAACTCACTTTGCCCTAACATGGAGCTTGGTGAATAATGATCCAAAGGTCTTACAAAAAATATTGCAATCTTTGGTAAATTTTGAGAAGCAAAGGTACTACAAAAAAGAAAGCATTCACTTGGGGTGTAGTGAAACTCACTGGCAAATACCACAGTATATCTGGAAAACAGTGGATCTCCCCAATCACTAAAACTTGCAGGTTGGTTCTTCAATTAGCTAAAAAGATGCTCTGAAAAGGCAGCTATCTTGTACTTCAATAATTCAATTCAAGACGTAAAGAGTAGGATTCAAAGTGATACATTCCCCATATAAGATAGAGTAAGAAAATTAACCTAAAAAATCTTAGAAGACTAAATATTTGATCTCTTAACAGCTGAATACTAAAAAATCAAATTGGTATTCATTTAAAAATATACAAAGTGTGCCCTTTATACTAAAGTGCATTTAATCATAATGTTTAGACCCTTAAGTCCCTTGTGTATGTTCTCTTATCTCCACAATTGTATCTGTATATAAAAATCTACTATTAATCATCTATCTACTTTAATATTTTGGGAATATAGTGGAATCTGGATTATATCAGTTGGAATATTTCCCTGCTTATAAGCACTTATGCATATCATTAAAATTTAAGATTAATTTATCATTAAAATGTAAGGTTTAAGAAATGTTATCTTTAGCACTTAGAATTGGTTTGTGTTTTTTGTTTGTGCTGTTTTTGAGACAAGGTTTCACTATGTTACCCAGGCTGGCCTCCTGTGTGCTGTGATTATAGGTGTGCAGCACCACAACTTGAGTAGAATTGTGTTACTGCAGTATGTTTCTTTGTTGTTTTGTTTTGTTTTGTTTTTTTGGTAGCAGGAATTCATTTCCAAAGTTGCTTCCACAAAAATGACAGTTCATGTTAGGATTCTCATTTCTTGCATCACTTTGACAAAGGGCAGTGGCCTACTAAAACTAAGATGAATTTAAGGCCCAGCACCATTGCAGTTTGTCATTCTTCATCATCCTCATCATCATAGTACCGATTTCTTTTTATCTGTTCTTCTACAGACAACTCTTTGACCACATCTCCTTCCCAGAATCCCATATCCTGGGATTTCTGATTCTGAGTAGTGAATTCTTTAGGGGAGGTATTATCTGCAAAGCTGGACCAATTTGGAGCCTTGGGTTCTACCGGAGACTGCTCTTTGAGGAAGGTGCTATATTCATCATTGAGGTTTGCGCCATTTTCTACAAGATTCTCACTCCTCATCTCAAAACTATGAATTTCCCTACTCCTCCTCCCTGCCTCTCCTCTGGGAGACTCCTCACTCTGCCAGGTTGTTTTCTCCACACATCCATTCTTCTCAGGAACCCTGGCATTTTCCACTTGTTTCCTTTCTGCCACTTCCCCCCCTGCAAACTCCTCACTCTGGTCTGACATGCTCCAGCCTTTTCTAATAGGTGGGTATAAATTTTTTGGGCTCTTGACAGAGGAGGTTCGGAATGAAGCTGCGACAGTGAATGGGCGGCTTCTCTCTCTCAGTGAGGAAGACCGTCTTAGCTTTTTCAGATCCAAATCTATGTCCTCAGGAGCTTCTGGCTTGCTCACTTCATCCTCAGGGGGCCATTTGGGTTTAGATACTTTGATTCCTTCCTCCAAGGTATTTCCAGAGCTGCCAAGTTCAGCTGGGGGAGGCCAGGCAATCTTTAGCTTCTTGGTCTCAGCTGGTTTGTCTTCCTTTTCTGGCTGAGAGGAAGCCTTGGCTTCCATACTTGCAGCCAGCACACCCACCTTGGCAATGGGGGCATCTTCTACTCCTGGGCTCTGGGGCGTTTCCACTGCATTTGCAAGTTGGGCTGGTCTCTCCAAGGGCTCCTCGGTTTCATTTCTGTTTGCCCACAGATCCTTGTGTGGTCTGTGCCCAAAGCCTTCATCATAGTTGCCTTTAGATTTAAAGAGTTGATTGAAGTGAGGTTTACAATAGATTCTCCCATGTAAAGACGCATATGTCCCTAGACTGTCAGAAAAAGAACACAAAGTTAACAAATCTTTATATTCTCATTTATATCATCAGGCTAATATCTAGCATTTCCAGTATTTTCAGAAGATGCTAAGTGAGAGCCAGCGATTTAGCTCAGCAGCATAAGCGCCTGCCTGGTAAGTACAAGGTTGAGCGTTTGATCTCTGGTACAAAAAAGAAAGAAAGAAAGAAAGAAAGAAAGAAAGAAAGAAAGAAAGAAAGAAAGAAAGAAAGAAAGAAAGAGAAAGAAAGAAAGAATTCTGACAGAGGAGACTGAAGTCATTTGAAAATGGGGAGCACATACCAGGTGGAAGAATGACTTGTGAAGGCTTAGTCTTGGACACAAGTGTGTTTCATGTAAGGATTAAAAATATGTATGTGTGTGTTTAATAGGAGGTAGTTCATTGATGTGCTTTTTAAAGACATTTTTCTCACTTAGCATCTTTTCTTTTTTTTTTTCAGTACTGGGGTTCGACCTAAAGCTTGGCAGGCTGGCACTTATGCCACTGAGCTAAATCCCTGGCCCTATCAAAATTCTTTTAATTTACTTTTTTTCCCAAGAAGTCCTCCCTATATAATCATACCTAATTCTGATTATTTTTATACTTCCTGAGTATTTATAACCTGTAACTACTTGTGATGATGTCCCTTCACTAAAAAAACTGAATCTGTTTTACTTTCCCATTTGTGCCATAATTTAAAAGCATAACCCTACAAGAATGGATATACTGCTCTGAAAACAGTTGGTACTCAACAGCTCTTACTGACTGAATAAATGTAAGCTAAGGGGCCAGGAATAAAGCTTAGCGGGAGGGTGCTCACCTAGCATGTACAAGGCTCTGGATTTGATCCTCAGCATGCAGACAAGCACATGTATACTAAGGAAGCTATGGTTAATAGAGTAACAGTGAGCAGCAGCCAAGAGGTTGGTCTTAGTGTTGGTACTGGACAAATCTATATGTAGTCTCTTACAAGGTGTGTTATGGCTCCCCAAAAATCCTCATGCCCTCATAGGCTGGGCTTTGGAGAGGTGATTGGATTACAGTGGGAGTATAAGCTGACTTGCTGTTATGAGATAGGGGTCTGGTTGCAAGAAGTGTGTCATGTGGGTGTATTATCTCCAAAGAGTATTATCTCCCTTCCTAGGTCTTCCCTTGAATCTGCTCCCTGTCCTCAACGCTGTGGACAGCTCTCCTTTGCCATGGCCCATTCTACTATGCCGACCTGCCTTGGAGCCAGCCCAGGACGGACTGAAATGTGAGCCAAAATAAAGCTCTCCTCCCTTAAATTGTGGGTATCAAGTATCGTGTCCCAGCAACTAAGAAAGTGACTAAGACATAGGTCAATGGCATAGGTTTTTTTTTTTTTTTTTTTATTCTGGGGATCAAACTCATAACCTCATGTTTGCCAAGCAGGTACTTATAATGCTGAGCTAAATCCCCAGCCTAGAATTTCTTTCTTTCTTCCTTTTTTTTGGTATCATGATCTTGTACTTACCAGGCAGGCGCTTGTGCTGCTGGGCTAAACCCCTGGCCTTAGGTCAATGTATATTAAAAGTTTATAATAATGAAAGTATGTCCTGAAAATAATGTGCTCCAGAGCAAAAAAGAACTTTGCAGGCAGAAAAACAAAAAACAAAAAAAATAAAACAAAACAAAAAATCAACTGACTGGAAGTCACAGAGGCAGATTTTGGTTAAGAAGAAATTGTTGCCCGGCATGGTGGCACAGGCTTGTAATCCCAACACTTGAGATGCTGAGGCAGGAGGATCACTGTGCATTCAAGACCAGCCTGGGCTACATAGCAAGTCCTTGTCTCAAAAAAAAAAAAAAAAAAAAAAAAAAAAAAAAAAAAAAAAAAGAAAAAAGAAAAAGAAAAAAATCAGGAAGTTGTCTAGTTAGAGGTATCTAACATCGTCTGAAACAACAATGAGGTATCTCCCCCTCATAAGTATCTTGTAGATACCAGGGTATCTTTTGAGTGTATTTAGAAGTGCTTATTTTGTAAGGAAAACTGGGCAGAGAGACAACCTGGCTGCTGACTTCTCTAAGAAGTTGACTGAAGTGAGGCTTACAACAGATTAGAATGAATTAACGTGGAATAATTTCCTGGTTTGTCACATTTATATCTTTGAGTTATTCAGAATGACACATACTAATTATTTTCTCAGAAATAAACAAAACAAAGCAACACAGAGAAAACATGCTCTCCAGGGGCTATAATTATTGCTTATTACCATTTATACAGTGCTTAAGGCACTGAAATAAGGGTTTAGGTGAGTAACCTCTTGGGAATTCTTAACTTTATGATTCTGTGATGCCAAGGGAAAATCATCTACTAAATTAGGTCACAGGGGACTCTATGTGCAATTCATATTATTTAAATATCAGTGCTAACATGCAAACAAAAATATCAATGCATCAAGACACTATAAACACCTCTATAATTTGGCATGGAAGACTGGTCACTAAATCATGTTTTCTAATTTTTCAGTTTTCAGGCAACACAATTAGCACAAATGCTTTTAGTATCAGTGCCAAAAAAGCCAAAGATTCCTTTAGAGCTCCAAGTACAGAGAGAGATGATTTTCTTGGTCTGGCTTACCTAAGTTTGTTGTTGCAATAGGAGCAACGGAAGCAGCTGATGTGAAACACCTGTTGGTTGGCCAGGAGACGCTCCATGGGGTAGACTGTCTTCTGGCATTCAACACAAGTCTCTCTGGCAGGTGCCTGGAACTTCTAGGAAAAGGAAAGGGAAAAGGACTTTAATGTAGGCAGATATGGGCTAGTCCTCTGCTAAGATGTGCCCTAGGATTTGTTATCTAAGGGCTCCCTTAGCTGGCCCATCAATTCTCACAGGACACTAAACCTGCATTCTATCATCTGACTCTTTAAAGCCAAGAGGTTCTACTGTATCCCCCTCTCAAACTGTCTGGCTGCCCTAATGTAACAGCCACTGAGGACAGCTGGGCTTGGGCTACCCTGCTGAGAAAGGTGTAGACAAAACACCACACACACAAGCTAAATGCAAGGCAGAAAATGCAAGGCATAACACGGAAGAAGATTTCTGACTCAAGTGCCAAGGGTAACCTACTCTTATAACCTAATTTGCTGAATCAACTAAGTGTAATATTTATTTATTTATTTATTTACTTACTTACTTACTGGTATCAGGATTAGAACTCACCACCTTGTGCTTCCCAGGCAGGTGCTTATCCACTGAGCTAAATCTCCAGCCCCTATTTTTTGGACTTAAAAAAATTATTATTATATATTTTTTAGATAGGCTGTTGATGTACAGTGCAGGCTGGCCTTGAACTCACTATGTAGCCCAGATTGGCTTCAAACTCACAGCAATCCTTCTGCCTCAGCTTCCTGAGTGCTGGGATACAGGTGTGTGCTACAATGCCCAGCAAGCATATTTTTAACAAGTTAAAACTGACATACAAGGGGAACAATTTATCACAGGCACAAACTGTTTTGTTATGCCTAAAAGGAAGAGTAGCCCAGTAAGGTACTGGTTCTATGTTTCTAAAAATCAGCAGAGAATAAAAGGAATGCAATGGGGAATACTTTTTTTTTTTTTTTTTTAAGACAGGGTCTTGCTATGTAGTGCAGGCTGGTCTTGAATTCACTGTATCTCAGGCTGGCTTCAAACTCACAGCAATCCTCCTGCCTCAGCCTCCCAACTGCTACGATTAAAGGTATGCACCACTATGCCTGGTTGGGAATACATTTGTTAATGTTGGGAATTCATGAACAATATTCTAAGTATAGAGGAAGGGTGGGTATATTGTATCAATCTGATAAAACTCAACCCTAAAAAAATATAAATAGTTGGTAGTCCAGCACAATTAAAATCCATAATTCCTGAAATAACAGGAGAGCCAAGTAGTTCCTATGTGTAACTTTTGGTTCGCCCCAACATAAACACCCCAACCAGCAATGCAGGAGGAAGGTTAGGTGGTACCCTGACCAGTTTGGGCTCCCACCAGAAACACATGGTAGTAAATAATACAAATTAATTCCAAGGCCCAGGATCAGAATAGTTAATGTGCAAGACAGACTTGATTGAAAAGCCTAAAAATAGGCCCATGAAAATTCAAACTACTGGTCACTTGCCACATGATTCACTAAGAGGGAAAACAAAACAAAGCAATGGATTTCCAAGTAGATTTGGACAGGACATGGGAACAGAAAATGAGCATAAAATAGGACTGAAGAGAAAGATCTATAAAGAGAGTTTAATAAAATTAGTGATAAACTCCCAAATAGTACCCAAAGGATTTAAGAATAAATTCACAAAACTGAGTAGAAATGTCGAGGTTAATAGAAACCCATTTTATTCTAGGAGTAGAGTACTAAAAAGTAAAATCTCAACACTCAAAAGACCAGCTTGGTGTGCTGGTGCATGCCTGTAACCCCAGAACTCAGGAGGCTGAGGCAGGAGGACTGCTGCAAGTTCGAAGCCAGCCTGGGCTATATGTAAATGAGTTCAAGGTCAGCCCGGACTACATAGTATGACCCCCTATCTTAAAAAAAAAAGTTACCACATATAAAAAGGGAAGCATCTAAATATGACCCAATGTTATTATACTGGAAGCTTTTGGAAATAAGGCATTACTTGGAACTCAGAATTTTTTCTTTACTTTCATGGACATTCTGATGAGACTGGACCTAAATGGAAATGTCTTTGCATTTGCAGTTTTAATTACATTTGCATGGCTGGAGATTTAGCACAGGAGTAGAATGCTTGTCCAGCAAGCTTGAGGCTCTAGTTTTGGTCCTCAACAACAATTACAAAATTTTTTTTAATTACTGAGGATCTTAATTACATTTTCACAAAAAGGACTAGGTGGTCCTTGCCCAGCAAGGAGGAGACAGATTAAAATGCAGAGTAAGATTTGTATATAATAATACAATTGAAGCCACTGAAAGAGCCTGTCCAAATCACAGTTCATTAATATAAAAGTAATAGGAAAAAAAAAACAGGACAGAAGTATTTGTCAGATTCAATTTTTTCCAGTTGCAAAGAGGGCACTCTGTATTTTAACACTTGAAATAGATTTAAGAAAACAAGTACTTGGTGTGATTGGTAAAGACAGAGCAGCAGACAGAAACCTCACATTGGTGTAAGAGGAAGTGGGTGTTATTGTGCAGGAGGGGAATGGAGGGAAAGACCGTGCTTCCATAAACACACACAGAGTCAGGGAACACACTGCAGAAGGGGTAGCCCAGTGAACAGAAAAGAGAACATCAGAGAAAGTGAAGGTTGAGCTCACATTAGGAGGAAAGTAGAAGGCAGGAGCAGAAATTAGGTACCAGGAGCAGGAAGCAGAAGCTGGAAGAGACAAATAGGAACCTTCAATGAATACACAGCACTTGGTGTGCCCTGGAGGGCTCAACCACAGCCAATCTGAAACTCAGTAACTCTGACCCAAGAATAAGACCATATTTTCTTTTTTTTTCAAGTAACCCTGCTAATCATGGCAAAATTAGCTTCATTAGTATCTCCCTGAAGGTGGAACATACCCCAGCTTAGGAGAACAATCTTTTATGAGACTTCACCCACACAAGGAGTGTCTCATTAACCGTTCTTTAGTGTTTTACTACCTCCCACACCTGGCCCACAGTGGGTGTCTCTTTAAGGGAGTTTCACCCACAGAAAAGTCATCTTCTTCCTTAAGATCACATTAATAGATTGTTCTCTCATCAGGAGTAGCCACAAGCTCCCAACAAGCCAGGCCAACCAGATCTCCATTACCTTCACTTCTCACGTAATCCCTGGGATATTATTTAAGGTTTATGTGGCAGCTGCCGAAGGGACCACACAATGTAGTAAAGACAAGAGGACCCCAACATGGTAACATGCCAAGTCAGAGTGGCTGTGGCTCCACTTTCACTTTATTTTCTCTGTCCTGGGCTCTCAGCCACTTTTCTGTAATTGCCCCCATATCTATTCAAACAGGAAGCATAATCAATGCCCAACTCTCGCTCCCATTCTCATAGGCCTGGCATCCATCCTGCCCATGCCTTTATGACATACTCAGTCTTGGCACAGCCACATTTCAAACACTGCCAAGGAGCATGTTAGACATTTTAAAAATGTTTACAATATAGTTTTTCAGTTAGTAAGTACAGACTTTTTCATCCTTTTCCCCTGACCATCTTTTACATGTAGAAGCTTAAGTACCAAAATGTCAGGTGCTTATCAAAATTATAATCACTGGAACAGAATTAGAATTAAAACCTGGAACTCCTGATTCACAAGCCAACAGAGCATTTTCTAAATTGTCCTAGAATGTTAAATTTCCATAACTATAGGAAATTCTTTTATAGAAGAGAGCAGATGCAAACCCAAATGAAAATAATCTCACTATAGCACTTTTAAAAAGCCAGTCTTCACTTGGTTTTAAATTAAAATGTACAGATAATACCTTCAGGATATTCTGGAATGAATGAGGTATAAATAATTCATGTTCATAAATACTATCTTTTTCATATGAGGGATATTACAGAACCCCATTTGATAAGCATCTACTTAAAATCATTTTTCCAACAAATTTTCCAATAAATTTGCATGGCTTTATCTACACTCTTCCACCCTTACATCTTATATTTTCTTTTCAGTCTAATGAAACCCCACTTGGGTAGTATAATGAAATCAGAATAAAATTCTGTATTGATGTCAGGCCTTCTTTCCTCAAAACTCCACAAATACCTTTCATTCCCTCTTTTCAATTTCTGTAAAGTATCCAGGTGTTTAAAATTAAAATTTTTCATCATACAGTAAATGCATCATCTCAGTGCAACTTTCACCTTTCCATGAAACTCTTCGTGAAAACATTTGAGAGTTTTTTTTTTTCTTCTTTCTGTACTAGCAATCAAACCCAGTGCCTCCATGGTGAGGTACATTCCAGCTTTTTCTTATTTTGAGACAGGTCTCACTACATTGCAAAGTTTCCCAGGCTGGGCTCAAACTTGTGATCCTCTTGCCTCAGCCTCCCAGAGGGCTGGAAACACAGGCATATGCCACAACATATGACTAATATTCATATCTTAAATAGACTGCTCTATGTACACAGAGGAAAAGTTAGTGCTCTATGAAAGACAGAAAAGAGTCTAAGTGCCTTTCTAGGGTAAGTCTAGCTTAGTAAAGTAGCACATGACAAAGGCTAGAGCTGTAGCTTAGCGCTAGGCACTTGCCTAACGTGTGAGGTCCTGGCTTCTGTCCCCAGCACCACTGTTGACCAGACACCAGAAGGGGAACTGTGACATGTCTTTCCATAGAGCCTGCTGCAACAAAAGGACCAGCTAAGGCAGTCTAACACTGGGTTGTCCTTAGCACAGAGAGAGGCCAAGAAGGCATTCCCAGAGCCAGCTTCATCCCCTTCCCTTTCTCCCCACTCCCCTCTGGGAACATTCAGTGGAGGACTTCTTCCAGTGTAAAGTCAAAGCTTAAGAAATCTTGGAGTCTCTCTTTTCCCCTTTCTTTACTCTGCTATAGCTGGTAATTAAAAACTTGGAGTCTCATGACGCATAAACAAGTATAATTCTTCTCACAGGGTTTGCTGAGCTCTGCTTGCAGAACAACATCCTTTTGAGAAGGAACCTGCAATTTCAATTTTATTAGCACCAAGTCACATCAGCTAAACTACATGACCAGTGTTCAAAGTGAACAAAATCCTTACCGTCTCCCCTCCCCACTTTATGAAGCTAAATTTGAAATGAAATGAGTCTCTACCTTAGATGTCCTATTTCCAATAACAGACAGATGGGCACTAAGGAACAGTTTTTTTTCTAGGATATGTGAGATCCAAAAATCTATTCTGAGTGAACAAATTATTTTTAGCTGCATGTAATTTCCGTAACTGGAGAAAACTTCTGCCGCAGTCTAGAGCCATGAGACCAGTTACACTAACAGGTCTTCTTGTACACATTAACTCAAATGTCTTGCTTGCCTGCAGACTGGTAAGAGGGAGTTCTGAAGAAGAGAAAAAATTGCCCTTAAGTAAAAGTGGAAATGTAATTGAGTCCCACTTCAGCCTCTGGACATCATGACTTTGAACTTTGGACTGCAGATAACCATAGACAGGTGGCCAGTCTTCATCCAATGCTCTAAACTGTCTGTAAAGGCAGAGCTGTTTGCAGTCTACTGCTGAATAAGCAGAACCAAAGGAGTAGGGTGGGACTGATCCAATTGTAGAGAGTTCTACCTCTGTGTATACTTGCTGTGTGCTCAGAAAGACCTACATGAGCTGTGGCTCTTCACACAGCAATCATCAGTTCAGACCTTGCAGTTTGAATCAGAAAAGATCTCAACCTTGAACAGGATCAGTCCCATAATATATGTCTGGTCTACCACCATCTGAAGGAGGAATGGCTGTGTTGAGAATTGAAATAGTCTCAAGGACAGATTTTAGTGGTTAGATGAGCCAGAGAAATTCCCCAGGTCCCTCCATCACACAGAAATCTATGACCAAGTCAGATTTGCCCACCTGTCTTTATTTTTAATTTTCTTTTTTGGGGGTGTGGTGAAGTGCAGTTGGTTTTTGAACCCAGAGCCTCCTATATGCTAGGCAAATGCTCTACCATTGAGCTATTCCCTAAGTTCCTTCTATTTGTCATTTTTGATCCAAAACCACAACCTAAAAACTCACATCTGGACATGTTCCTGCTGGAAAGAAAAGTAACCTTGTGGCATTTGCTGTCATTAGCTTCCAGGTGATGGAAAAATAAAGTGCTGATGACCACATGAGCAGATCTTCAAGGCCAGAAGAGAGTTAGGTGGGATGCATGTGCAGACTGAGTCATCTCAGGTGATTTGTTCTCCCTCCAACCCTGACTCCCCTTGGTGGTATCCAAGGCTTTTGCACTGAGCTATAACCTTTTGGGAGATAAGGGTCTCATTAAGTTGCCCAGGTTGGGCTGGAACTTTTGATCTTCCTGGCTTAGCCTTCCAGAGTGCTGGAATTACAGGTATGTGCCACCACATAAGATTCTTTTGCTCCTTTTCTGTTGGGAACCACAAATTGTAAATTGACATAGTATCTGTCCTAGCCTCTTCTTGCCTTGCCTGCCTTGTGAATGGGTGTGGAAATTTCCTTTTCTTGGTCAGTGAAATTAGCACCCAGGTGTGGGGGTGGATATTGGCTTGTTTTCTTTCTGATATTAAACTTGCCCATTCTATCACAGCCTCTGGGCTGTTCCAGGAAAAGCACCCTCCCCGCTCTCCCACAGTGGCTAATAAATAGTGACTAACTTAGAGTGTCTCTGTCTTTGCCCATCATGAGGCATTCAAAAACCCAGCATCCCATCACACATTACTCAATTTGTCTGTTTCTTATTTCATCCTTTTGCTGCACTCCTCGTACAAGCAGTTGGGGATCTTGGCCAGGTCCCTGAAGCTTATCAATAAATCTTAGTCTACTCACAAATTTCTGCTTCCTTTTGGATTTTTTGTGTTTATCTTCAAAACTATCCCTATCCTTTAAACTTGTCCTTTACATCTTGGACTGTCCTGTTTTTTCCTTTTGTTCCAGACCCTCATCTATGCCCTTATTTCTTCATCTTTCTTATGCACTAAAATAGACCAAGGATCAATCTCACACAGTAAAGGGATATAAGCATGGGAGACAGCAGTATGAAGTTGAGGCAGTACAAACCACCTTTACCTAATTGTATCTTTTGAGTTTCTATCAAGCTAAAACTTTTGATATAAGATCCAACTTTGAAAGAGCACACCAAGGAGAAAGTTCCTAAAGAAGTATGGGTTGTGTTTGGTTATTAATCATAAAGATGGAGTAACACTGCATTAACAGCATGTAATTGAAACAAGTCAGTTGACAAACTTGAAATACATTTTGGAAAAAACATTTAAATCTTTTTTGAGTCAGTTTTATGGAATATATATTTGCTCAAAGAAAGGGAAAGATTTTTAAAATTGGGGAATTTATTGGACATTGAGTAGCCCAATAAAATTGTCTTAGTATACAGAAATTTTGTTCATTGCTTAACATCTTGTATTATATCTTAGCATAATTTTGCTTAAATGCCAATTTTTTACAGAAAATGGGCTGGTCAACTCCCATTCCGGCAAATACATTCTTTCTCTAAAATGTTACAAATCAATCAGGTGACAATCAAACCGTTCAGATTGCAGAGGTACTGTTCTTAAGGTGACTACACATTTCTATCCAATATGCTAATTTTAGTTTAGCAGATTTTTCATATTTCTCATTTTGTGGGTCTTCACCCATTCACAGATCTATAAACTTAAATTTTTAAGTCTTATTACTTTATTTTTGTAAAGTAATTTTATTTTTAAAGTCTTATTACTTTATTTCTGTAAAATGGGACATTCAAAGTTTTGTAAAACTTCCATGAGTTTTCCAGATTTCGAATGGAGACATTAATGACCTTTCCCTATCCTGGTCCAAACACTTGAGCAGAAGAAAGATTTTCAGGAAAACAATTTTTAAGCATATCCTTATTTGGCATTATTATTCGCAGGAAAAGAGTAACAGGTTATAATGAACATACTGTGTAATCAGCTCTACTAGTAAGCCATGTCCCAAACCCAGAGAGAGGCGGCCACCATACCTTCACTGTCTTGGGAGGGGAGCTTTCAGAAAGGTTGGAGGCTCTGGTGTCTGGACTCAGCATGGGGGACACAGATGGCTGCGCCTCATTCTTAACCTGAGAGTTACCTGCTCAAGTTACAAAAGAACAATTTATAGTAGGTCATGGGGAATCTTAGAAAGAGTTCTTCCAAAAAGCAAAAATTGGGCACTTTCTAACATGGAATTTTTTTTTTTTGGCATGTTTTTTCAATGCCATGAAAAACACTATTCTTGAAGCACTGTTCTGTTTAAGAATAGTCTAAAAGTCTAGCTCTCAAGTTCTCTCACAAATCAGGCTGCTGTCATTTAGGAGGCTTACCCTGCCACACAGTTGGAATCCAAACCACCCTGCATAAAGAACTTTTTGCCCCATGGCATTTGTTATTTATCAAAGCTGCTTGTGGACTCTGATGTTTTTGGTAGTTTGCACTCCCAATAACTTCTGAGTGCGTCAGCTGAAAATGGGAAAATGGCAAAGCGTGCAGGAAGAAATCTCAAGCCATGAATATGCATGTTTAATTTTATTGTCCTGCGGTCAGACTTGTAGCAGATATCCATGGATGAAGACTGTGGAAAGGGGGTCCACAAAGTTTTTTTTCATAATCATCAAAGTGCCAACTGCATGAGTTAACTTCCTGTCAGTATATTCATCTGTGGAACTCAGAAGTAGCACAAAAAAGCCATTTACATAGCTACTAAGGAATCATAAAAAAAGGGCTCCTTAAAATCTAGAGTTGAGCCAACAAAAGTACAAAAAGATTAAGGCTTACTTAAAAAAAAAAAAAAAAAAGGCTTACTTTTTAAAAAAAAAAAAAAGTTTTTACAAACCTAGTCAAAACCATAAATATTTCTAGTCCAAGTAAAATGATTACAAAAGAAATGTTCCTGGATTTAAGCAGTAAGAGATTTTCCCTGAAATATTAAGGTAGAGTTTATTAGAGATCTGTGCAGTTCATACTTCTATTTTAGGTATGGAGCTTTTAGTGACTAGTAAACTCATTTGTCTGAGATGCTCATTTGACAGATGCTAGAAATCTATATCTTTTTTTTTGTTTTGGTACTCGGGATCAAACTCATGACCTTGCACTTGCCAGGCAGGCGCTTAAGCCACTGAGCTAAACCCCCAGCCCACAGAAATCTATATCTATTTTTTAAGCAATGTACTGAAAATTAGAATGGAAAGTGGACATGGTGAAGTAAAAACAAAATACTTCTATCTTTGGGAGATGCAAAATAATTCCAAAATAGGGTAAAATGATTAAAAAATTCAACATCAGGAGGCAAACCTCTAAAGCCGTAAAGGGATATTCAAATACCAATGTACTGATAAATGAACCTAGGGCCTTTGTACTGAGCTACACTCTCACTCTCCCTTAAAGACAGGATCTTGTTAAATTGCCTAAGCTGTGCTCAAACTTCCAATCCTCCTGCCTCAGACTCCCAGAGTGCTAAGATTACAGGCATGCACCACCATGCCAATTTTTTTTTTTATCCTAGTAAATGAATAAAATCTTTCTTGCACAAATCTCTGTTAAAGTAAAACTTCAAAATTACTTATACAGCTTTAAATCAGGAAGTTTAGTAGAGAGATACATTGAAGTATTCCATTTGTACCAAGTTAACCATATTTAATCGAACTTAACTTCTCTCCAAGCCATGAAATATGTGAAGGAAATTCAATCACCAGTCCTCAAAACTGAGTGGAAGATTGATCAGCTATACCACTAGATTTAGTATGTGACTTTCTTAACACTGACACCTCTGAACCAAGAATGGATGTAGAACAAGACCTCATCTTCCAAAGCTAAGGGCAAATGCTTACAGGAGTCATCTTCAGCACGGATGGAATGGTCTGTCAGTCTATTCCCAGTTGCAGAAATCTGCAAAAAAAAGAGGGGGGGGAATACATTAAGAATCACATTAAAAATAAAAGAGCAGACTGCTGTTAATGCCATAAAAACCTGCTGACTCTAGTCAGCCACTGGCTGCCTGGGGAAATAACGGGCACCAGAACAGCTGAGCATTTAAACAAGAGGCAGCAGAATGCCTTTTATGAGGATATTAACATGCCTCTCAATTACAGAGTAACGGGAGAAACAGACTGAGCTCTACTGCCAGTGTGTGTCACCTCCCTTTATAAAAAAGCTTCTAAACCATATCATCTCACTCTTAAAAACTAGAGCAAAACAAAACCCTGTCAAAGAGAGCAAAGCACACCCAAGATGAAATGAAGTACTTAGAGATAAGAACTATTCTTATTCTTTTAATTTCCCTAATTACCATTTCCCAATCAAATGCACTTTGCTGAAATAAGCTTGCCCACACAGATGACTTTCTGATAGCTAAAAAACAAATTTACCTAAAAATAACCTCCAAGAGTATCCTAAAAATCCCAGTCTCAAAATGGCACTGCTTAACAAGATGGTGGATCTTATGCACAAGGTAGGTGCCTTTTTCACAGGAATCATCAAAGTTAAATAAAAGAATTCTCTACTAGTTTGTTCTCTCTTTTCTACTGGCCCTTGGCGTTCCTGTATCCCACTCCCAACATTTCAAAAATCATAAGGGTCAACAAGGGTCAATTATGTACATTCTTGTTGCCTTTTTTTTTTTTTTTGGTAACAGGGATTGAACTCACGACCTTGCGCTTGCCAGGCAGGCCCTTATGCCGCTGAGCTAAATCCCCAGCCCTACTAATGTACGTTCTTTGAGTAATATTTCATTCGGACATTGGATTTTGTTAGTATGAACTGAGTGTTTACATCAGGGTATCTAATGTACTGAATAAATTTATAATGGAGATTAAGCTGTTGGCTAACTGCACCTGAATGTCAGCATGGTTTTTTCTATGCTCTTTTCATTACAGGAAATCTGACGAGGCGTGAACAAACCAGAATAATAACAGCTGACATTTACTGAGCATTTATGATGTGCCAGGTACTAGATTGATCACATTAGGTACATTATTTCATTTAATGATATGAAATAATCTTCTAAAAATTGTACATTTCTATAAAATGTTCCTCAGCTTTTGCTAATTTAGTAGGAGCATCCATCCTGAGATGTTCTTTTCTCACCTCTAATTTAGTCACCTTGAACTTATGGGCTATATAATACCAGTTTTGACACCAATGACATGGTCAATGAGATGACTTCGCTGCAAGAACTTCCAGACAGGAGATTTTATTCCAACATTTCATTAAAGGGAAGCACAAAAATTCATTCATAAGAGGAGAAAGGGAAAACAAAATTTTCCATTTCAAGAATAGAAAGTTTGAGCTGCTCGGGTGTGGTGGAACATGCCTATCATTCCAGCACTTGCAGGGTGAGGCAGGCGGACTGTCATGAATTTGAGGTTAGCCTAAACTATAAAGTGAGTTCAAAACCAGCCTGAACTACATTGCACGACTCTATCTCAAAAAAAAAAAAAAAAAAGTTTGTCCCAGAATTTTTTTAAACAGGGTCTCACTATGTAGTTCAGGCTGGCCTTGAACTCATTATGTAGCCCACACTGGCCTTGAACTTGCAGCAATTCTCTTGTGTCAGCCTTCTGAGTGCTGGAATGATAGGTGTGTGCCACCACACCCAGCTGTCCTAGCATTAATATCCTCAAGAAGCATGCTAAAGTTTAAACAGTGATTAGGTACTGGTTAACAAAAGCTAGGCACACAGCCAGAAGTACAGCTAGGCTCTGAAAAAGGTTGCAAACTTTAAAGCAGTCAAAGGTTTATAAACCTATAGTATTCACTTAAAAGAATATATACTATTTTTATTCCTTCTTCCCCACCCACACTCCAATTTGTGATTCAGTTGTACTAATGCCCTTTTAGGCTATAATTAAAATGTTCTGATCTTCCAGTTCAACCCAGAGTTCTAGTTTCAAATCAGCATGAAAGCAATCAAGAAAGAAGCATGAAATTAGATACAAGGACAACCCAAGCATTATGTTCCAGATGATTATTTCCCAAACTATACTCTTGGGGTAAGTATGGGGGAATATCATGCTGAGATTATTTTTCCCTTAAATTTTTACAGAATATAAGGAAAATTCCAAACATTATTACTCAATTTATTTTTGTTTTTCTTTTGAGACAGGGTCTCACTAAGTTGCTAAATTGCCCAAGTTAGACTCATCTTGTGACCCACCTGCTTCAGCCTCCCAAAGTGCTGAGATTACAAGTGTGTACTACTGCACCTGGCTTCATTCACTGTACTTAAAATAGTCTCTCATTTAAAACATGGGGAATCAGGCAATTAAGGAGACAATTCAACACACGTGACCCTTGGACTAATGCAAGAGCACTAGGTATCTGTTTCTAAGATTAATCACAGTATTAGATTATCTCACTCAATATTTGATTGTTATATTGACAAAAAAGACTAAACAGATTGGGTAGTCTTGGCAGGAAACATGATAAATTCATCTGGCATAAATACTGTTACGTATTGCAACTAAGCCATTCATCCAATGATTAAGTCATAAAATAAAAATATTACTTGCTTAAAATCTTCTGTGGTTTTCCATTGTGGTGAATCTGTGTCCAAACCTTTGAGATGCTTTACCAGACCTCACCCTGGCCGTCTCTCCCCTGCCTCTTGCCACTGTTTCTTTGTACCTTACTCCAGCCAACTGCAAATCCCAAGCACGCCGCAATCTTTGGTTTCCAAACCTGTATCTGCACACCCCCTTTTTCTTAATCTTCCCCTTCTTCACTTGGCCTCTTTCTGCACATTCTTTAAACTTGGCTCAGACAGCACCTTCTTGATGAAGTCAGGTTCAGAGCCCTGAGTTTCTATGGCCCTGTACCCTTCCATGAACCTACTACACTGTTTCATTATAACCAGCCTGTTACTCCCCTCTCCTATACCCTTCTAATTTCCTAGCACATAAAGAACACTTTACTTGTCTTTTGTTTTGTTTTGGTATTAGAGTTGAACTCAGGACTTTTCCACAGACCTACATCCCCTTTCTTCCTTTTTATTTATTTATTTATTTAATTTTTTTTGAGACAAGGCCTCCTTAACTTGGCTTGAACTTGAAATCCTGCCTCAGCCTTTCAGAGTCCTGGGATTACATGATCATGCCCAGCTCTGTCTTTATTTTATTTTATTTTTTTTATGCTTAGCATTTCCTATGCTTATCATAGTAGCTATCTTTCAACATACTTTAAGTGAGGACTAGGCATGTAGCTCAATGGCAAAGCACACGTTTATCATATACAAGGCTCTGGGTATGACCCCCAGCAGTACAAAACAAAAAACAAGCTTTAAGCAAATGAAAGAGATTTTCTTTTACAAAATGCGTTAAACTGGGTATAATAACATATGCCATGTCCCAGTTACTTGGGAGGCTAAAAGTGGGAGGTCCTCTCAAAAGCACAAGTTCTAGAGCAGCCTGAGCAAACCAGGCAGACCTTATCTCAACCAAAACAAAAACCCTATGTTAAACTGGGCATGGTGGCACACGCCTGTAATCCCATCACTCTGGGAGGCTAAAGCAGGAAGAATGCAGGTTCAAACCCAGCCTGTGTAACATAATGATTTAGTGAGACCCTTTCTTGAAAAATAAAAAGAGGCTGGGAGTAGTAACCCATACCTATAATCCCACTACTCCAGGGGTTCGGCAGGAGGATTGCTATGAGTTCAAAACCAGCCTGGGCTACACAGTGAGCTCAAAGCCAGCCTGCACTATGTAATGAGATCTTGTCTCAAAAAAAAAAAAAAAAAAAAAAAAGGCTTGGGGATGTGGCTCCATGTGAAGACCCTGGGTTCAATCTTTAGTACTACAAAAACAAATAAAACACTGTTAACTATGTACTTAAATTCAGCATATACAAATACTTTAAAAATAGTATCTGTAATCAAACAGATTTTTTAAAAATCTCTTTAGTTCTATGGCCTGTGAGCATTTGCTGAGCAAAAGAATTTCCAATGAAGGCTCATTATCTGGTCAGCTGTAAACTGCAGAGCTTCCCAAGTGAAATTATGTGACCTGAAAAAATGACAATCTGTCCTGGCAGCTGTTACCAAATTCCCAGACACCCTACAGCCTAGAGTTAAAGTGGCTTCTAATTTTAAGCATCTAATTTAGAACACATGCTTGTTTGGCAACTGGACAGCAGACTTTTAAACCCACCTTTTCTAGCTCCTGATGGGAGATGCAGGCCTCAGGACTTGGGGGCACATTCTCCTTTTGCTCCAATTTATGAGTTTTGATTTCACCACCACTGGCTTTCAACTCATTCTGTCAAATAAAAATAGCCTGTGAATCTTTTCAAAAATTCTCATCATTCCATTCTTCTCATAGCACATCTTTCAAATAAATGTGGAATGTTAAAAAAAAATTCTTTTTGGAGGCCACAGGTCAAATCAACCTGTAAATCTCACAAGCAAAACCCATTGACTAGTGAAATGACAAAAGCAGCTGTGTGGACACATACCTCAGAGTTAAATATCTGTATGCTAAACTGGATGCTCATTAGAATACAGACACATCAACAGGGACACACACACAGACCACCCCCCAGCACACAATGTTCTTGTGATTCACTCCTCTAGCAGCAGAGCTTGTGGAAATGCAAAGCTTGTGAGTTTTATCAGAAAAGACCATTTTGGAGCAGGGGAAAGGAGTTGCCAAGTGCCAATAATTAAGAAAATATACTGACCATATATATAAATGCCCGGCCTGGAAAAAGAGACAGCAATGATGTACACATATGAAAACAAATTATTTAATGATACCATAAAACAACCCTGCTCTGTGGAGCTCGATGTTTTTCACATAAAATTCATGCACTGTAAAAATGACATACCTTATTCTACTTCTCTTAATACTCTCGACATTAAAAAACCCTCCATTAATATCATCTTAAAGAATAAACATAATCACTTTGTTTTCATAGCAAAGGACACTTGGAAGAGAATAGTAAAGTTAATTTACATGCTTGATCTACATAAGGATAGATGAACATAGACATTCCCTACCTTTTTTGTTTTATTTTTTTGGTACCAGGAATCAAACTCAGGACCCCATGCTTATCAGGCAGACACTGTGCCACTGAGCTAAAATCCCTAGACTTTCTTAGTTTGCTAGTAGTTTAATAATCTTGTATTTTTCTGCTTTCCGTGGTTCTTTTAGCATGAGGAAACGAGCAAAGCATGAAGAAACGAGCAAAATAATCACAAGGCTAATGAAGGAAAAGAAAGTGTGACTTTTCTTCAGGTAGGGTAATCCATGTTAAGGCTCTGAGGATGCATTCAGGAGTTTTGGCAGCCTGCCCTGTGGAACTCTACATGGCAGCCTTGTAACTCACTCTGGATCCATCTCAAAACCTCGCCTCCAGTGTCATGGCCAGAGGATGTACTTTGACACAACTACATTCAAAGTGATGGGCCTGAGAAATTCTTTGGGGATGAGATAAAATATACTTTTTACCAGAATTCCTAAAGAGTTTTCCAGGGCAGGGAAGCTGCAGTAGAGAAACTCTATTAGCGGTTTTGAAAAAAAGTCACAGAACATGTTTTCCTACTTAGGGAGTCACCAGGATGGTACAGAAGCTCTGTAGATCACTTGTGTAGTATATCGCTAGACCTGCCTTTTAAAGGAAGCCTAAATGTGTTTATTTCCACTCACTGTGAATAATGAATTTGAGATATTCCACTTTTTAAAAGATACCTCTTTTTAAAATTACTGTGATAGTTAAGACATTAGTAATTTCACTTAGTTCATTGAAAAGAAAGGTTTGCATTAATATTGTTTGGTCAATATTTTATGCCTATAACTTGTACTCTGAGTAACTACTATGAAGATAATAATATGCAATGTATTAACCATTGTTACTGTCCTATTATCCTGTTTTGAAATTTTATTTATTGTTTTTGTTTTTTCTCTTTAAAATAAAAATTAGTTAATTTAAAAAAATCAAGGTGAATTCATTTATTTCTAGAGGATTGAGTCCACCAGTATGTACTATTACAGCACGCGTATTTAATTTTGTGAAAGGAAAAAGGGCTTAACTTCTGAAATACACACTACGAGTTTGAAAATGCACCAGTGTTAATCTGCCTAGGATCAAATAAAATTCAATATGATTCTTCCAGTTTTGTTAAAGAATTCTGACATCAAGAGATTAATTTGAAATCTTGGGAAAATGCTTGAAAGAAAAATATGTATACAGGTGTTTTAAAAAACAAAATTTAAAAATATATGTCTAAAAAATGTGTCTATATGTGTGCATATACATATGTGTACATATGAGTAAGTCATTTAAAAGTAACTTCAGGGCTGTGTATAGCTCAGTGATACAGTGCTTGCCCTTAAAAAAAAAAAAAAAAAAAGCGTTTCTACTGAAATTAATGATACTGCTTCTTTAACAATAACAATTATGGGCTGGGAATTTAGCTCAGTGGCATAAACAGCTGCCTGGCAAGTGCGAGGTCATGAGTTTGATACCCGGTACCAAAAACAAAAACAATAACAAAAGATTAAGTACCAGAGCCAGTAATACACAGAAAAATGAGTGGGGTATGAATGTAAATGAGCTAGGAGAGCAAAATGTGAATGAAGCAAGGGTAGGCTTTCTGTGGAGAGTCTGGCTAGAGGACCAGTTCTGGTGATCACTGGCTGGAGGAGTGAGTGAAGGGATGATGCAGAACACATACTATATAGCTGGCTGAACCGCTCTGTTTGGACACAGCTGCCTGGTACTTGGCCATTCGATCTTTTATGGAGGTTTCTGAGAGGCGTGGGAGCTCCAGATTTCGCCGATTCTCAGGGCTGAATGCAGAGGATGGCAAATGACCTGGAACAATGTAAATAACATGCTTTGTTAGAAAGAAGATAGAATGTGATTCCATTGGTTTTCAGGTTCCAAGTTTTGGATCCTTGTCATCTAATGGCCAATTTCTAATATTAAAAGTATAAAGAAAGAAATCAGAAATATAATAATTTATAAGGTAATATTTACTCAATTTCCTAAGTTTAAAAGGAAAACATTTACCATGATTGATCACTGTATATTTTGAAATAACTGAAAATTATGGCAATTTAATATGTGGAAAAATGAGATCTCAATGTTACTATAATGTGCATTTCTTTGACTACTGGGAGGCTGATGACTTACTTGTGCTTATTTTTTCTTCTGTAAGGTACCTATATACTTCCCTCCCCAAGAAATGATAATTTCACTCTTAAGCTATTATTACCAGTAATACAATGAATTCTTTTGCTTTTGTTTTTGGTGCTGGGGATCAAATTTAGGGTCTTACACACTTGCTTCCTACCACTCAGCTCCAGCTCTAGCTCTAGTCCCAGGAGAACCAATCTTAATCAAGCACACAACCCAGCTCCAGAAGCTCCCCGGCGCCAGGCAACTGTAGGGCCCGAAGTGTCTGTAGCACTTCACCTGTCATTCCTCAGAGGGTGCTACTGACAAAGGGGGATTAAAAATACAAGAAAAGCAACCTCATTTATAGAAAGCAATGAGATCTGGGAACAGACCAACTTCCTTCTAATTAGTGTCACTCTCCCTTTAAAAGCACTGGCTTGGAGTCCAAAGGCATTGCTACTGGTGAGCGCTTCCTAGCAGAAGCAGAATTCCCGTATGTGAAACTCCTGTTTACCTGGGCCTATTTCCAAGTCATCCAGAGAATAGCTGTTTTCAGAGATCCTTCTTCCACCTGAATTCTGGCTTTGAGCCCCAAGAATCTGTTTAGAAAACAAATAATATAAAAGATAGGATTTTTTTTTTTTTTTTGGTACTGGGGATCGAACTCACAACCTACGCTTGGCAGGCAGACGCTTATGCCACTGAGCTAAATATCCAGCCCAGAAATCATTTTTTAAAAATTAATTTCATTGGTACACTTTAGATATACATAGTGATCATATTCATCATAAGGAATTTGTACCTGTGCATGATAAATGTTGATTTTTTTCCCATTTCCCTCTCCTCAACCCCTTCTATTTACAAAAATTTGTTTTCATTTTTTTCCTTCTATTCTCTTTTTTTTTTCTTTTCCCTTCTTTCCTTTCTTCTTCTCCCTCCCCTGCTCCCCTTCCCATTTGAACATTTTCTTCTGGCTTCCCAATATCAATTATACATTTTGGCTTTATTTACTCTTTCAGTTTCTCATGTCAGGGAAATAATGCAATATTTAGCCATGTGTAACCAATTTTTTTTGGAGACAGGGTCTCACTTATGTAGCCCAGGATAGCTCAAACTTGTGGCAATCCTTCTGCCTCAGCCTCCCCAGTGCTGGTATTACAGCTGTGTGCCACCACAACTGGCAAGATGAAAAATGTTGACAGAATGATCAAATATTCTTTGTGAATACAATCTAGAAGGGATCAGTTTTTATTTATTTTTATAATCCACAGATTTTTTTCTTTTTTGAGACAGAGTCTTTTTAAGTAGCTAAATTGCTCAGGCTGGGCTTGAATTTATTATTTTCTTATCTCAGCCTCCCAGAGTACTAGGATTATAGGCCCGCATCACCACACCAGGCTGATTTTTTTGAGGGAGGTGATGCTGGAGATCAAATCCAAGGCTTTGTACACACTAGCCAAGAGCTTTACCATACCCCAGCCCCATTCCGCAGACTTTTAAAAAAAAATTATAAAGATCAAGAATTACCTACTCACAGATGCCAAGGGTAAAAGCAAGTGTCACTATATAGGTAATGTTCTCTGCGAAGATCACTACCTAACCAGCAAAATCTACAACCCAGATATTGAAGGAGAAAACTCATATCTCAGAGGACAATGACATGGCCCTTCAGCCTGATGGCAGGCTGACCTATTCCTACCTAACTAACTCCTTCTCTGGGAATACTTTGCCTCATCCTTTACCCTTCAGGAAAAGCAAACTGCTTCGAGGACCATGACTTTGTAAGTGAGGTTACTTCCCCCTAGATTATATGTTTGCTCCTCTGTTGTTGATCAATGCCTGTTGCTTCAAGAGTGCAAGCAATTTTGTGAAGTCGGACCTGCCTCTTCTACCTCACTTTAGGTAGTCCTTCCTGTGTTCCTGTGGTAACTAGTCACACTTCTGTTCAATATCATGCTATTATTATTATTATTATTACTATTATACTAGAAATTGAACTCACGACCTCACATTTAGCAGGCAGGTGGTGTGCTGCTGAGCTACATACCTGGCCCTATTATATGACCGCCCCTCTAAGTAGCCTGTAAACTCACTGAGGGTAGCTACTATACCTTTTCATCCTACAATTCTAGGATTTACAAGAGAGAATGATACAGATCTTTAAAAAGTATTTTGTGATTCCTAAAGAAATCTCCACATTTTATCTCTCACATCTTGGATACTTCTCTAATTAAAGTTACAAATTAGAATTTTCAGCACCAGAAATGTAATGCAAGAGAAAACTACTTAGTGTCTCAGAACATCCCCAAATATAGTACACAGGGTTATTATGTTAAGCATATTCAGTTTGCAAGGATAATCTTCAACTGGAGCCTAGTGATCAGACCTCAGTTTCATTCCATTGGAAAACCAGTATGACAGAAGGTAAGACACTTAGCACCCTAATAATACAGCCAAAGTTATTAACCTTTACCTTCAATGGAATAATCAATATAACACCAAATATCATGAATTCTCACTTTTACAAGGTTTTTGTTGTTGCTGTTATCAAACCCCTCTCTTGAAGACAGAAAACAGGCAACTTCAGAAGAGTCAAGGGCTCTCTTGTTTAAGAATAATGTATTACAAATTCAATATATATTTAACATAATTTATCGCCAGTCAACTTTGACAGTTATACTAGTAACTGAACCTATTTCTAATAAAAATAAGCTGCACCAACTCTAATCTTGCTACATTATATTTGGGTCAGCTGCACTAATATTCACTCTATTCATATGACTCACATGGCTCAACATAGTTTGGCTCAGGAGCAGACGCTTTTCCCCCACTAGAAAAGGAAAATCGTCAGACAGCATAAAAAGAGGTTTGGCAGGCACCCTGCACCCACAATTCTGGTTACTTTTTACTTGCTAATGTCAAAAGTCTGGAATTGCCGGGCATCATGGTTCATGCCACAGCATTTGGGAGGCTGAGGCAGGAGGACTGCTGCCAGTTTGAGGCTAGCTTGGGCTGTATCAGTGAGTTCAAGGCCAGCCTGAACTGCATAGTGAGACCCTGTCTCAAAAAACAAAACAAAACAAAAAACAGAAGTCTGGAACTCAATTTATATACCCCAAAGGTCCAGTTTGCCACTACTGGGACATAGAGGAACCTTTGCAAGACAGCTCCTAGTGGTTTTAGGTCACGGGGGCGGGTGGAGGGGGTGAACCATGGGGAGGAGACTGTGGGACCTGGGCTGCCTGTCTGCCTCTCCCCACACAATAAGGGGAGGAATTTTGCTGTCCCCAATCCTGCTAGGATATGCTACCCTTCCACAGGATGCCCAAAAACAACGTTTGCCTGATCATGGATTGGAACCTTGAAAACAGTGAGCCAAAGTAAATCTTTTCTCTTTATAGGATGATTATGTCAAGTATTTAACAGTTACAAAGCTGACACACTGATCCTTCACATAAATTCCACAGATTCATTCGAAATGTTGCACTGTAAGATAATCACCTAGAAAAAAATTATAAAAATTAGAATTTTCAGGACTTGATAAAGAGAGAATACTTGGAAGTAACTTTTTTTTAACCAAAAAAAAAAAAGCAATTTTGTCAAAATTCAAATTCAAATAGAATTCCAAGAGGTTTTTTCTTCTTTCTTTCTTCCTTTTCTTTTCTTTCTTTTTTTTTTTTTTTTCTGTCTTTTTGAGACAGTGTCTTGCTACGTAGTTCAGACTGCCTTCGAACTCACTATGTAGCCCAGGCTGGCCTCAAACTCACAGTGATTCTTCTGCCTCAGCCTCCTGAGTGCTGGAATTATAAGCAGGAGCCACTGTACCTGGCTTTCTTTGTTTTTAGATGCATAAAAATTCCCATCTTTGGTAACTTTTTTATTTAAACCCATGGGTTAAATAAATATTCTAAAAATATTAGAATAATTTTGGCATGTCTTCTGATCCATAATGTTATCAATACTCTGAATTATTTTATACAAGTACTAAAAAAGTGAATAAGCAAAGCCATCATTTAGGGAGAAATGTCTCTGGGAATCAGAGTTATCCTCATTGTAGTTCTGAGGAAAAAATGCAGCTCTGGGATAGAACAGAGCTGGTCACACAGATCAGTGGTTTTCATTAGACAGATTTGTATATGCACATATTATAGAGATGGAGTTGTGTTAATCTGACCCCAGTTGAAGCTCTGAGTATTACTTTCAATACATTTTCACCTCCAAACCACTCAAACATTAAAAAAATTCAAAACCCCAAAAGTATTTAACATTAAATTTGTAACTACCATTTTATAAGTGGTAATCCGAGACACAGAAAGAAGGATAAGTGCTCTCTTTGGCAGCATGTAAGTGAGAAAGAAGGACGAGTTTCCTCTACTATTTCTCAAGGGAGTAAAGCAAAACAAACAAAGCAAAAACCGAAACAACAAAACCCCGTGTGTTTGTACAGGAATTCTAATATCTCATGCTAGACTTTTTTACTCAGATACTTGAAGAAGTCTTAATTATCATAATCAGAAAGACAAGACTTTTTTTTGTACCAGGGATTGAACTCACACAACCTCATGCTTGCCAAGTAGGCACTGTGCCACTGAGCTGTATCACTGGCAAGACACTGGGAAAATTTTCTGGAATTTCCTATGGGCCTTACCCTGCTGCCTAAGTCCTCCTTCCTGTTAGCTGACTGAAATTCTCATTTGTATGAAGTCCTTACAATATCCTCTGTGAATCCAAATATACCAATAAGAGGATAACAGTTTGAAGTTGTTAGCAAGTAGTTTTCAGAGTATTTTTTCTGGAATTAAAAAAAAATTAGGCTCTAAGTAAATTACAAAGCAGGATTTCCTGTTCCTTCCACTCCTATTTTCAAGAAAACTTATCTTTAAAGCTAATTTTCAACACTTTAATTTATGGAGAGTCCCTCATCTCACTTGGCCACTTCAATTTTTCAACGTTAATCTTCCTTCAGACTCTCTTATCCTCCCAAAATCACGGGTGGAGGAAAGGTAGTTTTTAGGGAAAAATGGGTTTTTGCTGAACTTTGCTTAGGGATCATGGGGTATAGATGAAATCTAGTCTTAATTTCTTAAAATATTAACAATTTTTTCAGGGACTGTCAGAAAAAAATAGAGCTTATTTATGTACAATAATATTTATAGAAAGAACATATTTATCTCCAGATGGGAAGATTTCTCTATATTTTCTGTATTTCTATCTGTTCTACAAAAATTATGTTTTATTGCCTGTAATCCCAGCACTCAGGAGGCTGAGGCAGGAGGATTCAAGGTTAGCTTGGGCTATAGAATGAGAGCCTGTCTCCAAAAACCAAACCAAACCAAAGCAAACTAACTCAAAATTATGTTATTGCTTTTCAATATGTTTTGTTGTAATGAAACGTTAGAAACCAGTAAGTAGCTAGTTGGTATGAAATTAAGCAGAAAAGTGATGACTGGTCTCTTGATAACATGGATAGCCATTCAAGGCAAGAAACAGAAATATCACAGTTCCTTGACTGGCATATTTATATCGGAACTCAGAACTATTATTTAAGAGCAAATAAAACAGTTTATGTTAGCATGTAATATTTATGGGAAACAAAGTGCTAGAGAGGTCATGATAGAAAATGCCCCTGCCCAACCACCAAGCCAGTATACGTCAGTTTGTTAGTTGCCCAGGTAATAATTCTTATTCCAGTTTTGGCTACTCCTGTCTGTTAGAAATGGCTGGGGGTTGGGGATATAAGCCCCTGCCTGGCAAGCACAAGATTGTGAGTTTGATTCCAGAGAGAGAGAGAGAGAGAGAGAACGAGCGAGCAAGCATAAGGTTGTGAGCTTGATGAGAGAGAGAGAGAGAGAGAGAGAATGGATGGTCGGATGGTCATTTGATGTAAGTCACTATGACTTACACTGTATAAACCAACCCCAGGTTGACAAGCCATTCTGCTTCTGTACTTCCTGTTTGCTTATCTCAAATAAATGCTAGTCCACCAGAGATCAGGGCCTGATATTTTTGAGTGATCCTGATCGGTGCCCATTGAAGTAAATAAACCTGCCTCCAAATCCTGGGCGTGTTTTGGCGGTTCTGCTTGCCATTGCAATCAGAACAACACAAAGAGAGCAGACTTAGTTACAACTATCGAAGAAGCTACAGAATAACTACAAGACTATAGAAGACTATATAAGCTCTAGGTAATATACTAAGCCAGTTTAAAAAAATCTAGAAGGTACATAAGCAAGAAGGCATTGATAATAAAAGACAGATAACCAATAAGCACGTTAGAGATATTGTCCTCTACATTAGGGTGACTGCACTGCACTCCACAGTGACACTGACAGTTATCATTAACTCTCCCCCTTCAAATTCCTTCCTTCCCCACACAACTTTAAATTATAACTTAAAGCTGCCACGCTAATCATGAACATCCTCAGAATTGCTTTCTTGGAATATACTACTAAATAATTTATTTAAGGCTAACATTAAGAAAGTAGAAGAAAAATTTTATTATAATAACATTAAGAAAGTAATGAAACATGTCCAATTATTACACAAAAGAGGGGAAGACAACAACTTATGGACATGGGTTGTTCCTGGATTTTGTCAAAAAATGCTACGGATCATGTTTGCAACAACCTCAGGCTTCCCTCCAGACGCCTACCTATTCCTCAAGAAGCCATTTACCAACGGTTTCTTTGCTCCATTTTAGCTAGCTATAGATGGAAGGTCTGATGAATGCAGATAAAATGAGCTTGGCTGCTTTATTTTCTCAAAGGTTTACTCTATTATATAAACATATGCAGTATAAACTATTAAGCACCAGTGTTATGCAAAAGTTAAGAAAATACTATGTGTCATTTCCAGGAACTTGGAGGAACAAAAACCACAAAAATGTTGGACCATCCAAATAAGGATGGTTTTGTTTTTTTCTCTTTCTTTTTCTGTCCTGTCCTCCTTCTCTGCCTCTTTCTTTTTTCTTTTTTGCTTCTGGGGATTGAACCCAGGACATCATACACATATGTGCTCTATCACTGAGCTACGCATCCTCAGAAGCACTCTCATACAATAAGTATATTGTACTCTCATACAATAACTGAAGCTTTGTTAATTTTTTTCTTTTCTTTCTTTTCCCTAATAGCAGAACTAGGAATAAAACCAAGGCCTTCATACTGAGCTATATCCTCAGCCCTTATTAAATTTTTTATTTAAGGACAAAGCCTTGCTTGCTAGGTTACTAAGTTGCCCAGGCTGGGTTTTTATCTTATCTGAATTTTTTCCTTTACCTTGGTTAATGTACAACAAGTTAAAACCAATTAAAATGTGACTAACTGGAAGTATTACAATAACATGAATATTAGAGAAATCTCAGGCATGATGGTGGATGCTTGTAATCCCAGCACTTGGGAGGCTGAGGCAGTAGGAGCAGTGTGAGTTTGGGGCCAACTTGGGGTACACAGTGAGTTCAAGACCAGTCTGAATTACAGAGTGAGATCCTGTCTTGGAAAACCTTGAGAGAGAGAGAGAGAGAGAGAGAGAGAGAGAGATTGATTTTAATTCTATTGATTTTAATTCTATTAGTTACTTATGGATGAGCTTGTTATTACTATCTCCTATCTTTGGTGAGTCCTTGGAGGTTTAGTGTGTTAACTGTTTTAGAATTTGGGTGAAGAAACACTCTCTCTTCTTTCCTATCTGCTTTTTTCAAGTGAAAAAATAAAATTTCATAATCAAACAATAAGAGAATAACAATAACTATTATACGGTGTGTCAATATTTTCAAAGTTCTCATTTTGAATATAAGACATAAACCAAAAAGACCCTTTCAAAAAAGAAGTAAACAAATATTAACACAAAACTTTCTTTTCAACAAACTAAGAGAAACTAGTAGTATCAATGAAACCAATTAGCATATATAGTGAAATATTTTAAAACATGGAATTTAAAATGTGGGTAGGTATTTGAATTTTTCCCTACTTCCTATTTAGCTCTCCTTTATTTTGGCGTGCTCTCTCTCTCTCTCTCTCTCTCTCTCTCTCTATATATATATATATATATGCTTTTTTATATAAGAGAAACAGTGTGACATTTGTGCTTATGTGTTTGGTTTATTTCACTTAACATTATGTTCTCCAGTTGCATTCATTAGCTATGAATGCCTCAAGTTTATCTTTCTTTATGGTAGTATACTACTCCATCGTGTATAAATGCCACATTTTCCTTAACTAGTCATCTGTTGGTAGACATATATACTGTTTCCAAAATCTAGCTATTATAAATAATGCTGCTATAAACATGGGTATTATGTCTCTCCTGTCTTCTTTTTCTAACTCCTCTCAGAGCAGATGAAAACTCTGCCAGAAAAGAAGCAATAGCATCTGTGCAAAAGACACAAAGGGCAGGGGATGTGGTTCAGCGGTAGAGCATCTGCCTATGCAAGAGGAACTGTTTCAATTCCCACACCACCACCAACAGCAAAAAACAAGCTATCTGTTTTCTAGCCTTATTTCCTTAAATCACACCTAATTAACACTTGGGAAACCTGTAATCCCAGTACTTGAGAGGTTGAGGCAGGAGGATCGCTGTGAGTTCAAATCTAGCCTGGAATACATAGTGAGTTCAAGGCCAGCCTGAACTACATAGCAAGACCCTGTCTTTAAAAAATAAATAAATAAGGATATATAAATTTATATATTAAAAATATATATGTATATTTTATCACTCTTGATACAAGGCAAAAACATTTAGTCTCTCTTCTCCTATCCAAGGATTTGTGTAGATCAAATGTTAGGGCCTAAAACAAAGAGCCAAAGTCCAATCCTTCCTTCACTGTTTGACCATTTCTAGCAAGGAAAAAAAGGTATTTAATTTTTCACTAACCATATCCTGGATCATAAAGATTATGGAGCCAAATACCAATGGGATAAAAAGTGAAAACTGATTATAACTAGAGCTAATCAGTCAACATTTTCATAAAAGGATGGCCATAATAGTTACCTCAGTTATTTAAAACCCAAAGCAACTATGTAGGAAGTTAGGTATGCTAAGTCTTTGTCTTTTTTATTTTTTATTTATTTATTTTTTTTTTTTGAGGCAGGGTTTTGCTATACAGTTCAGGCTGGCCTTGAACTCACTGTGTAGCCCCAGGCTGGCCTCCAACTCAGCCACCAGCCCTGCCTCTGCCTCCAGAGTGCTAGGACTATAGCTGTGTGCCACCATGCTTGATTAGGAATCCTAATTCCTAATATTCATCACATGCTCCCATGTCATTTCTTTTTCCTAGTGATGATTATAGAACATTGGCTTTTATTTAATAAAACAAACAGAAAAGAAACTCAGAATTCAAACAACACTGATTAAAGGTTATTTGTCACTTATTGTCTTCTTTGGTTAATAGATTATTCAGGTTTAGGGGTGGTTCTAATTCCTACAAAAAGAAACAGATTAAATGTGTGAGTCCTTGAGTTCAACCCCTCAGTACTGCCCCTCAGGAAAAAAAAAAACTGTGATATATACAAATTCAAGATATGAGAGCCCCATGTAAAAGGAAAAGTCTATGGTCTATGGGAGAAGCTGAAGATCTCGCCTCAAAGTCTTTTATTTCCTCTCCAGGTCTTGGGGACTGAACTCAGAGTCCTTAAACTGAGCTACATTCTCGGTCCTCTTTTTAAATTTAAAAAAAAATTTTATTTAGGCACAGGGTCAGCTAGGTCACTAAATTGTCCAAGTGGGGCTCAAACTTGGGATCTTCTTGCCTCAGCCTCCCAGAGTGGTGGGATTACAGGAGTCTACCACCACATCTGGCTGGTTTCCTCTTGAGAGACCTTGAAGGCCATGAAGTTTTAAGAATGAGGAGTAATCCACAGTTTGAGTATAAAATTGTCTATGTGACAAGAAAGGTAAATTGAGTTCATGTGGAAGACCTGAACATCACATATAGATTAATTTTGAGGCACTGAATTCAAACTACTTTTAGAAAAATGAATCGGGCGTGTATGCCTGCAATCCCAGCACTCGGGCGGTGGAGGCAGGAGGGGAACAACTGGTTTGGTGATTTTATACCTTAGGAAACTGGGTAAATGGCGACACTTTCTAGGACACCAGAGGCATAGCAGGTCTTCTTGGAAAGATGGCAGATTGTTTTTTAGCTTTCTTGACTCTGAAGGCCTAATAAATAGTAACAAAGAGATGTCTATCTAGCAAACAATTTGGAAGGGGCTGAAGCTTGAGTTAAGACCCAGGATTAGAATCCAGATTTAAGATTCACCTCATAGAATCATGACATAAATAAGACCATGCAAGAGGAAACAGGAAGGTAAAGTGATTCGAAAGAGAAGAGGACAAAACCAGATGTCATCTTACTACAGACAACTAAGTTAGGGAGAAATACAATAGGTGGTCATTGAGGGCTGGGCTCTTGAGGGACTTTGCAAGAGATGAAAATGCATCAGGACTGTGGCTAGAGGTGCATCTAAGGCTAAAGTCATGATGGCTAGTTTTACATACTTCACTAAAGGATGAGTGGAGGCTTGGGATTATTAGTATCACCCTTTTGAGATGTCTCATTATCTCATTAGGAGTGGGCTACCTTCTCCTACCTACTAAGATCAAACCACTAAGACTACTAAAACTAAAGACATGACTAAGACTATATAGATTTTTGAACAAGGTTATTGATATCACCCATGTACCCTTGCTATCATTAGATCAATATTACCTAAGTGACTACATGTACAATCTTATTGGTTGATCATAATTTTTTTTTTTTTTGTACCGGGGATTGAACTCACAACCTCGCTCTTGCCAGGCAGGCGTTTGTGCTACTGAGTATATCCCAGGCAGTTGATCATAATTTTGAACCACGTTGTACTTCATGACTTTGCTCTATAAAATTTCCTTTGAAAGGCGGACTCATTGGCAACCCATCTGGACCCCTCCTGTCTCTCAGGAGTTATTTCTAGTCCCCATTCCTATTCCCTGTTCCTTTTCTACGATAAGTTTTCCTACTCTTAACCTGTGTTATTCCTCAAAATTCATTCTTTGACTTTTGGGAACACAAACTTGGTGTATTTGATATCTAGCATTTCCCTTATATTAATCTCAGGCAAAAGAGAGCAAAAGAAACTAAGAAAAGTGGAACTGAAGCCAGTTAGCTTGACTTTTTATAAAGAATTATGATAAAAAACATTATGGACAAGATATCAGAACATGTTTTTCCCCTGTCCATGTATTTTCTGACCCTATTCAGTTTGTTAGTTGAGATGCAGTACGATTCTTTAAAATTCAATTACTGGGGGCAGGGGACTTGGCTCAGCAGCATAAGTGCTTGTCTGGTAAGCATGTGAGTTCAATTCCCAGTACCAAAAATAAATAAATAAAATAAAATAAAATAAAATTCAATTATGAAGCTGGGCATGGCACTTGCTTGTAATTCTAGGAGGCTGAGGCAGAAGGATTGCAGCAAGTTCAAAGCCAGGCTGGGCTACATAGTGAGTTCAAAGACAGCTTGAACTACATAGCAAGACCCTATCTCAAAAAACAAAACAAAACAAAATTCAATTATGGAACCAAAGATTGACACAGTTTCTACCTAATACATTCATGTGTCATACCAAAGTACTAGTTTCTTAGTTCTGAAACATACATTCTTACTTGAATAATCTTGCTCCTGAGAGGATTTTTATTGTTCCTACCATATTTCTCTGAACATCCTTCTGAAGAGCTAAATATATAACTCCTGATTAAACCTTTATCCATGTTAAAACTGAAATATTATTGACAATAAACTTTAACCTGGGTTCAAGCTTGATTAGTTATTTCCTAACCTAAAGTAGATAAAGTTTTTCTTAACACTGATAAAAATGTGGACAAAACTTTTAAAAGTAATCCAGGCTATTTCCAACATGGCAAATTATGCTTATTTAGAAACAGCCATAAAACTAAGGGTAGCTAGGCTTTGCATTCCCTATACTGTCAAGTAACAAAGGGCAAATTAATCAGGAAATTTAATTTAATAGGTACACACACTAATATGCAAACCTAAAAAATCCCAGGTCAATCTCAGAACTCTTCCATCTTCCTTGGTCAGCAGGTTGCTCAGCTCCGTCAGTGATCTAGTAGGATCTTCATCTATATGGGGAGTACTTTTCCACTCTGATCAGACATATGGGAAATGGGCTTGCCTTGACCCATCTCTCACTAGACATTTACGAGAAAAAAGTCTTTCACCAGATCCTTACACATAATCAGCATTTCTGTTTGCTGCCATCCCAGTCATTTCCTACTGCGGGCCGGTTTTGACACGCAGGAGTCTTTCTGCACTCACGGCACATTGTGTGTGCTGCCAGGATGTCGGCTGTGCTCCCTCCAGCAAAGTCTGTGAGGGAGAGACTTGCTGTGGTGCTGAGTCACAGCAAAGTCCCTTCCTCTCGCTTTAGAATTTCTGGCATATTTTCCTTCCATTTAAAATTCTATTTAAATTTTTAAAAAATCTTTTTATGGCTGTAAAGGAGAAAAGAGGAACAGGCAGGCCTAAGGGACCAAAAACTAGGTGGGAAGCAAGTTTAAGAAAATCATAAAACTGCTTTGTGGTTCCATCTCTTGCCAACTGGCTTTACTATTAAAGCAGAGCTAAAGCTCATGCACAAAAAAGGGTTCTAACTTTACAAACTTTTGAAAATTCTTCCTAGGCCTTCAAACAGATGATCCCCAAACATTCAAAAACTTCCCTAGGCAGGAAAACAGCAGGCACAGCAAGTTACAGCAAAGAATCGATAAGACCACACTGAACAGCTAAGGGCTATCAGCTACATCATGAGTGATCTATTTTTTATACAGAAAGAATGCTTCATACTATTGATTGCCAATAGGAACTTGGGTCAAATACTTAGCTTTAAAAAAAACAAAAATAAAAACCCAGTATTCCTATCCAGATGGAATCTACAGTAAATGATGGCTTTGCTGCCCATCAGATCTGTTTATTTCATTATGACTGCTGTATCAAACCAACCCTGCGTACAAAGCCAGATATGTAGGAAAGTATGAGAAAACTGGAAAAAACTGACCAGCTTTGCGGCCCCTGGATTGTGTTATAAGTCCCCAGCATATGTAACTCATTTTCTAGTTAAATAATTCCCTCTGGGGACTCAGTCTGAAATCCACATGAAGGATCAAATTTCATTAGCAGTTGTAGGAAAATGCAATCCTGTGTATTTGCAAGTCAAAACTCCTGAAAGCAACAGCTAGTCTAGCTATCTCCATTGATTTTTTTTCTGAGAGAGGATTTTAGCTGATAGAAAACATTTGTTGGAAGGCACAGATGAGGAAGTTGAGAAGAGAAGGGATTCAGCTAGCAAATAGACAACTAAGCCTCAGTCTTAATGTTAAACTCTGGCCTTAACACTCCTTCTGCAGCTGTGTCCAGGCAGAAAGGATTCAGCAGTAATTCCACCCCCAAGGCTACTAACGACAAAAGGCACAGGAAGACAAACTAAAAGGGCAAGTGTACAAAAACACATAATCCAATCTGGGTCCAACTCTCTTCATTTCTAGATATCAGTTTGAATCCCAGTGGGAGCTTGATTTAACTTGAAACTGGGTCAGACACTTAACAAATCTTAGTACCATATCTATGTAAATAATTTGAGACTTCCTATTAATTCATCTAACTTGAATCAAAAGACATATATACAAACCACATATTCAACTCTACTCCAATTGTCCAGATTAGAAAAACAGCTCTGTTTAGTATATCAAATTTCTCGGATTTTAAACCTGCCCATTTCTTACCTTGGCTTGAGTTGGTTCACCTTTCTCAAACATCATCTTAAGCCTGTTCAGTGGGACACTGTATTTCTCTATTTTGCTTGAAGCTTCTGGGTTTTCACCGGTTTCAGATTTCTCAACTTCATATCTGGAATCTCCCAGACAATTTTCCATGTTGTCAGTTTCGATTGTGTGGTCTTTCAGATCTTTAGTGTCCTCAGGGTGATATCGACGCTGAATATGGGGTTCAGGGCGCGATCCAAATCTAGGTCTGGGCTGGGTCTGTCCTCCGTCGTGGTCAGCTCCGGCTTGAGAAGTGGAGTTGTTCGTCACTTCGGCAGGAGGGTGGTCGACTCGGTGCCTAATCTCAGAGCTGCTATTTCGCACTGGGTCTGTGCGAAACTCTGCTCCCGGCACTGGGTTCTCCCACTTCTTCTTTAACACAGTCAGGGCTCCCCTTCTAAAGTGCTGGGGGAGATTTTCAGTGTTCTAGAAGAACAAGAAGTCAGTTATAACTTGCCTGCTATAACTTGCCTGCTGAAACAGTCAAACATGTTCTTTGTAAAATGAAAGTTGCTTCAGACAGCTGTGAACAGTTATAGCCCTGTCACATGGAGCAAGCATCCACCCCAGGACAGGGAGAGGGGAAAAGAGAAAAAGTCAGGAGCTGAAGCAGGAAGTGATAAAACAGAATAGCCTTATAAGGACAAAATGAGAAGAAAGAACAGCCCAGATCTCATACTAGTTATACTGGAGATGGGAGATTTTTGTCCAGATTCATGAGAAAAGAAAGAAAAATTGAAATACCAGGTACTTTAAATATTATAGCTATATATTAATAACAATTCATTAAATTATGCCACAAAATTATGTGATGAATTCTGTTTTTTTTTCTTTTAAAAACAAGACCAAGATGGAATATAGCTGAAACTGTATAATAACAATAATTATGGATAGTTATATCAAGGACTGAAACTATTTGTAAAATTCTAAAGAAGTCACAAGGCTTTTATAATATTTACATAAATGGTTTTTAGTTATATTTAGCATAATTTCCATGTATATAAACTTAAAAAAAATTTTTTTTCAGTGCTGAGGATTGAACCAGCCAAGGCCTCACACATGCTACAAAATTGCCCTACCACTGAGTGACAATCCTAATTCTCAGTTTATTTTTACATAAGAGTTTAATCCTTTTCCGTTTCTCTTCTCTAAATGTTTATGTCTCAATTCTTAGTTATTATTTTACAGATCCTTTAACTGAGAAACATGTAGAAAATACACCACCACCCAGCCTCCAGTTTAAAGTATGCACACGTACATATCTGAGAGTTCACTTTCACCTGGGTCAAAATGAAATTTACACACATAAGGTAGAAAACAACCTGGAAATTGTCACTGCTGCTGTAGAATAATAGAGGAAACAAGCCTATTGAAGTAAAATTGAATATCTCATGCTTTGAAAGCCTTCCTCACTAAACTGAACAGCGCCTTTCCAACAAACTGTGATCCGCAGTACCTTCTGGCTCTCCATTCCTGAAGTCTGTGCCTCCCCGCGCTTTCAGTTAAGAAAGGAAGGACAAACAACCCAGGACTGAAAGACTTCAGGGAATTAGACAGGATTAGTAGCTATATTGGGAATTAAGTCTCCCGCCCTATTACTCTTCTGAACACACCGAGTAAGCGCCACTTCATTAAGCAGCAAGAAGAGCTGAAAAAACAAATCTACAGTACGTCTGCTTTATTCCAGTGTTTAAAGCATAGCTTATGAGATGATTCACTGAAGGAAGGAAGCAGGGATCAGAGATAGTACCAGCATAAAAAGTTCTCATTGAGAACAAAAAAAAGGTTTTGTTTTGGTGGATATGGTGATACACTGCCACAGTCCAGGCTATTTGGAAGCTTGAGGCAGGAGCATCACTGAAGTCCAGTCTAAGACCAGACTGGGCAACATGGTAACACCCACACCCCACCCATCTCAAAAAGCAGCCCTAAAAACTGGTGTTTCAAGCTAACAGAATTCTTGGCTTGAAACACCTACTGAGTTTCATGGCACACAATGGATGAGTCACTCCAATCTCTGTCTTCAACTGCCCTACCATGCCTAAACAGGAGCCTTGAGACCTAAAGCAGGATTTTGTCTTGGTCACTGGACAGTACTTTTCTCAGATGTATATTATGAGGATCAAATGTATTTGTTGGCATGAAAAGATGATATTTTTAAGTAAAAAAAAAAAGGAAATTATAAGTCGGCAGGATCCCATATATATATATTTATAAATATGAATACAGAAAAGGAATCTAGAAGTTCACAAGTTATTTTTGTGTATTTTATTTTTTGGTTTGGTTTGGTTTGTTGAGACAGGGTCTCACTATGTAGCCCAGGCTGGCCTCAAACTCACGGCAATATACCTGCCTCAGCCACCCCAAGTGCTGGGATTACAGGCGTGTGCACCATGCCCCACTGTTTGTTTTTTTGAGATAGGGTCTTAATATGTAATCTAACCTGACCTTGAAGTCTCTATGCCACCCAGGGCTGGCTTCAAACTAGCTATGTAGCCTGAGTAGACAAACTTTTGATTCTCCTTCTTCAGCCTTCTGAGTAGCAGAATTACAGGCATGTACCATGAAGACCTGGTTCACGGGTTATCTTGGGACAATGGATTATTGCACTTGTTTTTCTTTTTACAATAAATGTATATTCGTTAAATAATAAATGTGAATACAGAAACAATTATATATTACCTTCTAAACAAAAACTGTTTTCACAGAAGTATTAAATAAATTCAATGTTACTGTAAGTAGTGTGAAAACTTTCACTTCTACTTCACTTGGGATGAGCAGAAGAGCAGGGTTTGGGTGGGAGAGTACCAACAGCGTCTGCAGCAAGGCCAGGGAGGAGGACGTACCTAAGGGAGCATCTTGGGGAGTAAGCAAGCTCTTTCCTTAGAAGAATCTCCTGAAGATGCGCGCTCTAGTGTGTTGAGGTGGGGGTGGAGGGATGTGTAGGGGACAAAAAGGAGAAGGGCAGGACAGTGTGGTCGGACCGCATTAAAGGCCACACCCTTCAATCACTCCTGGGAGTGTTGCCCGGGGCCAGGCAGTTGTCCAAGTCTTTGAGCATGAGACAAGCAAAGATGAGGAAGAAAGAGAAGCATGAAGTTGCAGAAAACAAAAGCAACAGCTAAACACAACACAATAAAAAGAATATGACATCCAGAGGCTTGGGTTAGCACTGCATAATGAACTTCAGATCACTTATGTTTTCTTCTCCTTCTTTGTATTATCTGCAATGAACATTCGTTGCTTGCACAGGCTACCTCCAGATGCCATGGGACCTTGGGTAAGTTTTTTGTTGGTGGTGTTGCTTTTCTGGAAATTATTATACAGGGCTATTGTGAGGAGTACATGAGACTATTAATATATAGTATAATATTTGACATAGTAGGCAGCCTGTGTGTGGTAACAATTTTTTTTTTGAGTCCAAGAATCGAACTCAGGACCTTGTGTTTGCTAGGCAGGCACTGTGCTGCCAAGCTGTATCCCTGGCTCTCATAATTATTATTAAAGGAGAGGCCCTCCCTACTCCTTCAGCTATTCCTCACAATGTGACCAACCATGGCCAATCACAGAGCCTAGCCATTCCCCAAATCCTGAACTTGGGTTACAATCTCCTACTGTCTTTTCTACTTGCTGCATATGGTAGAGGTGTGGGATACAATGTAAAATGAAATTCTAGTTGATGTTGTGTGCATCAGTGTTTTAACTTTTTCCTAAGTATTTTCTTAAAATAAGGCACTGGGTTGAAGGTTTAAGGGTCACATTGGGTTGTCCTTCTTCCAAGTGATTCCCAGGACCTATTCATTCTACCCAGGAATCCTGAGAATACTGGCAGATGCTGCCTTTGAATAACTGGCTTTCTGAATCCAGATCTCACCACAGTGTCCTTTCTGTAAAGCATCTGACTTAAAATTGGGCTAAGTGAGAAATCTGTCACTCGGATATATGATGTTGGCTAAGTCCTTTGCCTTAAATGAACTATCATGGTGAAATCATAGGAGGCACATTTTCACTTTCAAAAAAGTTGTCTGGCAAGATACACTTGAACTGCCTGAATGCAGCCTCCAAGGAAGGGAAGAAATTACTTCACTGAGAGTGTCTCAAAAAAATAGTAGCATTAGTAGTGCTTGTCATTACTGATCACTTTCCCTTTTTAAAATTTTTCCCTTCCAAGTTTTCTGTCACATTCCTCTTTCCTAGATTTCTTTCACTTTCTCTACCCATCCCTCGGTTTATTTAGTTTTCTACTCTGTTCCTCAAAGTTTGCTCTTAGGTCCTCTATGTGCAGATTTTCTGCAGCTATTCACTTCCTGGTTTTACCCACAAACTACCTGTTAGTGAATTATGACCTATAACTCTAACAAGATCTCTCCCTTTATATCTACCAATTCTACCTAGACATTCCCTAACCGTCTTGTCTGTTTCAGACAGTTTCCCTTTGCAGTCCAGGTGAGCCTTGATCTCACAATGTAGCCCAGGTTATCCTTGAACTCGAAGTGAAACTCCTGTCTCAGCCTCCAGGTGCTGGGATTACCCGCACGCCCCTCCACACTGGGTTTCCACAGGTATTTTAAGCCCTCTGCCGTTCCCTACCCCCTTGCTTGGCTAATTCCCATTGGTCCTTCAGGCTCTGGTTAGACATCACTTCTGGGAAATCTTCCTTGATGTAGCATAGTCCAGGTTATAAGTCTCTTTTAAATTTTCCCCTAGAACCCTATTTCTTTAATATGAAACTTAACCACATTTGGATTGTAAGTTTTTCTTTTCTAACTCTCAGACCTAAACAGTCCCTTGAAGGCAGGAACTATATCTCACTCCTCTGTGTCTTCAGGACCTGATACATAAGAAATGCTCCACTGATGTTTGTCTGTACTCATCCCACTCTGTTTTGAACCTAATTTGGTCAGGGCTTTATCCCACCATTTCAAAACTATTCAAAGTGACCTTTCATTCATCTTTCAGTTGCAACATATGATGGTCAATTCTCAGGTTAGATATGTTTGACTCTGTTAATTCTCCTCCTAGAAAGGTTTGCTTCACTTGGCTTCTGGTACCCTCTGCTCCTGTGTCTACTGCTCTTTCCCTAGCTGTCCCCCATTTCCTCTGCTGATTCTTCCTTATGTTGCCAATCCCTGAGTTCAGTTTGAGACTTCTCTATCTACAGTCACTTCTGAAGTTACTTCATGCATCTCATGTAAATACCACTGATACTGTGACACACATCCATTTTTATCTCCAGCCCAGATCTCTTCTAATTCAAGACTGCTACATCTAAGCTACTTTTTGCCATTTCTACTTGGATGTCTTCGCAAAGTACTTCAAATTTAACATGTTTAAAACTGAGCTTCTATTAATTCCGCTACTCCAAATCTGCTTTTACTGTAGTCTTCCCTATCTCAATTAATGGCATTGTAATTTAATTTAGTGGTATTTGAGCCAAAAACATTATTGCCATCCTTGAGTCTTCTCTCTTCCTTCTATATAAATGCTGACTACTTCTCACCTGCACAACTACTCCAATCCAATGCATTATCACTTTTTTCCTAAATCATAACAACAGCTTCTTTCTTGGTCTCTATGCTTGTGCCATCTTTCTCTATGGTCTCTGATCTTTTAAAAATTTAAATCAGATCACATCAGTCATTTGCACCCATTCGCCCTGAAAGCCTCCTTCTCTTCAGAGATAAAACCAAGGTCTTTTCAATGACACTATGCCTTTTCTCTTTCTAGGCCTCAAACACTACTCAAAAGAACTGCCTTTGCCTTTGCCTGAATCCTCCTTTGCTCTGGCTCATGACTTCAAATCTCTGCTCATACATCACTGCAGCAGAGGCCTATACCTGAACTTTACTCTCCTGACCTGTTTCTCAGCACTAGTCCAGTCCCTGCTTGACACAATTTCTTTGCTGTCTGTGCCTCCCACTAGAGTGTAAACTCCATGAGGAAGGAGATGCAGCCAGTATTCTTAGTCCTTAGAACAGTGCTTGGCAGGGATTTGGTGCTCTGTGAAAACTTACCAAATAAATGAGTGAAAGAAAAAGAGGAAGAGGAAAATCAAGCAGAAGTGAGAAGGGCAGAAGCAAGAAGCTGAGTGAAATGGTAGCTTTTTTGTATGAATAAGATCCATTTTCAAATTACAGGGAAATTAAGTCAAAGCGGGTGTTACTCCCTTAGAACAAACTGACAGCATATTAGGCACTAGTTTAAATAGGTTAGGTACTGAAAACTTCCAGCAGGATGTTTTTGTAATGCCAGTCAAATTAAAGACTTCTTGCTTAAACATGTGAAGTTTTTTTTCTTTGTAAGATAAAGTGGAGGTGCTGGGGTATTATGTGCACACCTGTAGTCCCAGTTACAGGGAAGCCAAGGCAGGGGGACCATCTAAGTCTACAAATTTAAAACCACCCTGGGCAACATACTGAGACCCCCAAGGAAGATTAAATCAAGCAAGATTTCAAAACAAATACATTAGCCAGTCCATCTGGGAGTTAGCAAACAGGGAGAGTAGAGAATGAGGACTGGCAGGAGCTCATTCCGGAGTGTTTTGTCTTCGATGAATCCTGCAGCTAAGAAACTTGCTGAGTCCAGAAATTTCTTTAAACAGAGAACCCAGAGGATGACAATAGGTAGCTGTACAGCTACTACCATTTAAATACATCAATACAGAAATTCTGGTTGTTTGATATGGAAAAAGGGTGTCCTAGGAAACTCTATCCTCACGTATCAAAAATGGTGAGCCCACCTTAACTATTAACTAACCTCAGGTGAAGCCTTCACTCAGCACAGGAAAGAAAACATGGTGAGACCCTCAGTGAAAACATAAGGTTCCTTGCACCTGAGCCAAATTCTCTTGGACAAATGGCTCCCAAACCCGACCAACTGGCAAAGCAGTCCCGCAGAGCTGCAGGAGCCTCCACCACACAGCTCAGCTCAGAGTTACATGTGCCTGTGGGCTTCTGAGTACTTACGCTTTTCTTCTTTTCCATGTTTGCCTCTTCAGCTGCTTTCTGGTACCTTTACAGAAGAGGAAGGGAGGGGGGAAAGTCCTCAAATTAAACTTATATTCTTTGTTTTTTTTTTTTAAACAGAGTCTTGCTATGTAGTTCAGGCTGGCCTTGAACTCATTTTATAGCCCAGGCTGGCCTCGAACTCATGGATCCTCCTACCTCAGCCTCCCGAGTGCTGGAATCACAGGCATGTGCCACCACACCTGGTTAAATTTATATTTGTGTTCTTTTAATTTTTAATAAAGCTGTTTCTGCATACCTATTTCTGCCAGCATTTGTCTTTACCAGAAGAAGCAGAAAACCAGAGCAGCCCTACCTTCCTGGGGCTAGTCCAGCCATCTGCTTTGATACAACAGAAAAATTCATGTGGTTGAGGTCAAATGCTGGGAAAAAAGTGGGCAGAGCATAAAGTCTGGGGTTTAAGACCCAGTTTTTGTGACTTATTAACTGTGATGTCTGACAAATCACTTAACTTCTCTAAGATTCAGTTTCCTTATCTCAAAAATGACTTAAAATCTATCACAGTTGGGAAAATGAATGACATCACATATATGAAAATGCTTTTTGGACTAAGTTAAGCAAATACAACACTGCAGTAATTTTAAAATGTACCTACACACAACAACATCTCTGAAATCTTAGAATCATTGTTGGCCAAATGATTGAGAGATAGGCACACTGCCTCAGCCTCTTGAGTGCTGGAATCAGAGGTGTGTGCCATCATTCATACCTGGCTAAATTTATATTCATATTCTTTTAATTTTTAACAAAGCTGTTTCTGCATACCTATTTCTGCCTGAATTTAGTCTAAGTTACTGATGCCATTCACTTCAGTTCAGTTTTTGTTTTGTTTTTGGGGGTATTCGATACGTTTTTTATTCGCTATGTAGTTCAGGTTGGCTTTGAATTGACTGGCCTCGAATTTGACGTGATCTTCCTGCCTCAGCTTCCCGAGTGCTAGGATTACCAATGTGAGCAACCATACCTGATTCAGTTATTTGTTTGTTGTGGTACTGGGGATTGAAACCAAGGCCTTCACATTGAACTATATCCCCAGGCATTCTGATGTTTTAATTTTGAGACAGGGTCTTGCTAAGATTCCCAGAGTAAGCTTGAGCTTGGAATTCTTTCTGCCTCACTATCCTAGAGTGCTGGGATTTTTGCCTGTGTGATTACCAGGCAGAAATTAACAAGCAACTCATTAGAGGTACAGTTAGTTATATGTATTTGATGGTCTGGCAGTCATTCATTCACTGATTCATTCATTCATTTAGAAATGGAGTCTCACTTTGCTGTTCCTCTTACCTCAGCCTCCCCAATGCTGGTGTCACAGGCATTGTGCTGCATCTGGCTATGGCTCATTTTATTTTATTTTTTTATTCTGGAAGTGGGGATTGAACTCATGACCTCGTGCTTGCCAAGCTGGCGTTGTGCAGCTGAGCTATATCCCCAGCCCTACAGCTCATTTTAAATGCCACTTAAAATGTCGTTTAAAATATTATACTATCAGCCCAATCTTAGAAACAGCCCAAATGATTCTCAACCAATGAACGTATAAAGATATGGCTTTTTTATACAACAAACTACTACCCTGAAGTAAAGAAGGGTAAGCTTCAGATGTTTCTAGCTAACTAGATGCACTTTGAAACCATACTGTTAAGTGAAATAAATCAGACAACACACATGTTCAAATATCACATGTTTTCTCTAGTATAAGAAACCAAAAGGACCAAAATGTACAGTGGATTTTGGAAAATGGGAAGAAAAGGTTAAATGAGAAAGGGAACAAAGAGGGGGAGTGAGAAAGAAGGAAAAGGAAAAAGAGGGCAAAAGGAAAAAATGGAAACAAAATTTTTGTAAATAAAGAGGGGAAGTGGAGTTGAAGGGAGGGGAATGGGAAAAAAGCAGTAACAAAATATACCATGTACAGATACAAATTCCCTATGATGAATATTATCATTATGGATATCTAAAATGTACCAATAAAATAAAAAGTTTTAAAAAATAAAAACATGATTTCACATTTAAAGAAAAAAATTTTTTTTAATATATGTGCTATGGTTTGCATAAGTGTCCCTCTAGGGTCATAGGTTACAAGCTTGGCCCACAGGGTATACTGCTGTGTGGTCAGGAAACTTTAGGAGATAAGAGGGCCTAGTGGGAGTTCTTTGAGTCACTATGTCCTCCAAAGGGACTGTGGCACCTGGTCTCTTTCTGTTTGCTTCTCTTGCTTCTCGGTTCATGATATAAGTGGTTTTTGGTCTCCCACAAGCCCCTGCCATGATGTGCTACTCTTGCCTGAGTCTCAATGCAATGGATCCACAGTCTTAGAATGGAACCTACAGGGTTGGGATTTAGCTCAGTGGTATAAATGCCTGCTTTGCAGGCTCACAGTTGTAAGGCTCGATCCCTGGTGCAGAAAACAAACAAATAAATAAATAAGGAACCTACAAAACGATGACCCAAAACCTTCCTCTTTTTAGTCATTGTTCTTTTTGTTTTTTGCAGTGTTAGGAATCAAACCCAGGGCCTCTACTACTCAGCATGTCCAGCTCAAACTTTTTATAAGTTAATTATCTCAGGTATTTCATTAGTGACAGAAAGCTAACATAGCATGTATAAGAGTACAAGAAAAGTTTAAGTAACAAGCAAGCATTGGTCAGTTGAGCATTTTTAAAGTGATGCACAAAATATTGGTAAATACTATCATTATAGGGGTGATATAAGACCCTCCAAATATAATATAAGGCAAATATTATAACTGCTAACCTGTTAGATCTCTGATATGCTGAGTTCATGTTCTCCAAAAATCAAAGAATGAATTGTAGGAACAATGGAGGTTAAAAGCAGGTATTTATAGAAAGAAAGATACCTCCTAGGAAGCAGAAGGGGACCCAAATGGGTTGCCCCAGGACTCCATTCTATAGAGAAATTTTATAGAGCAATACTCACATGGGTATGGTGTGGAACACAGCTATGCCTAACCAATAAGAACAAAAGTATAGTTGCTTAGGTAATAGTGATCCAATGGGGAAACAAGTCATATAACAAGGGTGCATGGAAAGAATATTTTCTAGGAAATGATGGGTCCAGAGGTCTTGGTCACCCACCAGGGTGACTGATGTCTATCTAGGCTTCATTAGGTCTGTTGTTTGTCCTTCAAGGAAATATACAAGCCTGGTCATCTCATCTTTATCTTGAGGCCTGGTCTCCAACAGATGTGTCTCCAGCCACAGCTGAGATGCGCTTCACTTCTGTCCTGGCTCTCTCCAAGGCCTGGCCCTGACTGCTGCCTAGAATACTTCTGCCTAGCTTAGCTGTCCATAATACTATGGTATCTTACATCTGATAAATACACATATGAAATTTCATTTTTAAATGTTGAATTACCTTTATAATTTATCATTTTTAATACACAGATAGGAAGATCATCAAGAAGGAAGTCCCAGGACTTTTCATGGAAGATCAGGTTTTCTCCATTTTAAAACTTAAGAGGCCTATCAGAAAATCTTCACACCACACAGAACAAGCTCAGCTTGGCTTCATCTAAGTCTGAGTCAAGCAGGGCAGGCAGCACCATCCCTTGCAGAATTCCCACAAGTCCCTCTTCTGCCCCTGAATGCCGCAGGCCTAGGGCCCAGTGAGCGCCAACCACAGCAAAGGGCAGTGTGACAGTGCTTGTTCTTCACCTTCAACTACACTGTGAGCATTCAGAAGGCATTTAGAGGAGGCCAGAGGAGAAGGAAATACTAGAAAGAGAAGGTCCCACAATTCTACTAAAACCAACTTTCACTTTGAACTGCTATCAGGAGCTCAGAACTTCCCCAGTGTGTTACACAGTGACTTTCACTTAGAATATAAGCCAGAGAAGGGCCCTGGTACTGGCCCTGCGGCTTACCCACTGTGTAACCTAGGTGGTGTGGCTTCTGTTAATTAAGTCTCCTCTAAAAAAAAAAAAAATCAAATGACTGAGAGCATATTCTACTCCTAATACTATTTAATTTTTTTGTTTTGTTTTGTTTTTTGCCTTTTTTAAGACAGGGTCTTACTGTGCAGTTCAGGCTGGCCTTGAACTCACTATACAGCCCAGGATGGCCTCGAACTCACAGCCATATTTCTGCCTCAGCCTCCTAAGTGCTGGGAGTACAGGCATGCACCATTATGCTCAGCAATTTAATTTTAACTCAGAAATTAACAAGCAACTCATTCACTATTAGTATATTGTTCTGTAACTTATCAGACCTAAGTGGGTAAAGTGAAGGAACCTCCAAAAATTTCTTACACCTATTAACCATGAGTAGGAACAAAGTAAAAGTAGAACTGCTATGATTCAAGTGACAAGGCAGATTCTTGAAACTCAGAAACAAAAGGCTAATTTTCCTATTTGGACATGGTGGTCCACCCCTGTGATCTCAGCACGGTGGGAGGCTGAGGTAAGAAGATTGCAAATTTGAGCCCAACCTAGGACACAACTTAGTGACAGCCTGTTTCAATATAAAAAAGAGGTGGGAGGCTGGGGATATAGCTCAGTGGAAAGGTCCTGGTTTAAACCTTAGTATTACACACACACACACACACACACACACACAAAAGCTCATTTCTCTAAAAGATAAAAAAAAATCCTAAACAGAAAAATGACAACTAAATAGAAAAATGGGTAAAGATATAAACCACACACTTCACAAAAAAGAACATCAAATAGGAAAATAAAATTTTAAAAAGCTGCACCAGTGAATATATGAGAAAATGGGTTCTCCTTTACATGGCTGGTAAAAAGGTAAGTTGGTAATACCTCTATGGCATTTTGTCAATATCTGCCAAAATTACAAAGGTACAAATGCTACATTCTGTTTCTGGAATTTATTCTACAGATGTTCTCACACAAGGAAGTACGATTTTTATGCTATATCATTTATTTAGTATTAACTGTACTAGCAAAAAACAACCTGAATGCCCATTAGCAGAGGACTGCCAGGAATGGTGATGTACACCTGTAATCCCAGTATTCAGGAAGCTCAGGCAGAAAGGAACACTGCAAGTTTGAGGCCAGCCTGGGGTACACAGTTAATATTAAGACTAGCCTGAACTACATAGTGAGTCCCTGTCTTGAAAAACTCATTAGCAGAGGATCAATACAGAAATTATAATTTATTCAAGTAAGGATGGACAAAGGAATGGTCAGCAAACTTCACTGAACTTAAACAAAATTAGAAACGTATGGCTCCATGAGTGGTGGTACATACCTGTAATCCTAGCACTTAGGAGACTGAGACAGAAGGATTACTGCATGTTTCAGGGCAGCCTGGGCTACACAGTGAGTTCAAGACCAGCCTGAACTATATAGCAAGACCCTGTCTAAGGAAAAAATTTAAAAAACCCAAAATAAAAAACTTATGCATGTCAAAGGATACTGTCAACAGCTGGGCATGGAGACAAATGCCTGTAATCCCAGCACTCTGGAGGCAGAGGCAGGAGGGTTCTCCAGTTTAAGGCCAGCCAGGACTGCAAAGTGAGACCTTGCTTCAAGTAAAACAAAATAAAAACAAAATAAAATAGTGTACTGTCAGCAGAGTGAAAAGTTCCTTCTATAGAATGGGAAAACATATTTTGAACTCATACACCTAACAAGGGATTACTATTCAAATTACTTAAATTTTTAAAAAAATAACATGGCTGAGATATTATATATTATCCTGATCTTTCTTTCTCCATTTCAGAAGAAATTCTAAACAAGTTTTCATTCAAGAAATACTTCTTGATGCATATTATGTTCCAAGCACTAGAGAAAAAGTTGAAGAAAGAAATAACCAAAGTATTCATTTGGCAGTTAAAGTTTATTACCTGGAATTATATTTAGTGAAAGAAAATACTTAATTCAAATTCATTCATATTCAGAGGAGGTCATTTTGTTACAAATCATGAACCATAGGATCATTTTGAAATATTTTGTAATAGAGGCTACTGAAACATATTTAGAAGGCAGAAATCTTAAAATCTTTACATCTACAAGTTCATGGTTTGCCATTCTGAATCTTTTTTAATCTAAGAGTTGTGACTATGTAAAAGAATGTTTAAAACTAAGAATCTGAGCAGGGAGAAGAAGAAGCCAGCCCAGTCCCTGTGTGCATGCAGGTCACCCTCGGGACCCTTCCATGGGTAGCCAGTGTGAGCCAGGAGAAGAAGCCAGTCATGCCCTCAAGTCTGCCAGCGCCATTACCTTCAGGGACCTTTACCCAGTGTAGGTCAGGAGAACCAGCCAGCCAAACCTTAGAGACGGCTGGAGTGTCTGAAGAAGCCTGCCCCACACCCCACCGCCTCTTTGGGAACTTGGGATAGGGGAAATCCAGGCGCCTGACCAATCCCCCTACACCGTGGATGGGTAGCCAACATGGAAAAGTGCATGGGACTCCACAACCTAGTTGTCCCGAGGAACCCAGGACAATGTCAAGACAAAGGAGCAAAATGCAATCTCTCACCTCCAGCCCAAACAGAACAAGTCCAGGTGACATGGACATGGAAGAAAGCAGAATTTTCACACCTCAAATTTCTGGGATGATGGCAACTGAAGTAAAGAAACTATTTCATTAGGCTATAACAGAAATCAGATCAGAAATAATATCTCAGAGGAAATGATAAACATAATAAAAGGGTTGCTGAGCATATCTAAAGAAAACACATCTGAAAAAAAAAAAAGAGGAGCATAGGAGACTGAGGGAGACCTTGAATTAACAATATGCAGAAGAACTGGAATGCATGACACAGACTCAAAGAGATATCCAGAAAATTAAAAACTCCATTGAAAGCTGGCAAAACCAATTGAAAGAAACCGAAGATAGTCACTCATGGCCTATGGGGAAGGAGAACAAGAAGCCAACAAGACGCCAAGCCCTCCCTACAAGTTGGCACCTACAAGGAGGCTGCTGTGGGAAGAACCAGATGCCAGCCCCTTGCGGCGCACAGGTTGGGAGACAAGAGGAGCCAAGGTCTCCCCAACCCCTGTAAGCGACCAGCTGATCCAGAGAAACACAGGCTGTGATGCTAGCTATTGAGGTAAAATATTACTTAATGCTTGTAGTGTTTATAGCATTTCACTGACTTTGCAGACCTAAAGCTGGTAGGTAGTATGATCATCTGTTCAGAGGATAACAATACGCAGTGTACCATCTATTGGGGTCTCCTTCTGAGGGTGGTGGCCATTGTTAATTCCCTGCTGTCTTGTTTTGAAGTCCTGTATCATTTTCATTGTTTTGTTTGGTTGGGTTTTATTCTGTTTTGTCTTGTTTGATTTTGTTATGTCCAATGGCATGGGCAGGTATTTCACAGATAACTAGATTTATTATAGTAGCCATTTTGGATTTACTATTATCTTGTTTTGAAGTCCTTTATTGTGTTCATTGTTTTGTTTTTATTAGTTCTGTTTGGTTGTTTTGTTTGATTTCTACTATGTCTGAAGATATCTATAGCTATTTTGAAGACAAGAGGCATTATGGTAACTATTATTGATTTCCTATTATCTTTCTCTGAAGTCCTGTATCACACTGTTTTTTTTGTTTTGTTTTGTTTTTTTGGTACTGGGGATTGAACTCATGACCTTGCACTTGCCAGGCAGGTGCTTATGCCACTGAGCTAAATCCCCACTCCCACTGCTTTGTTTTGATTGGTTTTATTCTGTTTTATTTTGCTTGGTTTTATTCTCTTCAAAATAAAAATTTTTTAAAAAGAAAGAAACTTATAGAGAAAAAGGAACAAAAAAAAGTTTCAAGCAATGCTAGTATAAACTAAAATATTTCAAAAAAGAACTTGATTATATTCATTTTTTTCTAATAAAATTTAAAAACAAGTAAATTTCACCTATCTATACTAGGAAAAAAAAAGAAAAAAGAAAGAAACTAAGACAGACCTTGAAGACAGGATGGCAGCTAGCGATTGTGAAAGGAAGCACTCTTTTTTTTTTTTTTGATACTGGGGATTGAACTCACGACACCGTGCTTGCAAGGCAGGTGCTCATGCTGCTGAGCTAAATCTCCAGCAGGAAAGAGCTCTTAAAAACAACAAGGAATCAGGAAATACCAATTCAATGGCTAGAAAATGATGCAAAGAAAAATCATTTAAGAGTGATACGTGTCACAAAAAGGCAGGAGTCAACACAAATGACATAAAGAGACATTTTACAGAAGTTTCCCAAGCATGGGAAAAGGACCTGACATACAGATAAGTGAGGCATATAGGACTCCAGACAGCCATAACCAAAATAAATCTATACCCAGACATATAATAACCAAGATCACAAAAATTCCACACAAGAACAGAATATTAAAGGCTGTTAAAGAAAAGAAACAGATCACCTATAAAGGAAAACCCATCAGAATCATGACAGACTTCTCAACACAAACCATCAACTCAAGAAAAGCATGGATTGAAATATTTCAAGTACTTAAAGAAAACAACTTTCAACCCAGATTGATGTATCCTGCAAAACTATCTTCAAAATTAATGGAAATAGCATACTTCCATGGCAAAGAACAATTGAAGGAATTCATGACCACCAAACCAATCCCAGTAAGAGTACAGAAGGATATTCTAGAGAGAGATAAAAATGACCACGGTTCCAGAAATAGCAGCACAGTGGGAACACCAAGCGGGGCAGAAAATTGAATGGAAGGGACAAGTAGAGAGCCAATGGCAGAAAAAAAGCATGGAAGAAGTGATCCAGTGCATGTTGGCCATAACCATTAATTTTTTTTTTTTTTTTTGGATTTTTGAGACTAGCCTTGGGTTCACTTTGTAGCCCAGGCTGGTCTTGAACTTACAACGACCCTCCTCCCTCAGCCTCCTGAGTACTGGGATTACAGAAGTGCACCACCACACCTGACTCATAACCATTAATGTAGATGGCCTCAATTCATCAATAAAAAGAAACACAGGCAGAATGGATCAAGCATTTCTTGTATACTATACATATGCAGTATACAAGAAACACATTAACTCAAAAGGAAAGATTGAAAGTCAAAAAAGAGAAAACAATGCTCCATATGACAGGGAACCAGAAAAAAGCAGGGGTAGCTTGCCCATCAACCGCAGAATGGATAAGACATGGCCTTTTTTTACGATGGAAAGCTACTCAGCTATAAAGAGGGATAATCATAAGGCTCTTGTAGGTAAATGAATACAATTGTGATCATACTTCTTGGGTGAAATGGTACGGACTCATAGTGAACTTCATGTTGTCTCCCTAGTATAAATAACTGAAGGAGTTAGTAGGATCTAAAATGTACAATAGATACTGTGAAAGGGGATAAAACATCTGAAAAGGGAAGCCATTGTTAATTCCCTACTTATTGTTTTAAAGACCTGTATCATTTTTTTTTGTTTTGATTGGTTTTATTCTGGGTTGTTTTGTTTGTTTGTTTGTTTGGTTGGTTTTATTATATCTAATGGCATGGGCAGCTATTTCGAAAATAACAAGATATATTATGGTAGCCACTGTTGATTTTCTATTATCTTGTTTTGAAGTCCTACATCACTGTTACTGTTTTGTTTTGATTGGCTTTATTCTGCTTTATTTTGTTTGGTTTTATTCTCTTAAAAAAAGACTAAAAGAGTCAAATGCAAACAAAACAAAACAAAACAAGAAATTTGAATAAAAACTAGATTCTGAAAAAAAAAAGAAATAACCAAAATAGATATAATTCCTATCTCAAACAGCTTACCTTTAGACATTAAAATGAGTAAACACAAATACACATATGCACACACAGTGATAAGTCCTTCAAAGAAACAGAACAAAGTATTATTAAACAATGTAATAAAAGAACAAGCTCAGAGAAGAAAGAGCGTCAAAGAAAGCCTCAATATGTTATCCTGATTAGGTCATTCCACAATTTATTCATTGACTGAAATATCACATTGTGGCCAGGTATAGTGGCGCACACCTGTAATCTCAGCACTTGAGAGGGTGAGGCAGGTGGGGCACTGTGAGTTCAAGGTCAGTTTAGGCTCCACAGCGAGTTCCAGGTCAGCCTGAAATGCATAGTGAGAGCCTGCCTGAAAACAAACCAATGAACGAAAGAAATATCACATTGTACCTCATAAGTATATATAATTATTATCACTTAATTAAAATAAAAAAGTGGTCTTGCTGAGGAAATGACCTTAAGACTGAAACTTGAGGTTTGACCAGGAGTTATAACCAAGCAAAAAGAGGGGAGAGAAGCAGTTTAGGCACAGAAAAAAGACACATGGAAGTTCTTAAGGCAAGGAAGTGTGTCAAGTGCCTTGGGCACACAAACAATGCCAGGGCCGCTAAAGCATATGGAGAAAGGAAAGGGGCAGGACATGAGGCTGGGAGGTGGTGGGGAGAGGGGTTTTGCAGGTTAAACTAAGATGCCAAATTTAATGAGGTACAATGGGTTGCCATTCAGCTGATTCAGATTTTTTAAAAAAATGCCCTGGAGCAAGGTTGGTCTTGAACTCACTATGTAGATCAGGTTGGCCTCAAACTCACAACAATCCCCCTGCCTCAGCCTCCCCAGTGCTGGGATAACTCACAACAATCCCCCTGCCTCAGCCTCCCCAGTGCTCCCCAGGCATGCGCCACCATGTTTACCTGATGCTCAAGATAAACTACCAAGGTAGAATCAATAGGTTAGTAAATGGGACAAAGAAGAGGCAAGAAGAAATCAGGAATGATTCCCAGGTTTCTGGCAACTGAGTCAACAGAAATAATGTTTCCGAGGACATAGAATTCTAAAGGAGGAGTAAATTCGAGGCCAGGAAAGATCAAGAGTTCAGCGTCAGCTGTGGTGACTGCAACATCCATTTGGTGGTGGCAGGATTAGAAATAAGCACCTGGAGCTTGGAAGAGGGACTGGAGCTGGTCATGCACATACAGGCGTCACTGTCCTCACAGTGTTATCTAGAAGGCACTGTGTGTTGTACATCATGGGTCCTGTGGGAAGGTGTCCAGAACCTAGCCCAGGAGATGCTAACATTTAGTAGTCAGAAGACAAAGAGAAGGGGAGAAGAGAGAATAACAAGAGACAGAGAGATAGAAGGGAAGCCTAGAGACTGCAGAGAAGCCAAAGGAAAATGTCTGGAAAGAAAGAAATGGTGAGCAGTCATGTAAGATAAAGGGTAAGAAACATTCCTTTAGTTTTTTTATAATTTTGGCAATCCGCTTTCATGATAAATAAATAATTCATCTACAAGTTTCTTTTTGTTTGTTTTTTAATCAAGAATAGAACTCAGGACCTTGCACTTGCCAGACAGGAGATTGATTGCACAATCACCTGTCTGTTAGCTCCATCCCCAGCTAACTACAAGTTCTTTGTTTTGGAGTTTTGTTTGTTTTTTGTACTAGAGATTGAACCCAGGGCCTTAATACATTCCTCCCTCCCCTTTTCTTTAATTTTGAGAAACGGACTCACTAAATTGCCCAAGTGGGTCTCAAATTAGTGATCCTCCTGCCTCAGCCTCCCAGAATGCAGGAATTAGAGGCATATGCCACTATTAAATTACCATTAAAGAAGTGTGTGTAGAGTTTTCACTACTGCAAATAGTGCTTGGTGACTGTCCTTGTGCATATATTTTTTCCACTTCTACTAGCCTGAGAGATTGCCTTAAAATGCTTATTCAGAAACACCATAGACTGCAGCTTAATAGGAACTTGGAAGAGGCCTTGACTTTGTGTTTCCACACCTGCTGGAAAATCATTTATAGTAAATTACAGAAATAATACAATATATGAAAGTCTGAGCCAATCTGAAGACAGGTTTATAGTTAGTCAACTGTTCTCCAAGGGAGAACTTGGTTTAGTTGAGTAAATAAGCTGAGAGTTTCCCTTCCTTTATTGTCCTAATATAGACTTAAAATAAAATAAAAATACTTCTCATCGTCCTCCTTATCTTTTAAGCACTGAGGCATCTGGAAGACCAAGTGTATATATCACCACTGTTTTGAAACTCCAAATATCCCAGCCCTTTTTTTGTTTTTTGTTTGTTAATTTTGTTTTGTTTTGTTTTGTTTTTGGAGACAGGATCTTGTGTAGTCAGGCTGGCCTTGCACTCACTATGTTGCCTAAGCTGGCCTTAAACATGCCACAATCCTCCTGCCTCAGCCTCCTGAGCACTAGGATTACAGGTGTGCACCACCATGCCTGGTTTCCTAGCCCTTTATTTGTAATGAGGTAACTGCTAAACAGTAACAAAGGAGAAGGAAGAAAGGCTCTAAGCTGCTGCTCCTTCCTGGTAGTCAGGTCTCTGGTACTTTTACACTGTGTATTCTTAGAGTTCTAAGAGCCTCTGAGACCCAGCTGCTGTTGCCACACCACTGCTCCTTCCTCGTTTGGTCCTTGGTACATTTTGTACTCTCAGAGTGCTAAAAGACTCTGAGGATCTGTTTCTTCTTTCCTTCCTTTCTCCCTTTCTCTCCTCCTCCTCTCCCACCTCCTCTTATTATTAATCTTTGTCCTTTTCTTCTTTTTTTTGAAATGGATTCTCAGAATGGTGACCAGACTGGCCTTGATTTAGTGGGTCCAAGAGATCCTCCTGCCTCAGCCTTTTGAGCATCAAGGACTACAGGTGCACTTCACTACGCCCAGCTATCAAGGCTCAGTACTTCACAGTTCAGTATTTCACCAGGATTCAGACCTCAGACTTTCCATGGAGGCACTTACAACAATTGGCATTATTCTGATACATACCATGAAGGCCGCCTATTTGGAGAGCTGGAGATAAGACATTGTGAATATCTGATTTCCTCATTATTTGCAATGAAACATCTATACTTAAAATCTCACTACTCTTCTTTCTCAGCTTTTCTTGTGGTTCAATATCCTCTTCCTCACATATGGAATTGAATCTTGCTGCTGCTCATCAACGCACAGCTGTGAGGCAGGCAGCTGAAGGGAGGATATTAAATTATCTGGGGAGTAATAACAGTGTCTTAGATTTTTCTAAGGACAGAAAACAGAGTTCCTGAGCCATGACGCTTGCTTGTGTGCCCTCAAATAGAGCAAAGGGAATGCTGAGCCAAAAAAGGAGAAATGGAAACTCCCAAGGTTTCGGCAACTTATTTTCTTCTGGAACAATTTCACCAATAATATGTTACAGAGAAACAAAAGAAGAGGAAGTTAACCAAGAGGTCTGAAGGTCAATTTTCTCTTAAAAAAGGAAAAAGAGTCATGAAAATCTAAATACAAACTCTCTTCTCTCCTGGCACTCAGGGATAAGGTTGCAGGAGCACAGGGAGCTGATGAGGAGCCTTCAGCTGCAATGCCTGGACCTTAAGTTCCTTATCTGTCAAAGGACTAGGCTGACAGCCAGATTGACTGCTGTATTGACCAATCCAACTGTTTTATTTGCAGAACCATCTTTTAAATGCTGTCTGATTTAGAACCTAAAACATAAAAGTGATCAAAAGTGGATGGCTGGCATTAAAGGTCCTGAAATCGATCTTTTCAGATTTTCCTATCTTTCCAGAATTGCCCTCAGTTTAAAACTATTAGGCTTTAATTCTAGAAACAAAGAGGAACCTTTCACAATGCAATCAAATTCTACCCAGACAGTCCTCTTTATCAGGTAAAGGATCATGTTGTGTTCAAGTCACAAGTGTGTGAAACCAAAGCTAGTTGTTCACACTGACACCTCAATAAGACCTTCTTTACTTCAAGTTTAATGATTTATAAAGGACAGAGGTTTAGTCAGAGAAGTCTGCAGCTAAAAAGGACCCAAGAGAAACATGTTCTGACATAGAAAAACTATTCTTTTGTACACTTAAATATAAAATGTATTAGTATTAAAAAATAAAGCCAAATCTGTAAATAATGACCAGATCAACTTTCTTCCAAATGCCATTACTTATTTAAAAAAATTTTTGGGGGGTTGAAGATTGAACTAGGGTCTTGTATATGCTAAATACCAGGATTGATCAAAATATATAGGGTGGTTTTTTTGTTGTTCTGCTTTGTTTTTAGCTTTCTTGTTTTGTTTTGTTTTTCATTTAAGTTTTTTGAGTGAGGGTCTCATTGTGTAGTCCAGGCTGGCTTGAATTTGTGGCAACTTTTCTGTCTCACTCTCCCTAGTGCTGGGATTACAGACAGTGTGATTAAATTTTTAAAAATTTATTATGATGAGAGACATATTGGCATTAATCCCCTCAAATTACTCATCTTGCTCCAAACACACTTGTCTTGTCATTCTTTGTAATTTTTTTCCCTTTGAGCCAGGGTCTCGCTATGCAGTTCAGGCTGGCCTTGAACTCATGACATTCCTCCTACCTCAGCCTCCTAAGTGCTGAGATTACAGGGGTGCACTACCACACCTCTTACCACTTTCTGAAGCAATTCTGGAAGTCCTCTTTCATGACTGTCTTTATGAAGTGTGGATCAAAAAATATGGTGAATGTTGCTGCCAAGTGCCATCCAATGGAGAGGCAATCTCATAAAATATGACAGCTTGTCTTCATTGACCTCATTCACTGGATCTCATGCAGCTTGACTTCCTGCTGTTCCCCGAAGTCAAAATGACCACAGAAGGTAAATGTTTTTTAACTGACTCAAGACATCAAGGAACCCATAACAGTACAACAAAAGGCACAGTGGTGCACAACTGTAATCCTAGCACTCAAGATGCTGAGGCAGAAGGATCAGTATGAGTTCAAGGCAAGTCTAGACTACATAATGAGTTCAAGACCAGCCTAAACTATACAACAAAGCTGTGTCTCAAAAAAACAAAACAAGGCCAGGCATGCAGGTGCACATCTATAATCCCAGCACTTGGAAGGCTGAAGCAGGAGGATCACTGTGAGTTCAAGGCCAGCCTGGCCTACATAATAAGTTCAAGGTTAGCCTGAACTACGTAGCAAGACCCTGCCTTAAAAAACAAAATCAAAATCAAAACCAAAACCTAAGAAACAAAAAACACCTTACCTCAGAAAGTAAGAATAATGAGATAAGTGTATCTGAAGCCAGGGGAAATATTTTGAAGGTGATTAATAGCAATGTATCTTCTACTGCAATACATTAAAAGAAAAATAAACATTTTTTTATCATAGCATGTACATGCTCTGAGCTACATATCCAGTCCCAAATGCCACCTTTTATATTTGTCTCTCATCAGAACCCCCCTTAAGGTGTTTAACAGCCTCTTTATGAGAATTGTATAGGATTTAATAATTCTAAACTCCATTACAAAGAGTATCTTAAAAGAAAACAGGTCACTAAATGTTGTAAATAGAAATTAGTATATGTTCTGTGGAACACAGTCCTGCAATCTTTGAGAGCCTATGGTGAATAAATCCTAAAAACCTTAATTGATATTAGTAACATGTCTCTACTGAATATAAGACGTGAAGAGGTATCCAGGCCACTTCCCTGGTTTGCACTGTCTTAAGTAGACAGCATTACCTGCCCCACTTTGGTGCCTACCTTCTGTTCCTGAGATGTCTCCACTATCTTTCCAGCCCACTAAATAAAACTCTGCTCATCTTTTAAAACCAATTAGGTAGGTTACAATAAATGCTAGACAGAAACAAACCCAAATAATAGCTCAGGCAACTTATTCTCTACACCTTTGTTTTTCTCAGCTATGAAAGAGTTAAGCCCCTCCCTTCTGTTTGTTAGAATTAGAAATACTATATATTTCTATCAAAAGCCTAGCAACTCAGTGGTAGAGTACAAGAGTAGCATGTGAGAGGCCCTGGGTTCAATGGTGGGGGTGGGGAGAGACAAGGAAAGGGACAATATGAATGAATGAATGAATGAATGAATGAATGAATGAATATGAATGAATGAAAGAGAATGAATGTAGCATGGTGCCAGCAATGTTAATTCTGACTAGGGGGTTCAGGATTTATAATGTTGCATCACTGATATTTGCCCTTTTAACTTTCATGGAGAAAAGGCAGCTCATTAGCTATGCTACAGGAAGTGATTGCTTAAGGTCCTTTGTGCTTTCTGCAAGATAAAGCTGACCCCCAAGATGAACACCTTTTCTAACTTTTCTAACTCTTCTCAGGGCTACTACAAGCTACAAAACCTCCAAGAAGTGGCTGGGTGGGATGATGACAGGTGAGGGAGGCATGAGGAAGAGGCTGGGCAGGGCAGAAGGTGAGGCTAGGACAGGACTGATGTGCAGGGCCTGCGTGTCCTGGCAGGTCAGAGCCAGGGTCAATGCGGATGAGAAGCTGGGACAAGTGGAGGAATAAGAACTCTCATTAGGCAGCAGGTTTTCTGAATGCACCATTCTGAAGCAGGATTCTGGATGAGGATAAGGCTGAGGTTGAGATAGGGGTGCAGAGGGTTGAGTAGCAGATAAGACTGAGAAATTATGAAGACATTCCTAAGTAACAGATAGGTCACTGATACAGGCCAGTGACACTTCACTGGAGACACCGCAGGCCCAAAGGGAGAGTTCAAAATGTGTGGGAATCTTGTTGGGTTGTGTCTGTTATCTCGTTTTTCTGTTTTGGCTGTCACAATGTCATGGGATGCTATTAGCATTAGGAGGAGGGCAAGATGGTGAATACCCTGCACAAGTTAAATGAGCTTTGCCTCACAAGCCAATAGCAGCTTCAGTGAGAAACACTGAGGAAAATGATGCTGGATGCTGGTGTCCCCAGCGAAGCCCAGGAGTTTGGCCTGCAGGCTGGCACAACACCACAACAAAAGGCAAGGGAAGAGCAAGGCGTGGTTAGACACGAGCCTCAAAGGGCAAATTTTGAACGTCAGAAGGAGGCACGAAAGATGATGGAGTGGGAACAGTTCTAAAGATGTGAGGGGGAAGCAATTCTGACTCTGGGCCCAGAACATTTCAGGGAAGCGTGAGCAGGCTGAGCAGGCAGCAGCTATACAGAGACAATGCCCGTCAAGGGAGAGCCAGGCCTAGCTAAAGGCAGGCGAGATCAGACAGGGTGGAAAGGGTAAGAATGTGAAGTTTCCCCGCAGAACTGGGGGTTTCCAGCCTCATTAATCACATCTTAGCACTGCTGAGATCTGCTCCCTTCCCTTTCATTCCTGTGTGTGACCCACCCCCAACCTCAAGAGCTTTTTACTTAGGTTCCCACCAGGGCCCCATAAATTGTCCCCATGCTGTCAGTTGCTGGCCTTCCCAGTGTGCCTTCTTCCCTATCGCCAGAAGCACCTCTTGCAAATACAAGTTTGATCACATCTCTCCCTTCGTGACAAGTTTCACTACATGCACTGTTTTTCTAACCAAATCCTAACCCCAGCAGACTCTTCCAGGACTTTCACCATCTGGTTCTGGGCCATATCAGTTCCTCTTCCCCTCATTTTCGACATCCCCGTCTGCTTGCTTTTGTATTCCCGTGGCTCAGCTTCCTCAAACTTTCTGGATTGATTCTTACTTTATTTTCAGATTCACTGTTTTGACTTTATAAGTCTATCTCTTCTACTATCAATGACACCTAAACTTTCCTACAGGCAAAAATCATGATACTTGTTAAGAACACAAATTTCAAAAAACAAATGAACAAACATAAAACCCCTACAAATTCCTAGCCCCCATCCCAGAATCATTGTTGGGAATCATGTGGGAAGGTTTTAAAACATGTTTTTAAAAAATCTTCAATAGCTGGAGATGGTGGTGCATGCCTATGATTTTAGCACTTGGGAGGCTGAGGCAGGAGGATCACTGTCACTTTGAGGCCAGCCTAGGGTACCTACTGCATTCAAGGCCAGCCTGAACTACACAGTGAGACACTGTTTCAAACAAACAAACAAACAAACAAACAAACAAACAAAAGAACACCTTTGAGATTCCTCCCATCAAAAAGTGGTGCAGGGCTGGGGATTTAGCTGTGGCTTAAGCACCTGCCTGGCAAGCACAAGGTTGTGAGTTCAATCCCCGGTGCCAAAAGAAAAGAAAAAGAAAAAGTGGTGCAAAGTTCCCTCTGGATATGAACCAGCCTGATTCACCTTTTCTTCTTCTCCAGTACTAGGAATTGAACCTGTGGTTCTCACTGAGTTATACACCTCACTCAACTCTTTTTAAAAAAGTTTTTATCTTAAGACAGGGTCTTGCTAAGTTATCCTGGTTGGGTTCAAACTTGTGATTCTCCTGCCTCAGTCTCCCAGAATGCTAGGCTGACAGGTATGTATCACCTGTACTCAGCTGTGGTGACTCACTGACAGAAGTGAATATGTAAAAGTGGTGGTATATGACTTCTGGGGTTTAGGTAATAAAAAGCAGCACAGCTTGTAGTTCCCGTCTGCCTTTGTTCCCTCTCTGTCTCCAGATGGCTGCTCTTGGAACCCAGCCGCCAAGCCAGTCACATGGAATAGCCACGTGTAGGTGCTCAGCCACGGGCCTGCTGAGATCTCAGCTGGCAGGAGCATCAACAGCCTGACCTGCGGATGGATGAGTGAGCCTTCCGTGACCATCGTCCCCAGGCTTCAGTAGCCTTGGCTGATGTTAAAAAGAGCAGAGAGAAACTCTGCCCAAACTGAAGACACACAAGCAAAATTAATGCTGTCATTATTTTATGCCTTTAAATTTTGGAAATTTTTGTTCAATTTTGTAATGCTGAAGATTGAATCCTCCTGCCTCAGTCTCCTGAGTACTGGGATTACAGGTGTATGGCAATCCTGGCTTCACTTTTTACTGTTAAACCATCTTTTTATTCTGCTGTCCAAAAGATTTCTTCAATTTTAGTTTCCCATCCTTCTACTGAGTTTTAAAAATTTTCCTGTTGACAGGCTACAATTTACATGAGTTCTTATTCTCTTACTATTCCTTTTTTTTTTAAAGAAGTCATCCTAGTGTTGTTTCATGAACATAGTATCTACTTTTATCTAAGCATATTCATGATCATTTAAAATTTGTTCTGTTCTCTAATATATTTAGTTTCTTTGAGTTCTACTTTTTTTTTTTTTTTTGTGCTAGGGATCGAACTCATGACCTAGCGCTTGCAAGGTAGGCACTTACGCCACTGAGCTAAATCCCCAGCCCTTGCTTTTTTCTGTTTTGAGTTGGAACTGCTCTCCCCTTATGACAATGTCTAATTGCTCTGGGCTTTGGCCTCTCAGGTACAGTTTCTTGCTACGTCAAATCTCTGGTCTCCTTCCAGGCTAAAGAGATGTAACAGCCAGCATGGTGAGGTTGGAGAAAGGCTACACATCTACCTTCTTCATACAGACACATTAGCTGCTTTCCATGCTTCAGCCAGTCTTCAATCATAGGCTGTACCTCAAATTACTGAGCATTTTTTAAGAGGCACCACAATACAATGGTTAAGGGAATAGACTCTGAACCCAGTAATATAATCTTGGAATTTGCATGTGCAAACTCTACAAGTTATCTGACCTCATACTTCAGTATCATAATTTTTTAAAGTGGTAAAAATAACAGTACCTACCTCCAAGTAGTCCTTATATATAAAATGCCATTATCTAGTATTGATTATCCTTCTTTCACTTTTTTTTTTTTGGTTGGTGTTGGGTGTGTGTGTTCTATTATCACTTTTACTAGATTCTAGTTTTCCACTAGAATCTCTCTTCAGCATATACCTACCTTATCTTTTTTAACTCTATCAATTTCTCTCTTCTAAAATTGTGTCTGTTGACAACCTTTCTTACATTCTCTTTGATTGAGAGTTTGTGCTTTTTAAATGATTGTTGTTTTCATTTTACTAATGTTTTCAAAGAGGATAAAGTATTTACGTAAAGATATCAAGTTACAACTGGCTCAACTGGACAGAAATTAAAACAATGAAATTAGTGGGAAAAAAGAACTCTTCTACACTGTTAATGGGAATGTAAATTAGTACATCTGCTATAGAAATCAGTGTGGAGGCCAGGTATGGTGATGCATGCTTCTCACCCCAACACTTAGGAGGCCCAGGCAGTAAGTTCACTGCAAATTCGAGTCTAGCCTGAACTGCATGGTGAGACCCTGTCTCAGAGAGAGAGAGAGAGAGACAGAAACAGAGAGACAGAGACAGACAGACAGAGACAGATACAGAGAGACAGAGAACTAGTGTGGAGATTCTTCAAAAAACTAAAAATAGAAATTCTACTTGACCTGCTATTCCCCTGTATATATCTTCCCAAAAAGGTAAAAGTCATCGTATTATAGGAATACATGTATATTCATGTTTACAGCAGCATAATTTATAATACCTACATCTTGGAAATGGCCTTTATGCCCATCAACAGATGAAAGGATAAAGAAAATGTGGTACTTACACACTGGAGCACTGTTCTGCTACAAAAGATAGTCTTAAAGCATTTGTATGCAAGGATGCAATTTGAGAACATAATGTTAAGTAAAAGAAGCCAGACACACAAGCTTAAGTATGGCATGGTTTCTGTTACACTAAAAACAATGTGTATATATATATATATATATATATATATAAAATATATGAGTTATATATAGAGAGAGGAGGAATAGAAGATAGGAAGTAGAACAATGTTTTTCAAATGGATGGGTGAATAAGAGATGGAGGGAGGGGAGAGAAATGGGATGGGAAAATAAAGAAGAGAAAACAATGAAAAGGAGCTTTTGCAAATGGGAAGAGGACTAAGAGTTGGAAGGAGCAGGGGGGAGGGGGAGGGGAGAGGGGGAGGGGATAAAAAAAGAATTAAAACATATTATGTGTGTTTACCAGCTCCTCACAAGGAATGTAAGCATATGTCCTGTGAACATGTACTAATAAAAAAAAAAAGTTAAAACACCAAAATTATAACATCAATCATGGTAAAGTTGTAGTGAAATCTTACCTAAAAAATCTATTCCCACATATATTGTCAGTATCAGTATAAACTAGTATCACTCCTCTGGAGTGTAGAAATCTATACTACTCATAAAAATGCTTTGACTTTTAACTGACTAGACTATGAAGTTATTTAGGTGAAAAATTCATAAATTTTAGGTTATTCATTTTAACCTAGGTTTTTCATTTTAATGAAATAGGTTATTCATTTTTAATGAAAAATCAGAAGCACAAAAATTCCTAATGATTAGCTAGGAGTGGTGGCGCATGCCTGTAACCCATCACACAGGAGGCTGAGACAGGAGAAGTGCTATGAGTTGAAGGCCAGCCTGGACTTCATAGTGAGTTAGTTCATGACCACCCTAGAATATAGATAGCAAGACCCTGTTTCAAAAAACCAAAACAACACATACATATACACACATACACACACAAAACTGCCAACAATCTTAGAATGTTAAATTCAACAGACTCTAGCATACCTGGTTGATAATATTTTGTATTAGTTCTTTTTAAATATTACATGAAAATTAAAATATAACAATAAGTGCAATGAAAAAGACATAAACATGTATTTATGTGGTTTAACTTTATATACTTAAGAAGAGACTACACAAAAATAAAGTCAGCTGTTTTACAAAAAAAAAAAAAAAAATGCCTAGATAGTCTTGCGGCCGTCTCCAAAGAGACACCACCTTACACGATGCCCAAAGTTGGTGCAGTGGAAGGGCAGCACTGCCCCTGCAGCAGAGCTCTCTAAGGGATTTGGTATTGAAGAAAAGGGGACAGAGCAGATTATAGAAACCTCCTACTGGCATTCTGCTGTATACTGGATATAGTTCCTAGAGTCACTTTCTTCAAATCTTCATCATCTTTCTGCCCAGAATTGTGCAGTCAGCTCCTGCTCATTAACAAATTTCTCAGTGAGGTAAGTGACCAGCTGCCCTAGGCTCCTCCCACCATGGCATCTCTATGGCCACATCTGGTGTGCTGTTTACACAGAGCATCCCTTCAACATTTGTTGAGTGCTCTAGCTTCAGCATTTGTTGACTATTCCTGCTACTAGGGATGTAAAGTGAGCGGGAAAGGAGCCCTCCTATCAGAACTCATTGTTCAGAAGAGGAGCCATCAAATTTTTTTTTAAAGGGCCAAAGAGTCATACTTTAGACTTTGAGGGTGACACATTCTCTATTGCAACTAGTAACTCTGCTGCTGCAGCTGAAAGCAGCCACAGACAATCTCTAGGTGGGAATGGTGACACTCTGCTAAACCCTTACTTACCAAACAGCCAGTGGGCTGCAGTGTCCCCACACAACAGTGCTGTGCAGCAGAATTTCTTGCAATGATGAAACGTTTTTGTGCTATTCAGTATAATAGGTACCAGCTATAAGTAGTTAGTGGGGACTTAAAATGTGACAAATATAGCTCATAAACTGAATTTTAAATGTGATTTAAATTCATCTAAACCAGGAGGTCTTCCTGTTCTCTTTGGTCAATAATAGTCATTCTCTCTCTCTCTTTTTTTTTTTCTTCTTCTTTTTTTTTTTTTTTTTTGGTACCGAGGATTGAACTCATGACCTTGCGCTTGCCAGGCAGGCACTTATGCCACTGAATTAAATAGCTGGCATTCATTCTCTCTCTTATTCTATCTATAGCCCTCCTTCCTATTCACTTTAGATTTGATGACATTTTACTTCGTAATTATGTGTTTTATTACCTTTTATTTCTCCCAATTAAAAATTCAAACAGAGAATGTCTCCTCTGGTTGGCACCCTTCTCTATGATGCCCCATTGGCTGTTTAAAATGCAGAGGGTTCTCAAGAAAGTCATTTTACAACACATATTTTCTTTGCCAATTTCTCTGACAGGTAGTGATATGCATTCAAGACAGATGGTCCTTTGGACGAGGATTAGCACTTACTTGGAGAATATTTCCACAATAGCTGATGACTTGTTCTTGTTGGTGAGAGAAAGTTCTTTGGCCGTTACCCTTAATGATAGGGAAGTCCACTGTCGTCTGTTAAATGGAGTTGATTCCATTTTGTTTTATAGATATGGAAACACCTCTGCAATAAAGAAATCCAGACTATTAGACATTAGGAAAAATTCTCCAGCATCCAAAGATTGGCAGTGATGTGGGTTAAGTGAGAACAGAAGGCCTGAACTAACAGACCACATTCCTCTACTGGGTCGATCCAAAGCAGTAGAACCTTGGTCAAATGATTCAGTACCTTTGGGTTGCTGTTTCCCGAATGACCTTTAAGGTCCCTTCCAGTTCCATCATTTTATGACTGACTTCACTGTACAAATGTCAGCTGGCCTTTTCCTGAATTTGAGTTTGTTCCAAAAACATGTTTGGAGTGAAACGTTCCTCTTTTCTGAATTACATCCCAGGGGAGGTACCATTGGCATCTCGGTAGAGTCAAGTCCAAACTCCATCTCCACCCAAGTGTCCTGATTCCCTCTCCCCATCCCAGCTCTGCAGCACTGGCCACTCTGTGCTGGGAAGAGGCCTGGGACACTGTGTGGTATATTTAAAAGAAAAGGGCTTTAAGGGCAAGCAGACTTCAGTAAGATGGTAACTTTCATAACCCTGAACAAATTATATAATCTTGGAAGCTAAGGATATAGCTCAGTGGTATAGTGCTTGCCTAGTAGGGACAAGGCTGAAGAAAAAAAATTATGTCATCTTTTCAGTTTTAGTTTTCTTTAGCTGAAAAATGAAGATAATATTTCACCTTCTTAAGGTTTTACCATAGATTTGGGGAAATAATATATTCAACATAGAAGGCATCTTTGGGTAGTATAAAGAACATTTTAAGTATATTATTTAAAAACTATGATTATATTATTGGCTCTTACTATAATTCTTAATACTTTTAAAGTTTTTTTTAACAAGTAGAGAAATATAATGTACTTTAAATTCAGGAGCTAAAACTTCTATACTTAAAACTCTTTTCAAAAATCCCTTCACACTGAAGAACATATAAAGCCATATTCTTGAAATCATTTGGTCCCTACCCAGTAACCTGGATTGTTTGGGGGTTTGGCCCCAGTTATCAAAGGAGTTCCAACCTTCATCCAGAAGAGGTAAGGTCAGAATTAAGTCAATAGTTTTCTTATTTGAAGAACCAAAAATATAAATTAAAGTGCTCCCTGCAGCTCTCCTGCAGTGCAGAGTGTAACTGCCCAGGCGGAGTGCTCTGCACTGGGTTGTTGTCCAAGCACCTTGGCAACAGCGGAACACTGGCCTGCTGAACCCGACACATGCATAGCTGTGTTACACTGAAGTCCTGTGAGGCAAAGCAGTGACAGGGAACCCTAAAGACCATGCTGCTTTCCGCATGTACTATTTTGTTCTTCTGACAATAAACTTGTCTGAAAATAATACTGGCTTTAAAAACACTTTGTGTTTGAGACAGGGTCCTGCTAGGCAGCCCAGGCTGGTCTTGAACTCAAGGCAATCCTCCTGCCTCAGCCTACAAAGTGCTGGAATTTCAGATATATAAAATTTTTTTGGATTCATTTTGGTCTCCATGTTGGAAAACAGCATAGGACATGGTACTAGGAGCTCTGGCATTAGAACTAGATATGCTCAAACATGTTCCTTGGCCTCATCACTAAAAGTTGTGCATCTTTCCTAAAACTCAGATTTCTCATCCATAGTAATGGTATTCTTATGAGCAATAAATAAGATATAGAAGAAATAAAGAAATAACACTGGTCCAGAATAAGTAGACAATAAATGATAGGTTTTCTTTGTTGTTTGTTTTGGTTTGGGGTTTAATGGTTGGTGGTGATGGCACTGGGGATTGAGTCTAGGACCTTCATATTGAGCTACATCTCCAGACCTGTTCTGGAGACAGGACCTAAATTGTTAAATTGCCCAGGTTGGGTTTGAACTTGTGATCTTCCTACTTCAGCCCACAGAGTACTGGGATTACAGGTATGTGCAACCATATCCAGCTTATTTTTGTTGTTGTTGTTGTGAATAGGTTTTCAATATGTATTCCAGCCTGACTTCAAACTTGAGGCAATCCTCCTGCCTCAGCCTCCCAAATGCTGGGATTATAGGCATGTGCCACCATGCCTGCTGGTTTTTTAAAATATATATAAACATTATGCCTTTTCTCTGGACCAAATAACCTTAATATGCCTCATGTTCTTTGGAATAAACCTGAATGTACCAAATAACATATAATATCTATTTGTATATCTGCTGTGTATAACTTACAAAACAGTCAGCCTTTTCTCCAATAAGAAAAAAAGAAGGAGCCAAATGTGGTGGCACATATCTGTAATCCCAGCTCCTTGTTTCAAAAAAAAAAAAAAGACATCAAACAAACAATTCAGTTCAACTTAATTATGTAAAACCACAGTAGTGATACTTTAATAGTGATCCTTTAAGCCAAATTTAGGAAATGCTGATCAATACTTTAAGACATTATTTGGCAAAATTATGCTTCCAATATATGTGTGTATAAGCAAACTGTCAGTTCCTTATAGTGATCAATTCTGACAAAATGAAAAAAACATATAAGGTTATGTTCTCAAATCTGTTCATAAACCAGGCGTGGTGGTGCGAGCTTGTAATCCCAGCACTAGGGAGGTTAAGGCAGGAGTTTGAGGCCAGCCTGGGCTACACAGTGAGCTCAAGGCCAGCCTGAACTACACAGTGAGACCCTATCTCACAAAACAAAACAAAAACAAAAATCCCCAGAGCCAGGTATGGTGGTGTATGCTTTGTGTCACAGCTACCTGAGAGGTACAAGTAGGAGAATTCAAAACCAGCCTGGGAAGACTGGGCATAGTGGTGATGCACACCTGTAATCTCCGCATTTGCAAAGCTGAGGCAGGAAGGCTGTTACAAGTTTGAGGTCAGCCTAGGCCACACAGTGAATTCAAGATCACCCTGGGCAACATAATAAGACATCATCTCAAAAAAAGGAAATGCCTTAATTATTTTAGGGACCAACTAAGCATGATAAAATAAAAGGAGTTAATTCTCAAGTCTCCATGCTTTTGATTACTCTTGGCCAGAAAAATCAAGAAAAGTCAAAACATCTACCCTGACGCAAGGTTTGGAGGGGTATACCTTATACTCAAGGAATGAGTGATTTGCATCCTAAAAAGTTACATGAAGAAACTGTTGCTCAAATAAGGTCCATAATCTATTGCTAACATACACACAATTACAGGACAAAACAGAAAGTGGTTAGATGCAATGCATGCTCTAAGAGGACAGGATTTTCTGGCTTGGTAGGAGAGAGAAAGACAAGACTTCTGATTGACACGGGATTCACAGAATAGACAGAATTTCAAAGGGCAGGAAGAAGAAAGTGCATGTGAGTTAGGAGGAACAGTATTAGGGAATGAGTCCAGTGGTGCATGCATACCACAGTGGGCTGTTTTTATCACTGAGAGCTTAAAAGTTCCCCATCACAGAGTCAGATTCTAGGTAGAAGAAGAGATGAAAATACAGTAGGCAAGAACAGAGAGGGGCCAGACCCAGCTCAGCCTTGGGAATCATGTAAGGAACTGGGGCTGTGCTTCAACAGTGGGAAGAACTAGCCTGTGAGTGAGCAAAGACAGAGTCCAGTCTTCATGTGCTGTTCCCCAGCACTCGCGTGACCTTTATGTCATGAAGACATAATTCTTTCCTTGCGCCTCCATCACCACATCTATAAGGTAAGAGCTTTGAGTGGATTACTCACAGGCCCTACCAGGGAACACGGAAACTTTATGAAAAAGCAAGTAACACAACGAACTCTGTTTTAAGAGACTGGAGTCGAAGGGCCGGGGATTTAGCTCAGTGGCATAAGCGCCTGCCTGGCAAGTGCGAGGTTGTGAGTTCGATCCCCAGAACCAAAAGCAAAAAAAAAAAAAAAACAGACTGGAGTCTAAATTACTATAAGATCCTAAAACTGAGTGAGAGATCATCAAGGTTTAGAGTAGAATGGGTAGGAATGGAAGGTGAGGGGAGAATTGACAGTTCTTAGAATGAAATGGACTCAGAGTAAGTGAAGGAATCAAAACTGGCATTATCATACCTGAATGATTAAAAGTCAGAGAGTAAAAATAGAAGAGGGACAATAGTGAGTTTTGCTTTACTAAAGTTGAGATATATGCATAACAAAGAAAAATCCAAGTACACACAATAGGAAACTACAAATTGAAAGCTTAAGAATAAAAAGCATTGCTGGGGGGATATAGCTCAGTAGCACAGCGCCTGCCTGGCAGGGCAGTCATCCCCAGTACTGGGATAAAAAGCATTTTGAAACATCTACTTTCATTTGTTTATTTGTTTTTTGAGACAGGGTCTCACTATGGAGTTCAGGCTGGCCTTGAACTCACTACATAGTCCAGGCTGGCCTTGAACTCACCACATAGTCCAGGCTGGCCTTGAAATCGTAGCAATCCTCCTGCCTCAGCCTCCTATGAAACATACACTTCATGCAGAGCATAAATCTCAATCTTCACAGTCATGCTACAAGATTGGTTTTATTTCATTAATGATGAATGGAGATTCAGATATATTAAATAAGCTGGGTATGGTGGCTCACACCTGTAATCTCAGCACTCAGGAGGCTGAGGCAGGAGGAATGTTGTGAGTTCGAGACCAGCCTACTAGGCTACAAAGTGAACTCACGGCCAGCCTGAACTGCATAGCGAGACCCTGTCTCAAAGAGACAAAAAAAAAAAAACAAAAATTAAGTAACTTTACAAAAATCATTTAACTACAAAATAGCATAGCTGAGATTTGAATCTATTTTATTTGACTTCAAATTCCATTTCTCTCCACTACCAGTAATGAATAATAAATGATTAAAACCATCATTTCTAGTCAAGGTAAAAATAGAGAAGAAAAATTCTTAAACCACATAGCTGCAAATCTATAAGCATTATCTATTCTCCAGTAAGAGAGTAATGGCAAATATACTTGGCCCTCTATATATCTTTGGGTTCCACATTGAAGAAATAAACCAAGTGTGAATTAAAAATACTGGGAAAAAACTGCACATGTATTAAATATGTAGACTTTTTTTTTTTAAAGCAGTATTGGAGATTGAACCCAGGGCCTTCACATTGAGACACATCCCCTACCCTTTTAAAAAATCTTTTGAGACAGGATCCCGCTAAGTGCTAAGTTGCCCCAGCTGTGCTCAAACCTGTGATCCTCCTGCCTCATCCTCCCAGAGCGTACATCTGTCTCTTTCCTGTGACCATTCCCTGAACAATACAGTGTAATTACTGACACAGCATTCACACTGTATGAGGCATCACAAGTACTCTGGAAATGGCTTAACATCTACAGAAGGCTGTGCATAGGTTAAACACTATACTATTTTATAGAAGGAACTTGAATACCATGGATTTTGGTGTCTGTTGGGGGCCTGGACCAGCCTCACCACTGTACTGAGGGATGACTGTTATCTTTCCCAAATGTGAACATTGGAGATAATCATTCCTACTTTCAGGGAAACTTTAAATTAACTGAAATACTCTCCACTATGAGTGAATATCGGTTTCTATGGGCTGGCATGAGATATGGTATTGCTTCTTACCCACCAGTCTCTCTCAGATAAGAATGCTGTTTCCAGACTTTCAGACTCCAAAGCGCATCCTCCTAGGTCACGTGCTTTCCACTGACACTTTGATATGGAGGATGAACTGTACAAGAGTTAAAGGAGGCGGATACAACAAAAACAGTAGAACAAATACCAATGGGATACATACAAAGAGGTAATTCTTGCTAAAAAGAAAGGCACCTTCAGTTTTAGGTATATACTCAAGCTTTTTACATCAAAAGAGCAGCTTACAAATCAAGAACCAAATCCCCTTTCATACAGTGAGGAAACCGAGCCACATAAAGATCCAATAATTTCCTCCAAATCACCAGCTGGTTAGAAATAAAGCTACAGCCCCAACTCTCAGTGCAAAGCTCCTTCATCAGACCAGGTAGCTGGCGCTGGGACAAGGAGACTATCCTCTGGCAAGCCGGAGCCCGGAGATAAAGATCTCTGGCCAAAGGTCCCTGCCAAAGCAAGGGCTGGGCCATGACTCACAGGGAAAATCTGGCCCCAGGTATCTGCTTCCTGCAGCTGTTGCTTAAAGTGAAGGTTGAAGCTGCTTCAGGAAACTTATCCTAATAAATTCATTTACAAGCTCACCTGGCCAAGGGAATTAGCTCTCAGAAACCAGGCTGGGAGAAAAACAAATGTGCAGCCACCACATTGGCCATTCCCAAAACCACTAAAAAAACTGCTGTCCTCATCAATCCAGTCTTGGCTTTCTCTCCCTGCCTCCCTTCTTCCTTTCTCCCTACTTCCCTCCCTCCTGTCCTCCCTCCCTGCTCCTCCCTGTTTCTCTCCCTCTCTCCTTCCCTCTGCTCCTTTGCTGATTACTTGGGCAAACTGGAGAGCTGCCTGCCTGAATACAGTTTCAAAACATTAAAGGGAAAAAACTCTACAAACTCACTAAGAGGAATGTTCTTTTAAAACAAGACTGTAAAATTTTAGTTTTTCCACCAACAACTCTTCTCAATTTGAACATCAAAAGGTAAAAGAGAGTAATTAAAAACTAATCAAGCTTCAAGGTGCAAAAGCAATTTTAAATAAAAACTATACAAAATATGTTTCTGTGCCATGTATGGTGGCATACCTCTACAACCCCAGCACTCTGGGAGGCTGAGGCAAATCCACATGAAGTTAGTTTCTTCCATTTATTTATTTATTTATGAGTTTGTTCTTGAGACAGTCTCATTATATAACCTCAAACTCAAGATCAAACTCCTTCCTTAGCCTCCAGAATGTTAGGAGTCCAGGTATGCATCACCACGCCTAACTTTCTTTTATTTTACATTTACACAAGAGTTACAAAGAAAGAAAAAAAGTTGCAAAGAGTACAAAAGTTGTCAGATTTCCATCCAGGTCTACTTCACATTACCATAGGATAATTATCAAAACTTAAAAAATTAACATTGGAACAATACTATTAACTAAACTATAGACATTATTTAAATTCTACCAGTTTTCCACTGTTTTTTCTGTTTCAAGATCCCATGGTGCCTTTAGTTGTCTTATCTCCTTAAACCTCTTTCCACAGGTGATAGTTTCTGTGTTCCCTTGTCTTTCGTGACCCTGATTCTGTTGAAAAGCATTGGCCAGGTATTACGTGGGCTGATCCGCAATCTGGATTTCTGGATCTCACCAATAAAAATAATCAGGGCTTCTTGAAGAAGTGGTAGAAAGAGCTGGACAGGACAAATACAAGCATGAGCCTGGAACATCTTACAATGCTCAACTGAAAAAAAATGTCTTCTCAGATTACACTGAAGTTATAGATTTTTAGAAGAGTACTGTGAAGCTGAGGTACCTTCCTCACGCTCTATTAGAGGGTACATGATGGTGATGTTTTATCACTGGTAGTATTAACTTAACTATTTAAAATGGTTACAGTATCCAATGTAATGTTACTATTTTTTCTCTTGGTAATTCATGAATATTTGCAGGAAGGTAGTTTGACTCTACTTTGCCTTAAACTTTTTCCCACTAATCTTAGCATTTCTGGCTGGATCTTATCTATGACAATTATCATTGTTAGTGGTGATTTTCTTTTGGCCTCATCTATTCTACATTTAATAATTGGCATTCTTGCATAGAGTATTTCTCTTTTCCCCTCTCATTCATTCAACCATTTATTAATATTAGTAGGGACTCACAGATATTTATTTTATTCCTTGTGTATGAATACAAATTGAACATCCCTAATCCAAAAATCTGAAAAAAATAAATGGTCCTAAGTCTGAAACTGTTTGAGTGCTGACATAATTAATGCTACAAATGGAAAATTCCACACCTGACCTCATGACAGGTTGCAGTCAAAACATAGGTACACTAGAAACATTGTGTAAAGTTACCTCCAGGGCTGCATGTATAAGGTGTACATAAAATATAAATGCATTTTATGTTTAGGCTTTGGTAACAGTCCCAAGATAACTTATTACATATATGCAAATATTTCAAAACAAAGTCTGAAACATTTCCAGTCCCAAGCATATTGGAGAAGGAATATTTTATTTGTACTATCATTTTGTTGTTCAAATTGTTCTAGATATAGCCATTTTGAGCTTTTTCAGTTTTTTCCCAATGTTTCTCAACATGCCCTGCCCCTACCTTTTTAAAGCACTTGCCTACCTTGCAGCATTAGGAAATGTTCCAGGTATGTTTTTGGTTTTGGGACAGGGTCTCACTCTACAGTTCAGGCTGGTTTCAAACTGATAGCCATCCTCCTGCCTCAGCCTCTCAAATGCTGAGATTTTTACAGGCAAGCACTGCTATGACTGGCTTCAATCTATTTATCTTAAAAAACTCAACTGAGGAAGAAGTCAAGATGGTGGATCAGTGAGCAACAAAATACAAAGCCTCCCAGGAGAAACAACTCACATGCTAGAATAAAACATCCTGGAGAGACCCAGACAGTGGAAAATGGATCCTCTTGACACAGAAAGAAATTAAAATGTAAAAAAACTCGTCAAATACTTCGGGACTACAACTAAAACAGCTAAAAATTACGGGACACAGCGTTTTTGTTTGCAGCGACCCGCCAAGTTTGCAACAGCCTGAATCCACACTGGAAGGCAGAGCTGCCCAGACTCGTTCCTGCCGCCACTCACAGGAACTGCAACAGCGCTGAAGTCGGGGGTTGGTGAGCCCAAAGGAGAGCGGAGCTGGTGAAGGGACCTTCATTAATCCATGGACAGTGCTGGGAATGAGACCCCCCCCCACGAGAAGGGTATAACAAATGGGTGACATGTTGGAATCAGGCAAGAGGAGCCTGAACTGGGAGCAACAGTGACTTCAGTTGGTTCCTCCCTCCCCAGAGCAGATTCGTGGGATTTGCTTGGACTGGGCCGCACCCCTGGCCGGGACCCAATGAGCCGTCCCAAATCGATTCTCTGAGCCTAGCATGCACTAACTGGGTGAAGGCCCCTGAAGTTTGGTTGGCCTGGTGGGGAGGGGCAGGCAAACGCAGCCCCTGCTTACACCTCAGTGACAAGAGCAGGCAGGAGGGGGTGGAGGTCCCTCGCCAGTGTGCTTTGGAGGAACCGTGGCCAACAGGGAAGGGGGCTGGAACCTACACTGTAACCTGTGTGGAGGAAGCCAGAGGCATGACAGGAGAGAGAGGCAGGAGGAGGCCCCCAGCCCAGAACTCTGAGAGCCCTGATCCAGGAGAGGGAAAAACAAGGGAGACTGAAGGCAGCAAACACACAACATCAGACATGGCTTCAATGGACATTAAGAGATATTTTCAGGACCTTGTAGATGAGCTCAAAACTGAAATATTAAATCAGGTAAAGCAAGATATGAGTAGAGTAATAAAAGAAATGCTCTCAGGAAGCATCTCTCAGAAAGATACAGACGGAAGAAGGGAGGAACACAAAAAAAGGAGAGAAACATTTGATAAAGAACATAAAGAAAATATAGAATACATGAAGCAGATTCAAACAGACTACCAGGAAATTAAAAACTCCATTGAAAGCTGGCAAAACGCCTTAAAAGAAACTAAGGATGGACTACCAAAACTTGAAGACAAGTTTGCAGTGTGTGATCATTAAAGGAAAGATCTCTTAAAAATAACAAGGAAATAGGCAGTAACAATACAAAGGCTAGAAGATGACAAGAGAATCTACAATTTAAGAATAAGAAACATGAATGAAGAAGCAGAAATACATACAGGCAAATTACAAAGGCTATTCATGGAAATAATTAAGGAAAACTTCCCAAATATGGGAAAAGAAAATGGCATTCTTTTGTCATTGTGTGAGGTTGTGTGAGGCATACAGAACTCCAGCCACCTACAACCAAAGCAGATCTACACCCAGACATATAATAATCAAGATACAAGAAATTCAATATAAAAACAGAATATTAAAAGCCATCAGAGAAAAGAAACAGATTACCTATAAAGGTAAGCCCATCAGAATCACAGCTGACTTCTCAACACAGACCATCAGATCAAGAAGAACTTGGAGCAAAATATTCCAAGCCCTGAAAGAAAATAACCTCCAGCCCAGATTGATGTACCCTGCAAAACTGTCACTAGAAATTAATGGAGAAACAAGATGCTTCCATGACAAAGAGGAACTGGGGGAGTTTGTGACCACCAATCCAACCCTACAGAGAATACTGAAGGACATTCTAGAGGGAGAGTAAAAAAATACCAGGACTTTAGGAACAGTGGCAGAAAGGCCTCAATGAGTGGGGCAGGCAGTAGAATGAAAGAGAAAACTAGACAAACAGGCAGAAAAATAGCATGGCAGAAATGAGGCAGAGAAGGATAACTAGAATCTCTAACATAGATGGCCTTGATACACTATATTGTTAATAGTGCACCAGGATTTAAAACCCACATTACTCACACTACTTTGCTTAGATGTATTATATTCTGTTCCAGTCATTCTACCTGTACTAGATTTGAGGGCACAGACAGTAATCCCCAAAATAACAGGATATAGTACAGTAATCATCCTTAATTTCCTATTAACTTAATCTAAAGGTCTGTAAAACCTACACTGATTTACCATGACTGATCATAATCGAATCTGGTTTGTTAGATCGCTGTTTTGTATTGATAGATTTTATTCAAAGCTGTTATGATTGATAGTATCAAGTCTGACAGTATAGGCAACTGCACTTAAGATGACAAGATCCACTAGAATATCCACTATGGTTTGATTATCACCTGCCTTTGAAGTTTTATACTGTCTACAATGTTTTACTTTTACTAATATTTTTATGTACTGCTATATTCAATTATACTGCTATATTCATTTATGCCTGATGATATAGACAATTCTATTGAAGATAATAAGAAACAACACAGCAATCATTGTAGATCACCTTGTACTGTGGTTTTATATGACTTTTTGGTTTCATGTTTTTACAGGAATTTGTTTTGTCTTGCTAAGTTTTGTTTTTCCCTCTAATACAGAAAGTATAGAAATACATATAGATGTTCATGCATGTATAGCTGTTTACACTCTCACTGTCTCACTGTTTGAATATCAACTTTGTATGCTTTAATTTTTTAACTTGAACAACTATTTCTAAGAGGACAATATGTAATTTATCAACTAGTGATTTCTTATTATCTTTTTTTGAAATTCTGTATTATCTCTACCCTTTACATGCTTTTCTTTCTCTTTAAATAAAAAAAATTTTTTTTTAAAGTAAAAAGAGGAACAGAAAGTACTCTAAAGGATCTAAATGCATTTATGTTTAATTTATGTTATGTTGATAACCATGTTGCTAAGTTGTTATTGGATCATAGAACTTCTTTGCAGCCCCACTGTTTGAATGTCCACTTTGTATGCTTTAACTTTGTAACTTGAACAACTATGTCTAAGAAGACAATATGTAATTTATCAACTAGTAATTTCTTACTGTTTTTTTTTCTGAAATTCTGTATTGTTTCTACCTCTTTTTCTGTTTTGCTTTTTTCCTCTTTAAATAAAATTTAAAAAAACAAAACTCAACTGAGAGCCAGGGATGTGGGTCAGCCTCACAGTGCCTGCCTGGCAAGTGCAAGGCCCTGAGTTCAATTCCTGGTACCAAAAACCAAACAAAACCAACCAAACAAACAAACAAAAAAATTCAGCTGAGAAGCTTTCTTACACAACCTTTTATTAAACTGTCTCAACCCTCCTTCCCATATGCATAACTCTCCTTTACTACTTTATCAATATTTTATAAATTCTACTCAATAGAAAGATTTTTTAGGTCAGAGGACAGATCTACCTTGTGTCTTGCTCTTCTGGGATTTATAGAAGGAACACTATAAATATGTCTTGTACAAAATTACATGAAGCTTTAAATTTTATACATACAGATCTAAGATTAGCTGTTAAGAAAGTATATTTTTTATATTGAATTATTTAGTAACATTAGCTTATTCAAACTCTTGACATATACAAGTGATATAAAAAGAACCACTAAATAACTTCCAATACCATACATAAAAGGTTCACTGATTTATTATTTGGAAATATGCTGACAGACAAGTCTGGAGGCATATCACAATAGTCACTGTCATTGTTGCTGGGAGTGCTTCAGTCAGGTATCTGCAGAAACATGTATCTAGACAATCAGACACTTGTAATATCGACCAAATTCCCAGGACAAAGTCACTTTTATAATATGAGATCCCTTCCTTCTCTCTCTTTTTTTTTAAGACAGGGAGTCATTGTGTAGCCCAGGCTGGCCTGGAACTCATCGTAATCCTCCTCCTGCTTCAGCCTCCCAAGTGCTGGTATTACCTATTTATCTTAAAAAACTCACCTGAGGGTCAGGGATGTGGGTCTAACCCTGAGCTAGGTGGCCAGGCCACACATGAACTGTTTCCCAGAACCTCACTCATCACCTCTTCTGACTTTGCCCCTCTACCTACAACATGCTAACATTTCTAATAGGTATGCATATATGATTTTTTAAAAGTTCTTTTTCCTTTTTTACAAAGTTATGAATTGAACTTAGGACTTTGTGCATGGTAAGGAAGGGTTCTGTCACTGAGCTACATCCTCAGCCCTTTTTGAGACAGGTCTTGCTAAGTTGCCCAGGTTGTACTTGAATTTGTGATCCTCCTGCCTTGGCCTCCCAAGTAGGTAAGATTTCAGACTGGAGGGCTAAAAGTTTATTTCTTTCTCTTAAGACTTTTTTCCCTCTCAACCTGCTACCCCACACCGCTCCTTCATCACAGCCAAACCATAGTCTCTGTGTATTCATTTACACTTCTTCATTTTCTAGACATCCCTCTGCCGCCCTGGCCCTGGACTTCTATTCCCACCATTCTACTGCAACTGATCACCTGAAGATCACAGAAAGCTACTGTCAACTCCAAGGATCAGCTGGATTGATCCTTGAGACAGGGTCTTGCTGTGTAGTTCAGTTGATTCTCCTGCCTCCGCTTTCTGAGTGCCGGGATTACACCCGCTGAGTTCTCAATTCTTCTCATCCTCTACTATCTTAATTATTGATTAGTCTCTCCTTTTAAAATCATATTTTCTTAAATAGAACTCTGATTCCCTTTTCTGTCTTTCAAACTATTCTCAATTACCCTTACAGAATTCCCTTTCTTTCCCTCCACTCACCTGCACTTAGCAAAACTCTATTTCAAAATAAAAATTTAGAAGGGTTGGGGATGTAGCTCAGTGCCATGGCCCTGAGTTGAATATCCAGAACTGGGGGAGGGGAGGAGACAAGGACAAAATATACACAAGGTTAAAGGTGGAAAAGGAGACTTACACATTCCCAGGCATGACTCAGAAGCTCTTAAGCTCCCTCAAAATACCCTGACTTTGAATATAGTTATCCCATCACTCTTGTCACTTGCTGCAGCAGTTCTGGAAGCCTTCTTTCATGAATGCCTTTACAAGGTGTGGTGAAAAAAAAAAGTGAATGCTGCTGCCAAAGTGCCATCTAAAGGACAGGCAGGGCTGTAAAAACATGGTGGGTGTTACTCACTTTATTCACCTTATTCAATCTGAACTGTACAATCTGTTTCTTCCCTCAAAGTCAAAATGACCATGAAAGATAAATGTTTTGAATTCATTCAAGATATCAAGGCAGCCACCAGAATGCAACTAAAGATACAGCCAGATATAGTGCTAAGCTACTCAGGAGGTTGAGGCAAGAGGATCAGAAGCTTAGAAAAAATGCCTAAGAGTGACATATACTAGAGAGAAAATGATACGAGGCTAAAAACTAGGCCGTGGATTTGAATCTACTTGCTTGAATCTTACATATCTTGCCAGTTGTATGATCTTGGGAAAATTATTAAACTCTCTCTGAGTTTCTTCCCCTGTAAATGAGAAATAAAAGAATTTATCTTGTTACAAAAACTAGTTTTTAGCCAGGGATTTAGCTCTGCGGCACAGTACCTGCCTGGCAAGCTCAAGGTCCTAAGTTCGACTGCTGGTATCAGAAAAGAAAAGAAAAGAAAAGAAAAGAAAAGAATTTTTATTTTTGTTTTTGTTTTTTTTAGAAAATTAGTTCTTAAGCATCAAGTATATGTAACACTATCTAGCAACTAAAAAGTGCTCAATAAATCTTTATCATTGTGGCTGGGCATGGTGACACACACCTGTAATCCCAGCACTTGGGAGGCTGAGGCAAGAGGATCACCATCAGCTCAAGGACAGCCTGGCTACATAATAAGTTCAAGCCATCCTGAACTACATAGCAAGACCCTATCAAAGAAAACAAAACACAAAACAAAACAAAAAAATCTTTATCATTATAAATGATAATGGAAGCCTTCTTTCATGAGTGCCTTTACAAGGTGTAACATTTATTTTCAGTTAAAAAATGTTATTTTACAACCTCCCTCTTTGAACAACTTACCCTTTGGTCTTTAAGCAAGGCCCAATTTACCTCTTGATCTTAGGCCTTTCTGTAAGCATGCTGTCTCTCTAGCACTGCTACCGTTTGTCTGTATGCTACAGATCCCAGCTTCAAGGACAGTTTCTCCCTGATCTCTTATCTGACCTTCCAGCCCTGGTATTAGAGTCACTTATGGTGCTGGAGGTGACACCCATGGGCTTACACATGCTAGGCAATTGCTCTTCTTCTGTGCTACAACCCCAGCCCAAGGGAGTTCTTGAAGTTTCCAGAGTAGTAGAACTAGCTCTGTCATTGCTCAGATTTTTAAACTGCATTTTAGCTCCTAGAACAGTGCCTGGCACATGGTAGGCACTCAAGTATTTGTTAAGAACTCTCAAGTAGCTGAAATCATTTATTGAATTCAGTTATCTTTATAAACCAGCACTTTAGGGGAAAAGAAAATGGAAAAAATATAGTAGGTTGTATTTATTCCAAATAAATTATTTCAAATTATGAGAAGTCACTGGATATAAAAAAAGGTCTTTAGTACTAAACTCAAGTAGGATAAAATTAAACCCCTCTACACAGATTGTTTTACTCAACTCCTTTCACTGACATAAAGTTCAGGTGTTTTCTTACAAATGCTAATGAATAAACTATCTGTTTCTAAAATGTAGAATAATATTGTGAAACAGGAAGAAAATGTTCAAATGAGAAACTGAACTAGGGAAATGCTAGAAACACTAAATTAAAAGATTTAAGAGCTATATGTACTCTTAAAAAATAGAAAAGAACAGTATAAAATAGTTGTATATTTCCCACTTTGGAACTTTATATTACCATTCAAATTAGACAGGATAAGGAAAATGGCTGCCCTTTAACTATAAAGTAGACTGAGGTATGGACAAATTGAATCCAGGACACTGATTTATTTGATCTGTCTAATTCAATGCCCATCACCTAGGTTTACCTAGAACATTCCTGCACAAAATCACTGTGGAATAGCCCATGATAATACAATTTCTGGGGCTGGGGATGTAGCTCAGAGGTAGTGCTTGCCTAGCATGTGTGAGGCCCAGAGTTTGATCCTGCCATTTAAATAATTTATTGCTATTAAAAATTCTGTTTAAGAAAAACATACAAAAGGCCAGGTGTAGTGGTGCATACATGTAATCTCAGCTACTCAGGAGGCTAAGGTAGGAGAATAGTAAGTTAGAGCCCTGTGTAGCCAATTTAACAAGGCCCTGTTCTCCCTGGGTGGGAGTTGTAGCTCAGTAGTAGCTCAGTGCTTGTGGGTTTGATTGCCAGTACACAAAAAGGGCAAAATAGGTTTAAAGAAATGGTGCCTGAAGAAGACAAGATGGCCGATCAGTGAGCAACAAAATACAAAGCCTCCCAGGAGAAACAACTAATATGCCAGAATAAAACACTGTGGAGAGACCCAGACAGAGGGAGATGGATCCTCTTGACACAGGAAGAAATTAAAATGTAAAAAAGCTTGTCAAATACTTCGGGACTACAACTGAAACAGCTAAAAATTAAGGGGCACAGCGTTTTTGTTTGCAGTGACCCACCAAGTTTGCAACAGCCTGAATCCGCGTCGGCAGGCAGAGCCGCCCAGACTTGTTCCCACCACCACTCACAGGAACCACAGCAGCGCTGAAGTCAGGGGTTGGTGAGCCCAAAGGAAAGCAGAGCTGGTGAAGGGACCTTCATTAATCCACGGACTGTGCTGGGAATGAGACCCCCCCACACACAGGAAGGGCATAACCAAATGGGCGACATGTTGGAATCAGGCAAGAGGAGCCTGAACTGGGAGCAACAGTGACTTCAGTTGGTTCCTCCCTCCCCAGAGCAGATTCGTGGGATTTGCTTGGACTGGGCCGCACCCCTGGCCGGGACCCAATGAGCCGTCCCAAATCGATTCTCTGAGCCTAGCATGCACTAACTGGGTGAAGGCCCCTGAAGTTTGGTTGGCCTGGTGGGGAGGGGCAGGCAAACGCAGCCCCTGCTTACACCTCAGTGACAAGAGCAGGCAGGAGGGGGTGGAGGTCCCTCGCCAGCGTGCTTCAGAGGAAACATGGCCAACAGGGAAGGGGGCTGGGACCTGTACTGTAACCTGTGTGGAGGAGGCCAGGACCATGACAGGAGAGAGAGGCAGGAGGAGGCCCCCAGCCCAGAACCCTGAGAACACTGATCCAGGAGAGGGAAAAACAAGGGAGACTGAAGGCAGCAAACACACAACATCAGACATGGCTTCAATGGACATTAAGAGATATTTTCAGGACCTTGTAGATGAGCTCAAAACTGAAATATTAAATCAGGTAAAGCAAGATATGAGTAGAGTAGTAAAAGAAATGCTCTCAGGAAGCATTTCTCAGAAAGATACAGATGGAAGAAGGGAGGAACACAAAAAAAGGAGAGAAACATTTGATAAAGAATATAAAGAAAATATAGAATACATGAAGCAGATTCAAACAGACTACCAGGAAATTAAAAACTCCTTTGAAAGCTGGCAAAATGCCTTAAAAGAAACTAAGGATGGACTACCAAAACTTGAAGACAAGTTTGCAGTGTGTGATCATTAAAGGAAAGATCTCTTAAAAATAACAAGGAAATAGGCAGTAACAATACAAAGGCTAGAAGATGACAAGAGAATCTACAATTTAAGAATAAGAAACATGAATGAAGAAGCAGAAATACATACAGGCAAATTACAAAGGCTATTCATGGAAATAATTAAGGAAAACTTCCCAAGCATGGGAAAAGAAAATGGCATTCGGTTGTGTGAGGCACACAGAACTCCAGCCACCTACAACCAAAACAGAGCTACACCCAGACATGTAATAATCAAGATTATGATATTATAATCAGAAATTCAATATAAAAACAGAATATTAAAAGCCATCAGAGAAAAGAAACAGATTACCTATAAAGGTAAGCCCATCAGAATCACAGCTGACTTCTCAACACAGACCATCAGATCAAGAAGAACTTGGAGCAAAATATTCCAAGCCCTGAAAGAAAATAACCTCCAGCCCAGATTGATGTACCCTGCAAAACTGTCACTAGAAATTAATGGAGAAACAAGATGCTTCCATGACAAAGAGGAACTGGGGGAGTTTGTGACCACCAATCCAACCCTACAGAGAATACTGAAGGACATTCTAGAGGGAGAGTAAAAAAATACCAGGACTTTAGGAACAGTGGCAGAAAGGCCTCAATGAGTGGGGCAGGCAGTAGAATGAAAGAGAAAACTAGACAAACAGGCAGAAAAATAACATAGCAGAAATAAGGCAGAGAAGGATGGCTAGAATCTCTAACATGGATGGCCTTGATAAGCTATATTGTTAATAGTGCACCAGGATTTAAAACCCATATTACTCACACTACTCTGCTTAGATGTATTATATTCTGTTCCAGTCATTCTACCTATACTAGATTTGAGGGCACAGACAGTAATCCCCAAAATAACAGGATATAGTACAGTAATCATCCTTAATTTCCTATTAACTTAATCTAAAGATCTGTAAAACCTACACTGTTTTACCATGACTGATCATAATTGAATCTGGTCTGTTAGATGCTGTTTTGTATTGATAGATTTTATTCAAAGCTGCTATGATTGATAGTATCAAGTCTGACAGTATAGGTAACTGCACTTAAGATGACAAGATCCACTAGAATATCCACTATGGTTTGATTATCACCTGCCTTTGAAGTTTTATACTGTCTACAATGTTTTATTTTTACTAATATTGTTATGTACTGCTATACTCAATTATACTGCTATATTCAATTATGCCTGATGATATAGACTATTCTATTGAAGATAATAAGAAACAACACAGCAATCATTGTAGATCACCTTGTACTGTGGTTTTATATGACTTTTTGGCTTCATGTTTTTATGGGAATTTGTTTTGTTTTGTTTTCTCTTGCTAAGTTTTGTTTTTCTCTCTAACACAGAAAGTATAGAAATACATGCAGAGATTCATGCATGTGTAACTGTTTACACTCTCACTGATTATCTACTTTGTATGCTTTAATTTTGTAACTTGAGCAACTATTTCTAAGAGGACAATATGTAATTCATTAACTAATGATTTCTTATTATCTTTTTTTTTGGAATTCTGTATTATCTCTACCCTTTACATGCTTTTGTTTCTCTTGAAAAAAAAAAAAAAGGCATGGTGCCTGAATAGAATTCTGTTTTATTTTTACCTACTGATAAGGAAGGCCACTGTGATATATTAATAAATACTAAGGTTAAAGCAGGCAGCCAAACCAGGCGTGGTAGCTCATGCCTTTAATCCCGCACTCAGGAGGCTGAGGCAGGAGGATCGTTGCGAGTTCGAGACCAGCCTGGGCTACAAAGTGAGCTCAAGACCAGTCTGAACTACATAGTGAGACCCTGTCTCAAAAAGACAAAAAAAAAAGCAGGCAGCCACAAGACCTGGACTGTAATCTAGAATCTGCCACTGATTAAGTAGCATGTCCCTAACAAGCCACCTGTCTAGGCCTTGCCTTCCTCTACTATAAAATGAAGAGGTTACAATAGCCTAGTGTTCTAACTTTAGGTTACAATTAGTGAGTTGTGAAATCCATTTAGTGGTAGGAAGCATGTTTGTTTGTAGTGCTGCAGATAGAACCCAAGGCCTGGAACATGTTAAGCAAGCACTGAGTTACACCCCCAGGTCCTGTTTGTTTTAATGAAAAAAGAATGGAATGCATTAGAACATGTCATGATGCATTACATAAACTGTAGTTCAATATTCTTTTATAAAGCTTTTGTTTCAGTTGTTTGTGCACCTGTAAACTGGATAGGAATGTAAGAGAATTATAGTTTGACAAGTATGGGCAAGGATATAAAGGAACAGGAGCCCTGTCAGACCTCATACACAGCTAGTGAAAGGGTGCAGCCACTTTGGAAAACAGTCTAATGGTTTCTCCAAAGGTTAAATGTAGAGTTCCCGTATTATGTGTAAATGTATTAAATGATCACACTGTATCCCATAATGTGTACTATTATGAGTCAACTAAAAATAAAAGTAACTGAGTATGGTGGCCTATAATCCCAGCTACTCAGGAGGCTGAGGCAGAAGGATCATAAATTCAAGGCCACCTTGGGCAATTTAGTGAGACCCTGTCTCAAAAAAAAAAAAAAAATGCTGGGAATACATCTCAGTGGTAGAGCACATGAAAGGCCCTGGGTTCAATCCACAGAGCTACTAAATGAATGAATAAAAAATAAAAGAAAAGAAATAAAAATATATAAAAGCCAGGCCTGGTAGCACAAATCTATAATCTGAGCACTCTGAGAGGCTGGAGAAGGACTGCTTAGCCTGGATAATTTGAAGACTTAGCATGACCCTGTCTCAATATTAAAAGTGAAAGACTCACATGGTGGCACAAGCCCATAATCCTAGGAAGTTGAGGCAGGAGGTTTGCTACAAGTTCAAGGTCATTTTGGGCTACATAATGAGTTCAAGGCCAAACTGAATTACAGAGTGAAACACTGTGTTAAAAAAAAAGATTTGAGTCCCCCAAATTCAATCCATAGTATCAAAGAAAGAAAGAAAGAAAGAAAGAAAGAAAGAAAGAAAGAAAGAAAGAAAGAAAGAAAGAAAAGAAAAGAGCTATGTCCACAGGAAAAGCCTGGGGGTGAATGTTTGTAGCAGCATTATTCACAATAACCAAAAAGTGTCTATTAACTTATGATGAATGGATAAACAAAATGGAATATCATTCTGACATAACATGAATGAACATTGAAAATATGTTAGGTTAAAGCAGTCAGACACACTAGGCCACAGTATGATTTTTACTTACATAAAATGACCAGAATAGGGAAATCTTTTAGAGGCAGAAAGATTAGTGGTTGCCTGGCTATATCATCAGTGAAGAAGGAGAGATGGATATGGGTTTTTTTCTTCTGAAAAGTGATAAAAATGTAAAATTGATTGCAGTTATGACTGAGCACCTCTGTGACTATACTAAAAACCACAAATTATACACTTAAAATACATGAATTGTATGGCATGTTAATTATATTTCAATAAAATTTCTATTTAAAAAATATTACCCTTTTAGAGCTTGTATATAGTTCAGTAATAGAACATGTACTTAGCATGCAGCAGGCCCTAGATTCCATCCTCAAACAAAAAAGAAAAGTCACTGAACTTGCTCCTAACCTATCAGTGAGAGACTCCTCCCGGGTTCCCCATCTGCCCTTTGCCATGCCTCTCTGGAAGCATAGGCAAAATACTAATACTCCCTGACTCCAGGGCCTCCCAGACACACAGCAACTGGACTCTGGACTCTGGACTCCTGTGTCCAAGGCACACTTGATAAACCTTATTCTAAAGGTTTACTGAGCTTGTTGTACTTGGGCTTAACTTGGTGTACATGTCTTATTGTTTTAAGTACTATGTCGTAAGGCTCTGATTAAAAAATAACTCACAGCTTTAACCACAGCACTCTGGAGGCTGAGGCAAGCAGAATGCAAGTTCAAGCCTAGCCTTAGTGAGACTATCAGAAAACTTAAAAAGGGGCTGGGGATGCAGCTCAATGTGAAAATCATGGGTTCAATTCCCAGTGCCAAAAATAAATAAATAGAAAGGTAAAAATAACTCATAAGTGCTAGGGATACAGCTCAGTAGCACAGTGCCTGCCTGGCAAGTGTGAGGTCATGAGTTTGATCTCCAGTACCATTAAAAAAGAAAAGCTTCATAAACCAGGTGTGGTAGTATATGCCTGTAATCCTAGCACTCGAAAGGCTGAAGCAGGTGGGTCACTGAGAGTTCGAGGCCAGCTACATAGTGAGCTCAAAACCAGTCTGAACTGCATAGCGAGACCCTGTCTCAAAAACAAAACCAAAAAAACCTCATAAATGTTACATTTGCTTTGGCTGTTTGACTTTTTTGGTGTAAAACAGATGTATTAACACTAATTAAAAAGAAATTAGTAGTCTCCATTAAACATCAACATGTTTATAATTATTAGAAAAACCTCCCATTTCTTTTGGTACTCTGAGCAATAACTTCCTGGATCTTTTACTCAGAAATCAAATTAAACCCAAATCTTAAACTATTTTGAGTATAAACGTAACCTAGTGAATTGTAAAAAGGCTAAGTCCAGAGAACGTTAGCCTTCATAAGGTTCTTGCGCAATTTAGAAATTTTAAATCTTAATTAGGTTTGCGGTTAAGCAGCCTTGGTGGAATCCTCAGCATCCTTTCAGCCTTGGCACCTTCACTCTCTTCCACCCTTCTCGCTCCTTCTGCAGGGCTCAACTAGCACGGCAAGCTGGAGTTGTCACTCTCTTCACCGGCCAGAGTGACTGACCAGGGAACAGGCCTACTCATTTAGAGAGCTACGTGGCAATGCACAACCTGCGAAACAGAAGTGCCTGTCTGCTTTTGTCACCCCTCCTCCAAAGCTGACTCCACTTCTCTTTGGGAAGGCTTGCTTCCACCTGGTTTTGAACCAGAGACCTTTCACATTTGAGGCAAACATGAGAACGACTACACAACAGAAACTGACCCACTTCTCAAAGGTAATCTATCCCAGTTTGGAGTATAAACTTTCTGATATGTTCTATACAAAATAATAACAATGACAGTAAACAAATAGCACCTATGTGTCAGTCACTGCTGCTTTTTTGGTGGCACTGGAGATTAAACCAAGGGCCTTCACACTGCGCTGTACCCCCAGCCCATTTTTATTTTTTTGTTTTCTGAGTCAAGGGTCTCAATGAGCCACTAAAGTGCCCAGGTTGGGCTCAAACTTGCAATCCTCCTGCCTCAGCCTCCCAGAGTGCCGGGATCACAGGTGTGTTCCCACTACACCCAGTTTTGTCAGTCACTGTTGTAAGTATTCCACAAATACTATCTCATTTTATCTTTGCAAAACTTATGAATCAGATATTATGATGATGCCTGTTTTATAGAGGAGAAAACAGGCACAGAGAAGTTAATACATATCACACATAAACACAAACATTTTAAAAAAATATAATGATTTTATGTTAATACCTGTTCAGCAATTATTTCCTCTTGTACATTTTCTTACCTCAGGATATAAATATCTATCTCCATCTTTCAGTAGCATATATCACACTCTGTAATATTTTACAACTTAACAGCCAATGAATACTTAGGTTGCTTTTGATTATCATTTTAAGCAAGACTGAAATCAATGTGCTAATACTATTGCTTACTTGGAGGTGCACACTTACGGTATAAATTCCTAGAAGCAGTATTTCTACACAAAAGGCTTATGCATGAGACAGGAGAGTCACAAGTCAAAACCAGCATAGGTAACTCAGAGAGACTATCTCAAAATAAAAAAAGGGATGGGGATATACATCACTGGGTTCAATCACCAATACTGAAAAAAAAAAACCATATATATATATATAAACCATCAGCTATATGAGAAAGGCTACATTTATTTGTATTTTCTCTATTCAGAAGGAGATGTGTGAAAAATGGTACATTATTTTATTTTCATTCTTTTAATCATAGCCAAGATTGAGCATTTTTTAAAATGTGTATTGGGTACTCAATAAATTTCCTTTTTGAAACTGCATTTACCTTTAAAATGTCATTTATACATTGCTTACTATCTCTACAACTTAATTACTTTTTTTAATTGCACAAGGACTTTCTGAATATCATGTGTAAGTCTTGTACAATTAAAATTGCTTGTTGTGGCAGCTGTCCCTTCCTGGTGTCTGATTCTTATCCAGATCTCATTAATATTCTTTCCAAATAGAAATGGTGCTTGACTATACAGAGGAGGGCCTCGTTTCTGTAGACTTCCTTTTGTAAGCACCCGCCCGACTGCTCATTAATATTCCCTCCAGAGCACAGCCCTGTAAGAACTCTGACTGACGCCCAACACTCAGAGAAGGTCACTGTTCAGGGTTGCACAGCAGCTGCCACACTCTTCTAGCAAGTCTGGCGCTTCCCAGTTGGGCAGGGGCCACTCTGCATATCAGGATCATCTATGGAAGCCAAATTTCTCAGGTGCAGTCCGAATACATCTAACGCCGCTGAAAAGGGACTCTTAGGACTGCGATACAAAAAGAGCTTTGGGAGTTGGGTCCTAGATTGCTCCCAAGGTTATTACTCAGGGCAGGGAAGAAGACACATATCTACATGCCCACTGTCTGGATGGACTACGTCAGAATGAAGTCATATTTAGGGCCACTGTTGCATAAAACTAGGGGTTGGTGTTACTGAACACTGGCTGTATGCCACATGCTTTATACATGTCGTTTCATTCTATGTGATACTCAGTTAATCATTACAATACCACAAAGCAAGAATTATTCTCATTTTACAGAGGAAGAAACAGGGTTTAGAGAAATAACTTGTTTAAAAGCACACAGCTGGAAAGTGGTAGTACTGGGATTTGAAGCAGCCTGATAGACACTCACAGCCACGATCTCATGACCTATGCACACTACAGCTTCCTAACACATAGGGGTGATGGGGAAGTCTAAAAACTAGAAACAGTAAGAGGCTGAGCCATATGCCCCCGCCTGGTCCATACCTAAACCCACTCTTCTTTCCAAGGTTCCTTTCAACTCATGCCAACACACTGAGTCCACCATTTACCTATGGAGTAACATCAGAAAAAATTCTCTAAATCTTGGTGCCATTATCTCCAAAAATGTCTTTTGAGGGGTTGGGGATATAGTTCAGTGGCACAGTGCCTGCCTGGTAAGCACACGGTCATGAGTTCGATCCCCAATACCAAAAATAAAATAAAATGTATTGTACTTCTAGCTCATTGCTAAAATAGGTGTGTCATAATTAGTAGGAAAAAATACCTAACATTTACAGTGTCAGATATTGTTTCAACTGCTTTCCATACATTAATCCTCATAATAACACACTCAAAAGTAATATTATTGTTCTACTTTGTATTGTTAATATTCAGATGAAGAAACTGAGGAATAGAAAGTTAAATAAATGTATCTTTTAAGGAGCCAAAGCTAGAAGCAAAATGATTTCCATTACAGAGAATAGAACAGAGAAACTGCTCTACTATACATGATATTTCAAGGAGCAACTGATTTCTATTAAATCATCAATAAAAAGACAACATGGGTAGAGTTCAAATTTAGCATCCATGAGGACTTGGGTTTGACCCCTAGCACAACAGATAGATAGATAGATAGATAGATAGATAGATAGATAGATAGATAGATAGATAGATAAGAAAAGGGGGAGGAAAAAATATGAATGAATCAATAATGCCAATTCTGAGAAACTGGTAGTTACACCAGGCTTCATACCATTTGTCTGCACCAGAATGCCTGAATCTGTCAAGGCCTTGAATGGTCACAATTTTTTTTATATTATTAATACTTCTATAAGAATTCTAAGAACTTGCAGATAGTACTATAACTACAATCTTTCTGCATGGCTTCTTTTATTCATTCATTTGAATATCTTCTCACACTTTTAAAATCCAAATTACTTTTATATAATTGTGTTAATCACATATCTATTAAGGCAGGTAAAAAATATAATTATACCCTTTAAAAGGTGACCTTGACCTAAAATTTGTAGGTAATGAAGAACCACCTACAAATTTTTGTAATCTTTTTTTCCCTTAAATTAAGGAATTAGCAGCTCTATTCTAAATGTAGCTCTACCTCTCTCAAATAATCTGGTTTTTTTAAATTCATCTTGTTTCCTATTTCCTTTTCACTTTAATTGCAAATATAATCCAATGGAGATTTTTTTTTTACATATAGTAAGGAAAATTTCTCTCAGTAGGTAGAAAAATAGGTCATTGTGTCAGTAACTTCAAATTTAATGTGAAAAATTGAGAAAGGTAAAGTTAACTAGAAAAAGAACATAGAAATTTATAGTCAACAAAGGACATTATATAAGGCATAGATTTTTTTTTTTTTCTCAATAGCCACCTTTAACATCAGATGCATCAAATATCAGGGACTAATTTAAGGAAGGACCTCAAAAAAATCTGTTATATGAAAAACGGCTATAAACTAGTACCCAGTTGCTACATGTATCAACAAAAACCCACTGACATAACTGTCTCTAAAAACTACATGCTCACAAGTTTTGTCAACTGCATGCTTAAACAAAACAGACAGTTAAAAGAGCCTTCTGTACAATGCCTGGCCTAAGAATATGTTTCTTCTACACTTATTTTACAAAGGTTGTTTCTGTTAAAGCTATAAGCTTCTTATACCAGTTCTTTGTCCTTAATAATTAATTGTCTTCTCCAAACACAGGGCTTCTTAGTTTCACTGCTGGCCATTTCCAGGAAGGGCCTGGCTTCCATTCTTATCTGAAATTTTAGATGATGTATTTTTTTCAGGGCTTGCTCAATCTGAAGAGCCAGTTTAGATCAATTTAGCCAGTCCCTTCAAGCAGGAGAATTAAAACAGGTTTACAGAAAAGTGATTCTTCTCAAATCAAGCTCTCTAATCTCTCCTTTCTATAAAGATCTGAGACGATAATAGAGAACAATGCTTTAATCAAGGACAAGTAGAGCCTAACACTAGTCCTGTAAAGAATTACCAAATCACATAGCCACAGATATGAGAAAGTTTTGTTAGTAATCTGCACCAATGCTATGCATCTTATTTCTGTCTTCTTTTTTCTTTTCTTTTTTTTTGGTACTGGGGATCGAACTCACCACCTCATGCTTGCCAGTGCTATTTCTTAAGGATTGGTTACAAACTATGTATTAATATTAATCATTTAGGTGAATTTTAATAACTGTCTCCTGAAAATGATATCCAGTTATGGGATTTTTTTAAAAAAGCCATTTATTAGATGGTGATCTTTTAGCAGGCACTGAAAAATCTGTCAACTTCTTTGGATCTCAATTCTTCATCGCAAAAACAAATATCGCCAGGTGTAGTAGTACACACCTGTAATCCCAGCAGTTGGGGGGTTGAGGCAGAAGAATCACCATGAGTTTGAGGCTAGTCTGGGCTACAAAGTGAATTAAAGGCTGCCTGAAATACACAGCTAAACTTTGTCTCAAAAAAAAAAAAGCATATATATATATATAGTCATACAAAATGGTTATGTGGACTAAATAGGAGAACAAAAGCAAAAGTACTTTGAAAACTATAAATTGTAATTAAAAGTATGTTTTAAACAAAAAATTCAAGCCAATGTTTTAAAAAACTGAGTTGGAATTTAAAATATGGCCACCAATGCAAGGAATAGGAAGAATTTAGAAATAATTATAATGCCTAGTTCAGCTAGACATTAATAAACTCTTTGTTCAAAATATTGCTGAAAATAGTACTACACTGTCCCATTTCAAGTCAACTAGTAAATATAAGAAAAACAATGTCATCTTTCCTTGACAATTCTCAGTAGCTTTTTTTTCCCAGTGGAGGAAAGCAGACAAAAACTGCTAGATTCTTGAAGATTTTATTCATATCCTAGGTTCTTCTATACCTGCCTACAGTCATGTAATGAGTGCTGACTGAGCAGTATGGTCCACCAGTAACAACTCTGGAAGTAGATGCCTACAGAGGTAGTAAAATAGGGGCCTGGATCCTGGGTACACTTTGGAAAACCTGTACTCTAACGGAACTGAATCCTGGCTGTCACTGTACCCAATCCTTTGTTCTGCTGCCTTTAGAAATGCTCATAGACTGCCACCTGACTTGAACCCAGATGAAGATACTTCAGCCACTGTCCATTTAAAAAAAAATACCATGAGCACCACTTTGGACTTCAAAACAAAATAAGACTTGTTAATATGAGACATTTATCTTCAAAGCTAATTCACCCATTCAACAAATATTTATTGTGCTCTTACTGTGTATATAGCAGTGCTCAAGGTGCTAATACTATAATGCTAATGATGACAGTCAAGGTCCTAGTTCTCATAAAATTTCCATTCTACTAAGGAAGCAGGACAATTAAAGACTGATTGGTGAAGGAAATACAAGAGTAACTGGAATGGTGGTAGGAAGGGGGCAGCTAGTTCAGGTAATGGTTAGGGAAAGCCTCTTTGAGGGATCACACTTGAGTAGAAACCTGAAGGTCAGCAGGGAGGAGATAGGCAGCCAGCCAAGTGAACAGAAGAATTGAGGGAGTTTTGTAGGCACGGAAATAGCTAATACAAAGGCCCTGAGGCAGTAATATTGGTAGAGAGTGAGTGAAGAGAAAAATATGAGATAACAGAGAGTTGAGTAGCAGCCAAAACAAAGACTTATAAGGAATGGTATGGATTTTAATTTTATTCTAAGTGTGATACATATTCAAAGTTGTTCAATAACAATGTATGTGCAATGCTGAGCATGGTGGTACATGCCTGTAATCCCATTACTCAGAAGGCTGAGGCAGGAAGATCATTGTAAGTTCCAGACCAGCCTGGGCTACAAAGTGAGCCCATGGCCAGCTTGAACACATAGTAAGACCCTGTCTCAAAAAGCCAAAGAAAAAAAATGTACAAGATGAGATATATTTTATACACTCTAAGTTTTTAATTGGTTGCTAGATGCTTGCATAATGGCTACAAAATGAAAAAGTTCAAAGAAGTAATTCTTAAAACAGTGACAGTATTAAAGAAATGAAGTAAAAATAAAGTGCTAAGTGACCATCAGAGAGGGAACCACTGTTTCAAATAGGAAAAACTAGAAACTTTTTTTTTTTAGAAACTACTTTTAAAAACAAAACAAAACAAAAAACAACAACACGTTTTATTTGGGCCCTTAAGGAACAGGGTTTCAACGGGATGAGGTGGAGGCTAAGGAGGTCCTGGGGCTATAGGAACTGCAGAAGCAAAGGCACAGAGGCAGGAAAGGGTAGGGTGGGTCCATTCCAGGAAACAGTGAATCACTGCTGCTCCAGTGCCAGAAGGGTGGGTATGGTAGGGAGATAAGCGGGAAAAATAGGCTGGGGCAGGGCAAGGAGATCTTGAAGGCCACACACAAAAATTCACACCTATTTGGGTACTAGTTCCCCATAAGTGTGTATATAAATCTCATGTTAAACTTCTCATTCCCAGACCCATCCCTGATACACTAATCTGTGAGTCCAGGTGGGACTCTCAAATCTGCCTTTTTTTTTTTTTTGGTACCAGGGATCGAACTCATGACCGCACACTTGAAAGGCAGGTGCTTATGCCGCTGAGCTAAATCCCCAGCCCAAATCTGCCTTCTTAACCAACACCTAGATGATTCTTTTTTGGGAGGAGAAAGAGGTTGCAACACTACTAGGAAGTGAACCCAGGGTCTTCACACTAAGCTGTATCTGCACTTTTTTCATATTTTGAGACAAGGTCTTGCTAAATTGCTAAACTGCCCAGGCAGAACTTGAATTTGTAGTCCTCCAGCGTCAACCTCCCAGAGTTCTGAGATTACAGGCACGCACCACCATGTCCAGGACTTTTTTTTTTAATGCTCCACAAATCAACATATCACCCCCTTGCATAGGGGCCATGGTAATCTCTGTATCATTCCAATTTTAGTGTACATACTACCAAAGTGAGCACTGATTTTTTTAAAGAGAGGTTCTCACTATATACACTGTGTAATGCAGGTTTGCCTCAAACTCAGTATCCTTCTGTTTGAGCTTCCTGAGTGCCAGGATTACAGGTGTAGCCCCCCCACCCAACCTGGTTCAGGTGATTCTTATATAGGTCACTGAGGAAATCATGCTTGGAAAAATCAGTGTTCTGGTTTATTTTATTTATTTTGGTTTCTGAGACAGGGTCTCACTATGTATTCCAGCCTGACTTTGAATTCACTATGTAGCACAGGCTGGCCTTGAACTTGAGGCGATCCTCCTGTCTCAGCCTCCCAAGTGCTGAGATTACATGTGTGATTCTTTTTTAAATGACAACATGGGACTAAAGGGAAAAATCTGACATCAACTATAAGGACTGCTCAAGAACTCTGGTAAAAATAAGAGATTTGAGTCAAAAAACTGATGAGAGAGCCATTATCACTGTTGGGATAAAATCACCACACTTGGTGATGGATTAAATGTAGGAAGAGAGGAGGACTGAAGTGTTAAAGACAACCTCAGACTTTCTCCTTAGGGACATGAGTTGAAGGTGGATGCACGGCACAGAGGGGCTTTCTGTGTGGTCTGACAGGTCACTGGAAATACGAATCTGGAGCTAAGAAGACATGCAAAGTCACTAACCATTTGATTCGGAGCTTCAAAGTAAATTCAAGACAGAGAGTTAAATATAACAAGTAAAACAACAAAAATTAGAAGAAAATGAAAGTATTTAATCCATCTTGGATAGTGAAGGCCTTCTAAACATAAAATCAACTGCTGAGGATATAGCTCAGTGGCACAGCCACCTGCCTGGCAAGCACAAGGTTCTGAGTTTGATTCCTGGTACCAATAAATAAATAAAAAGATCTACAGATAAGTAACAATGTACAATATAAAAAATAAGTAGGCAAACAACTGGCTAAGTATTTGTATACAGAAGAAAGAATATTTTTTAAAAATGAAGTGGTAGATTACTTGTATAGCATGTATGAGGCCCTGGGTTTAATTCTTAGCACTAGAAAAAAAAAAAAGAGCTACAGACCATGTGTGGTAGGGCAGGCTTGTTATCCCAGCATCAAGGAGGCTGAGGCAGGAGGACTGCTGCAAGTTTGAGGCTAGCCTGAACTACACAGGAAGATTGTCTCAAAAAACTAAACAGCTATGAATCACAAAGAAAAACACTAAGAACAATTTCTTTATGGCACATTGGAAGTTGTTAAACATTATGGTAACATAAACCTTCTTATAAAATGAGACCTCTTTCTAATGCACTGGAGATGATGAGTTTGTGGCATAGATCAGCAGCAGCATGGCTCTTCCAAATGACTTCACCCCATTCCCAAACGTCTGTCGTGGGGTACCTAAAAAAAATACTGCGCCAGTGTGCTTTATGTCTATTAACTACTCTAAAAGCAGTAAAACAAGTTACATTGCCTCCAATCTCCTTGAGCCTTGCCACTCCAGGGGAAACTGCCTTCATCATACCTGGTCTTTCTTCAGGCTCAAAACAGCTAAAATAGGAAAGGTTAGGAATGGAACAAAAAGTAACTCCAGAATGTCTTCAAATGGTAGTCTAAAGCCATCCTCTCATCATAGCAGTTGCATATGCTTTGGGAGAAAGTGTACACCCACTTTCTCACCCACTTCTCACAGGGGCTGCTCTGAGTCAATGAACGACTTGTTCAAGATAATCTAACTGGCTGGTGACATCACAAACTCGGGTTCTCCCTGAAGAAGCGCTCTTTCCAATTTGCCCATGTGTCCCCCTAAAAACACTCCAAGTAAACAAAATGACTAAAAAAATACCAACACAATAAAAGATGAAAATCCAAATAAAAATAGGAGTGGGATTAACCAAAAGACAATTCACAGAAAAAAAGAAATGGAAATAAATGTATGAAAAATGTTCACCCTATTTCATAGTCTATGGAATCAAAAAACCTGAAAATTAGTTTTACTGAAACTTAAATAATGACAAATCCTTCCAATTTGTGGTTAGGTGGCCATTTTATGGCAAAAATGTCTAGTGATCCCCATACCTTCAACATTTTATGTCTGTATACGTCTCTGATGACAATTTCTGGAATAGTGTATCTAAGTTACAGTTAATTTGTAAAAAATGGCGAAGGAAAGTCAGTAATTTGAAGCCCTAAAAGAAACAATAATTAAAATTATACTTGAAAACACCACTATCATTATAGATACCCAAGTACATATAAATAACCTGCTATAATTCCAGAAGTTTCTGGTGGAAATCTTTTTCTATTTGGATCACAAATAGAAAGAAAGGAGAAAAACAGTGTCAAAGAAATGTGTTCACCAAGTGACATGGCTCAAATTACCAGCTGAAACCACCACCATATGTATTATTAACTCAAGGCCTCTATTTCAAAAATGAAGAACAGCTGAATGTGTTGGTGAATTTCTATAATCCCAGCTATTTGAGAAGCTAAGGGACACCCGTAAGTTTGAGCTCAGCAGCAGCAATTTGCCAGACCCTGTCTCAGAATTAAAAATAAATAAATATGAAGGGCTGGGATGTAGTTCAACACTCCCTGATTGAATCCTCAGTACTTATTTTAAAAAATCATATAGAAAGGGGCCATATACTTTCTGTCCTCCATGTATTAGAAGACTGGCACACAGTAGGCAATTAATAAAAGCATCTGGTTGTATGAAGAGCATTCAAGATCACTGTAAATGTCACATCATCAAAACTCTGTGAAGAATCTTTAAACAGTGACATTTTCCTCCTTATCCACACACCTATCCTCTTTTCCTCATCTAAGACTTCTTTTAAGAGGTTGGAATTCCACCACCAAGTCACACTCCTAAACAAAAAAGACATTTTTGTGTTACCTTAGTAGGGAAAAGTACCTGTCACCAAGATATGCTGTTAAGAGAATTGTTTTCACTTCTGAAGCTTTCTCTTCCTAGAATTATTAGGCTAAAATTGGCCCCACCTTTAATCAGCCTCTGGAACAATTTCTTGAATGCACCAAGTTAAACAAAGTTATACAATGAGGTAATTTTTACAAAATGGCACTACTTTGTTAATGTTGCCAATATACTGTTCTCAGAGGCTCTACAGTTCAGGAACTACCTGAATACTTTGGGGCCTAATATATTAACAGTGAAAACAATTCCACCAACTATTTACTGAACTGCCATTGAAGTAAAGACAGTATCTAATGCAATCTCTAAAAGGCTGTAGAGTTGGTGGAAGACAAGGTAAGAATGTACTGAATATACAGTGTCCAGAGAACCATTCACTATTACTCAAAATTTGTTTGTTTTGCTATGTATTTTTGTTTTGTTTTTATGGAAAAGCAGAAAGGCAAATTGAAAAAAAAAACCCCGTATTTTCTGTGCTCCTTCAGCATCCTGGACTGACTTTTAGTATAGAAATCACCTTACCAATACTGTAAGTTGTATGTTTGGCTCTGGCTTTCTCATTTGATTTTAAGCCTTTTAAGTATAGTATCATTTGTATGTCTGACAGTAAGACTGATACAATAGGCACTCAATATTTTGTTCAAAAAATAAAATAAGTTCCTAAAATAATTAGGCAGCACATTATGTTGTTCTATAAATGAAAAACTACATACATATATAAAAATATATATATATTCTTTCTTCTGTCAATTTTCTAGCTTTCTGAATGTCTACCTAAAGCATAATCATACTCCATTGAGGCTGTAACTCCACAAGAATTTAGAAAACATTTGTTGAGGGTCATCATCTTCTGTATCTATATCAGATCTCGGAAGAAAGTATAATTCACAGTTCCTGAAACATTCATCATTTGTTAATAGTATTATTTACTACGCAGGTAAAAATACACCATTTAACCACTTAAATCACGAGCAAAAGACTAATGTAAAAGAACGCTTCTCCTTTAAAAGGGGGATCCTCTTAAAAATTGATACAGTAACTCCCTAAGTGCATCTGATTAACTTGAATAGTCAAGGTTAGTACAACTATCTGAATTAGGCAGGTTTTTAAAAGTCAGAATTAAGAACAGGACAATAGTAGTTCAAATATCTTTCAAAGGATCAGCTAAAACTGTTAAAATCAATAAGGTCAGGAAGAGTGCCAGATGGTTACCTCCTACCACTACATCAAGCCTTAGTATGTCTAGCCAATGGTGTACGGTTACCTTATATGAATATCTATATTTGTGAGTGGCCAGATGTGACAGTGCACGCCTGTAACCCCAGCACTTAGGACGATGAAGCAGGAGGATCGCTGTGAGTTTGAGGCCAGCCTGGGCTATATTCTAAATTCAAGACCACTCTGAAATGTATAGCAAGACTCTGTCTCCAAAACAAACAAACAAAAAATGTTTTTTAAATATGTATTGGTGAGTGAAGGATGCCAACATAGGTACATGATAGTAATGTTGGGACAACAAGAGAGCTACAAGAACTCCTTTTATTCTCAGTATAGCTCAAAAGGGTCTAAATTTCTTAAACAGAGCTGAGCTGGAGGAATGGAAGGAGAGAAAAACTGAAGACAGAGGGAATGGCAGAAAATGTAGGCTCAAGAGCGGATCAATATTAAAATATTTCCCTAGGAGGGTATTTTGACTTTTGATGAACTTACACTTTCTTCCACTACACCAAAAAAGTATACAGTTTTTAAAAAGTGTCCTGATGTCTAGATCTCCCGCCCTCGGGCAGCAAGGGCTCAGCTTTACACATCACTCCCACCCCCAGAGCAGCTCCAAGAACAGAGCAAAGAGCGGAAGATAAGGGACCGCTCGACCCCCAATCTCCAGAGGGAGGGGCTCACGCTCCTGGTACTCAGCCCGCCACATAAGTCTGCGAGACAGAGCGCGTAGAGGGGAGCCGTGGTCTCCGCGCACTCTTGGGCTGTGGAGGATGTGGAGAGAAAAGGCCCTTACCTGGCTCAGGGCAGTCTCTTCTTTGCGCTACCTTGCCACAGGTCCCGGGCGTTCCGCCTAGCGCACCTGTCGCGACTACGCGGCTGTACCTACAGCTCCTGCAGCCCCGCCCCGGTCCGGTTCAGAACCCCGCCCCAGCCTCAGCCCCGCCCACATTCGCGGGGGCGCGCACGCCGGCCTGCATCGGGCCGAGCGTGCGCGCTGCTGGCTACGTGTGCAGCTCTCGTTCCCGCTGGCGTCGCCCTCGCGAGAGGCGTGGCTTTTCGGCTGAGATTTGGTAGGGCTCCGCTGGTTTCTGTAACTTGTACGCGAAACCTTGGCCTCTGTTCTTACGCACTTTGTACTTAAACTCTTTGACTGAAGGTTTAACCATTAAAAGGTTGTTGAATAGGGCAACAGTCAAAACCAGTTTTGTTTTATTACCAGGGATTGAACTCACAACTTTGCACTTGACAGGCAGGCACTTAACGCCACTAAACTAAATCCCAGGCCCAAAACCAGGAGTTTTAAGAGCCTCTATGTCAGCAGTTTAGGCAACAAACTTTATAGGCTAAATAGGAAATAAATAAATTGATTGGCTACAGCTAGGCTTTGCTTTGTTTGGGTATGGTCACATACGTCTCTAGCTAGGTAAGCAATGGACTGAATGATTTCAGGTCAGTATACAAGTAATCAGTTATGAAGGTTTTCTAGGCACAGAAATAACCCTGGGCTAAATACCTGTTATGTATTTTGATTTAACAGTGTCAGCCAGTAAGACTAGCAAAACTAGGAAATAATGCAGGAGAATCTAGCTACTTAGCTATCTGGCAGTTCTGAGTATCAAACCCAAGGTCTGGTACATACTGGGCAAGTGTTTTACCACTAAGTTACATCCCCAGCTCAAACTCCAGAAAACACGTTCTCTTGCATATAGAATTCCCTAAATATATGTCTCCCCCCCTCCCCAATTGTTTTAAATGAAGCCAAGAAACACCCTTACTCTTATCTAATAAGAAGACTAAGAAATTTTGTTCTAGATTGAAATCTGGACTCAGCCTCTTAGCAAATAGGCAGATTAATTGGTCTCCTATAGCTTCTTTTTTGTTTGTGATGTTGGTTACTGAATTTATAAGAATTTTATAAGCCAGTGTTAAGCACAAAAGTGACTAAAATCAAATTATAATTCAGGAGTGGTAGTGTATGCCTGTAATCCCAGCACTCTGGGCGGCTGGAGCAGGAAGATAACAAGTTTAAACCTAGCCTGCCCATGTTAGTTACTTAGCAAGAACTTGTCATAAAATATAAAACAAAGCTTAAAATTAGTTAATTTTTTAAAAGCAAAAGTAATAAATACTCAAAATTTATCGCTGTGTCAAATACCCTATAGATTGAAATGATTAAAATTAGCCAAATATGGGGTAGAAATTAGTATAATTCATAAACTTCCATTGCCATATGGCACATGCATTTTTCTTATTTTGATTCTAGTTTGGCAAATAGATTACCTAACATTAATTTCTTACAAAATCTTGGTTCAATGATTAATACTTCAGGAATTTTCATTACTTTCTATTGAATTGCAATTAAAATCAACTGATAAAGCAAGAAAATTAAATGTCATGCAAAAAAGCATTGGAAAAATTAAAGATTTTTCATCACTGAAACATGAATCTCTATTATTTGATTATCAGCACTACAAAAACAAAAAGCAGCCAGGCATGGTGGCTCATGCCTGTAATCCCAGCACTAAGAAGGCTGAGGCAGGAGGACTGTTGCAAGTTCGAGACCAGCCTGGGCTACAAAGTGAGCTCAAGGCCAGCCTGAATTGCATAGCGAGACCCTATCTCAAAAAGACAAACAACAACAACAACAACAAAAACACAAAAACAAAAAACATACAAAAACCCCATGACTCTCAAAATGATTTGGTTAAGTTGAAAGCTTAAGGACAATCTATTTAATAAAAATACAGGGCTGAGGATTTAGCTCAGTGGCATAAGCACCTGCCTCACAAGCACACGGTTGTGAGTTCGATCCCCGGTACCAATAAAAAAAATACAAAAATAAATGTAAAGATCTACTTAAAAGGGTATTACTAGGGCCAGGGGTATACCTCAGTGGCACCGTGCCTGCCTGGCAAGTGCAAGGTCCTGAGTTTGATTCCCAGTACAAAAAAAAAAAGTATATTACTAAAACATAATGAATTTATGTCTTACTGGAAATAGCTTCTGTGTGTGTGTGTGTGTGTGTGTGTGTGTGTGTGTGTGCTGGGTTCAAAGTCAGGGCCTTAACAAATGGTACATGAGCAATCTACCAAGCTACACTCAGTCAGAAACAACATTTTAAATTTTTTATTTTTTGAGAACTATCTCTATGGTCTTATAAAGAACTTCACCTGAATAACTAGTGGAAGTAAAACTGTATCACTGAAGTTTTAAAATGTGAAGTTAATTTGAATGATCTTCAAAATTTTATGGATTATGTAGAATCAATATTATAATCACTTTATACAGAAAGCTAAAAGATAGCATTGCTTTAGTCATTAGTGCTAAAAACTGAAAGATTTCATTTTAATGAATTTAAGGATGAGAATTCGTATGAGGACAATGGTTTAACTGCAGATCACATATTGGATGACAAATATTTTGGAAAAATCTGTTGTCTAATCATGGTTGAATTGCAGCCATAAATTGACTGTAGAAGCAAGAGCTCTCAGAAAATCACTGAAAACATGTAGGGATGACTGTGAAATTATGGAATTCATAAGAGTATTATATATTTATCACATCTAAGTTGTTTGCTGCGTCACCAGCCTTTTTTTTTTTTTTTTTTTTTGAGATTGGTTCTCACTAAGTCACTGAGTTGGCCTAGCTAGATTGGAATTTGTGATCCTCCTACTCAACTTCTCAAAACTTCTGGGATTGGTGGTGCACGCCTGTAATCCCAGCGCTCTGGAGGCTGAGGCAGGTGTATCGTTATGAGTTCAAAGCCAGTTTAGACTCTGTAGTGAGTTTAAGGCCAGCCTGAGCTGCATACCAAGACCCTATCTCAAAAAAAAAAAAAATCTGGAATTATGGGCTTGAGCCACCACATTCAGTTTATACATATTTTGTACAAGTAAAATTTTTGCAGATTGATGTATGTATAGATATACACACATTGTATTCCTGGAGAGCTGGTTGTTGTGAGTATATCAATAAGTAGTAGATTTAGGAATAATGTGAAACTCAAGAAAAGGTGTACAGGACTGGGGACATGGTTTAATGGTAGAGCACTTGCCTGACATGTACAAAGTCATGAGTTCAATCCCTAGACTATAAAAATGAGAAAATGATATGTATATAAGTTATTTCCTACTATAGAGTTTATAAATGTTAATTCTAAGGGCTTGAGGGCATAGCTCAGTAGTCTGAGCACTTGGCTAGCATACTTGAAGCCTTTAATTTAATCCCCATCAACTACACTTTTCTAATGGGAATTACAGGCTCACTCCTCTAGTTGAAGCTGGAGATTGATCAGGTGTGGGGCTAATGCAAGGCCAGCCCAGAAAAAACAGAGAAACCAAAACAAGCTATGTAAACAAGTTGATCCAGCACCAAGAAGACAAGGGGCCCAAGCCTGCCAGGCAAACAAGTTGCTAGGCAGTGGGGTTGAAATTAACATTCTTCTTTGGAGGGTATAAATAAACATGCTGCACTGGGTTGAGCAGTTCCTTTCCCCCCATCAGGAGGATAAGGGTTCCATCTGACCCCAGGTTTGTCTTTTCTTTATTTTTTCCATGCTCTGGCATTTCTTAACCCCAAGAACCTCAGGAGCTGCACCAGGTCAGTGCACACTGGTCATTAAGTGGCTTCCAAGAATTCCACAAATGACATTTTTTATTGACCCGACAAAACCCAGGTATAAATGGCTATTTTTGCCTCTCCATTTAGTACACAAAGGTGCACTCCAGTAAGCATTTGGTAAAGTGAAATGGCTCACATACATGTCCTTAGGGATAAATCCAAGGAAAAGTCTTCCAAAATTAACTACAGTCTCAGTGTTATATGATTGCCTACAATATACAAGGCCTTGGGTTCAATCCCCAATAACACACACACACCCACACCAGTACAGCAATGCCAAAATTATATCAGGTTTAATTTAATTTAATTGGCTTTTATTTGTGATTCATTTTATGGAGCAGCCTCCATTTTATCTAATAAAATGAACATTCCCATGGCACAAGTACAGGACTGGATTTTATTGATTTTGTTTTTTGTTTTTTTGGGGGGGGCCTCACAATGTAGTTCAGGTTTGAAACAGGGTCTTGCTAAGTTGCCCAGGATGGTCTTGAACTTGCGATCTTCTTGCTTTAAGATTCAAGAGTGTTGAGATTACAGGCATGTGCCATGAAATAGTTCTCTTTCCATTTTTTTTTTTCATTATTTGCTTGCTTTCACCTTTCCCGTATCACAAACATGTACTAATTAAGGAGATTAGGGCATGGCAAAGAGGCTAAACAGTAGGGCATGACCTGTCAGTCACAGAAAGCTGTCAAATCACACTTGTAATGGTGGGGCACGCTTGTGATCCCAGCACTTGGAAGGCTGAAGCAGAAGGATTGTTGTGAATTTGAGCCTAGCCTGTGCTACGTAGTAAGTTGAAGGCCAATCTGAACTACTAGTGAGACCTTATGTATTAAAAAAAAAAAAATCACAGTTGGGGAACATGCACAGAACTGCTTCTGATGGCCCAGATCTGATAGCACAATAAGATATAAAATACACTAGTCATTGATTTCATCACTAGTACCCTTTTATTCTTGGAGTGGCCAGTCCTGCATGCAGAGCATATCATCTCTTCAGATCACTTCTTTTTCCTAAGCAATTCTTTTCTTTCTTTTTTTTTTTTTTTTTCTGAGTGGGGGTTGAGTCAGGATCTTGCTATATAGTTCAGGCCGTCTTTAAATTCATTATGTAGCCCAGGCTGACCCTGAACTTACACCATTCCTCCTGCCTCAGCTTCCTGAGTGCTGGGATTACAGGCATGTGTCACCACACCTGGCTATCTTCTTGGGTTTGTTTGTTTAATTACTTTAAATTATTTGAACAGGGAAGCAAGAGCCCTGGACTACTGGCCACCACACCATCTAACAGTATTACCACACAAGCAAACTTTCCTTCATCCTCCAAACATGGTCATAGTGTAAATGTAATTAGGTTAGTATTTAGTATTTATATTATTCTAAATATATAAATATTATTCAGCTCAGCAATGTAGTACCACATTGTACTACTTTTGCTTTTTTGCTTTTTTTTTTTTTTTTGTATTTCCTGAAATTGCCTTTCTGCTTTGTGGAAACACCATGTTTTGTTTTGTTTTGTCTTTTTGGTCTTTTTGAAACAGGTTCTTGCTATGCAGTTCAGGCTGGCCTTGAGCTCACTTTGTAGCCCAGGCTGGTCTTGAACTTGCAACTGTCCTCCTGCCTCAGCCTCCCGAGTGCTAGGATTACAGGCGTGAGCCACCATGCCTGGTTTCTGCTTTGTGTTTTGTTAGTTTCTATTTTTTTACTAACTGAACCATGAATATCTGATTTTTGACTAAATCACCTCTCAAAATATTCAGATATGCCAGGTATCCTATCAAATTCATTTATATTTGTTTATCTGTCTCAAAGCCTTTGACATGTGTCAGGCTCTTTTTGTGCCCTTTACACTTTGATATATTGGTGTCATTTTAGGGTTTCCTTGCACTATCATCATTTGATTTTCTCCTGTGTTTGTTTATATTGGCACTATTGATATTATTTCTTTATGCTTTATTGTGGGGGACAATCCATATATTGGTCTAATTCACTTGTAAACACTTTTAAGATTTTGTTTTGTTGTTATTTCTGTACTGGGGATTGAACCCAGGGCTTTTACCCTGAGGTACATCCCTCATCTACTTCAGGCCTGTAGTTTCAGCACTCTGGGAGGCTGAAACAGTAGACAGTTGCAGGTTGAGCCCAGCCATGGCAACTCTGGCTTAGCAAGACTTTGTCTCAAAAGAAAAAAGGGTTGGGAATGCAACTGAGTGTGAAGCTTATAGGTCAGTGATAGTGAATCTTTTAGAGATAAGTGCTCAAACTGCAACCCAAAACCCAGGGATCGAACTCACAGCCTCATGCTTGCCAGGGACATGTGTGTGCTGCTGAGCTAACTCCCTGGCTGAAGTTATTTTTCTGTATTCCCCAATAGTACATGTTCACTGGGGTACATGTTTTCCATAGCATAAATACAAATTTTTATCCTCCTTCCCTTGATACTTCTAAGTAAAATTCATTCCATTTTACATGTTATAAATATTTACTGAGGGCGTGCAATATGCCAGTTTTAGTGCTAAGCATTAAGGAATCACTGGAAAACAAGACAATGATTCTGTGGGATGAAAACTTAAATGTGTAAAATACTTGAGATAAGTGCTGTGATAAGGCAAATACAAATGACTATGATAACCCTTAGGATACTTAACGCAGACTTAGGAACCAAGTAAATCTTCCTAGAGAAGTTGATTTCTGAGTTGAATGGCAAATAAGTTTTGGCAAGGAAGAAGAGTGGTGTGTGTGTGTGTGTGTGTGTGTGGTATATTTGGTAGGCTCAGTAGAAAGACAGATGTGGTAGGATTAACAGGGAAAAACAAAACATAATATAGCTACACGCTGGAAGGCCTAGCATGGTAGCTCACGCCTGTAATCCCAGCACTCAGGAGGCTGAGGCAGGAGGATCTTTGCAAGTTCGAGACCAGCCTGGGCTACAAAGTGAGCTCAACGCCTGCCCAAACTGCATAGAGAGACCCTGTCTCAAAAAGACAAAAAAAATGTGGGTGAAATACAGTGTATTTTAAGCCTAAAAGGGTTGAGAAAGTAGCTCAGTAGTAGAGAGCTTGCTTTGTATGCACAAGGCCCTGGTTCCATCCCCAAGACCTTAAAAAAAAAGTCATTGGACATCATTTAAGGAGTTCAAACTCTATCCTAAGAGAATTGGATAGAATTAACTTCATGCCTTAAAGGGTGAAGTGCCTCTATCAGAACCACCTAAAGGTCTTGTTAGAAATGCCCATTCCTATATTCTACCCCAGGTTTACTGGATCATAATCAGTGGAGTGAAGTCAGAACATCTATACTTTTAACAGCAACTTAAGTAGCAACTGCATATTAAAGTCAAGACACAGAATTATTAAAGTATTTGAGGTCTGGAAATGATATGATTAGATGTGTATTCTAGAGAATCTTTTGCTGTAGTGTAAATAATAGTTTGGAAAGTCACTTTGAGTTAGAACAGGATTAGGGTTATAAAAAAGTATACTGGAGAGAAGTGATTATCCAATAGTTAAGAAGATGAATTGTCCAGTCTTGATGGTGTGGCTAGATATGGAGGTGACTTTCCATGTATCTGTCTGGCTTCTGCAACTGAAAGAAGACTGATAGTATTTACTGAGCTGGAGAGTGCAGGAAAAGTACCCAACTTCAGAAGAAGGAGAAAAACCCAGTTTAGCTGTGGGCATTGTGATTTTAAGATGAGACTTAAATGAAGATACCCAGAAGGCAAGTAGAAAACAGTTGTGAAATCTGAAAGAAATACCTTGGTTTAATATGCAACTGTAGTGATGGCAGATTTGCTACAAAATGGATGAAGACTACGTCTGCTGTCTTGCAGCAGTTCTTGTCAATTCCCTTGAGGTAAACGCCAGTGATTCTATGTGTGAGTAGTTACATTAATTTTCTTGGGAGAAGCACCCCAATTTTGTGAAATTTGTCCTTAGAAACCCTTAAAATGCCTCTGAACTCTGGGTCACAGTCAGCACACAGATGGTAACTGAGGCCATGAAAAGGAAGGGATCACGTTGAGAAAATGTGTAGAGTAAAAGTAAGAGGCATAGGCCAGGCGTGGTAGCACACATCTGTAATCCCAGTACTGAGAGGCTAAGATAGATTCCTTCAAGTTCAAAGACAGCCTGGACTACAATGTGAATTCAAGGCCAGCCTGGCTGCATAGCAAAACCCTGTCTCCGAAAGAAAAAAGAAAAACAGGCTTTAAAAAAAAAAAAGGTTTTACTATTTTGCACATTATTTTCTAGGCATGACTATTTGAAATTTGGAATGCAGATGTGTTGGGGTTTTTTTTCCTCTTAGGTCTAGTTGAAAATGTAAATTTTTTAATATGCATATTACGCTAGATTATATAAATTTGATTTTTTTGTATAGGCCTATAAAGAGTCATTTTAATAACTACATAAAAGTTAGAATTTTTGTTTGTTTGTTTTTTGTTACTGGGGATTGAACTCATGACCTTGCACTTGCCAGGCAGGTGATTATGCTGTTGAGCTAAAATCCCTGGCCAAAGGAACTAAGATAGAAAAAAAATATATATTTTTTGGTGATAGCTACATAAAAGTTAAATTCTATTTGTAAAGTCCTTTTTTTTCAGTGCTGATGATTGAAACCAGGGCCTCACACATGCTAGACAATGAGCTATACTCCTAGCCTCTTGTATTTATTTTTATTTGTAGTTTTTGGTGTTTTGAGAGAGGGTCTCATTGTGTATTCCAGGCTGGCCTTGAGCTCACAATGATCTCCTACCTCAGCCTCCCAAGTGCTGGGATTTCAAGTGTGTATCACCATGTCCAGCCTGTATTTCTAAATCTTAAAAGAAGGATGAAAATTTAAGTTTAGAAGTTTTGTGGTTTTATCTCGGTACTTTTAGGGATCAGATAAATGTATATAGAAAATAACATTTACATATGTCATACACATATCAGACAAACATTTATTTCTTGCCACCAAAAATATGTTCTACCTAAACTGTGGTCTTTTCTTTTTTTAAAAAAATTTTAGGTCTAGAGGTGCAGTTCAGTGTGTAAAAGTGTAGCATGCCTAAGATCCTAGGTTTGATGCTTACTACGGCAGCAGCACCACCACCACCATCACCACAACAAAAAATCAATGAAACGAAATACATTGATCTAAATCTCATGAAGGGGGCCACTTTTTTAAAAATCAGCTTTCTCACTGGGTGCAGTAGCACATATCTATAACCCCAGTACTCAGGGAGTCTGAGGCAAGAAGATTACAAATTTGAGTCTCATCTGGGCAACATAGCAAGAACTTGTTCAAAAAAAAAAATGGGCCCAAGTATAACTTAGTGAGAAGGCCCTGGGTTCAATCCTTGGTAACAATAATGGCAACAACACAATCAGCTTTGTTGAATATGTTTACATATAGTAAGAGTCATCGATTTTTTTTAATTGGTTGTTCTTTTTTTTTTTTTTTGGTTCCAGGGATCAAACTCACAATGGTGTGCTTGCCAGGCAGGCGCTTATGCCACTGAGCTAAATCCCCAGCCCCAAGAGTCATTAATTTTTAATATTCATTTTGATTTTTTTTTCATTGTTTTTAAGATAGAATCTCACTAAGTTTTGCAGGTTGGCCTAGAATTTGAGATCCTCCCACCTTAACCTCCAGAATGCTGGAATTGCAGACATGCAGGACCAGACATTTAAAAACATCAAGCCATGAAACCACCATCACGATCCAGATAGTTAGCGCCAGACTTTAACTCTGGGTCCCTTTGCTCTCAGTCTGCTCCTCCAATTCCTTTATCCTATTCCAGACAACTGATCTGCTTTCTGCTCTTACCATTCTGACTACTAAAATTTCATGTAAATATGTTTGTTGTTTGTTTTTGAGATGGAGTCTTGCTGTATTGCTGAAGCTGGTCTTGAATTCTTGGGCTCAAGTGACTCTTCTGCCTCAGCCTCCTGCCACCATGCCCAGCTCATGCTTTTGAGATTATCCATGTTGTTGCATGTATCAGTGGTTGATTCCTTTTAACACTGAATAGTGTATTCCATTGTATGGAGGTAGCACAACTTTTAACTGACCATTTGATAGACATTTTGGATTAGTTTTAATAGTTTAAAGATAAATACTTTTAAGCTATTTATGAATATAAAGCTGCTATTAACATTACATAACAACCTTCATGAGGATGTGTGTTTTCATTTCTCTTGGGCAAATACTTAGGTGTGGGATTGCTGGGTCGATGTTATATTGTACATTCAGCTTTTTAAAAAAGCTAGTGAACTTTTTTCCAAGTGGTTGTACTATTTTTGCATTTCCATCAGTTTTGTATGAGAGTTCTAGTTGCTCTATGTCCTGTACCGTACTTTCTATCGCTGACTTTTTATGCTTTAGCCACTCTTTCTTTGTGTGCATATGAGACAGGATATCACTGTGTAGTTCAGGTTGGCCTTGAGTTCACTATGTAGCCCAGGCTGGCCTTAAACTCCCAGCTATTCTCATGCCTCAGCCTCCCAAGTGCTAGGATGATATTTGTGCGCCACCATGCTCAGCCATTTTAGCCATTCTTGTGAGTGCTATGATATTTCTTTGTGGTTAGTTTGCATTTCCCTAGTAAATAATAATGTTGTGCATCTTTTTTTGCTTTTCATATATCTTTACTGGAATATTTCTTTATAATGTTTGCCCATTTACAAGCTGGGTTTGGTGAAGCACACCTGTAATCCCAGCTCTCATAAGGATGAGGCAGGATGATTGCTGCAAGTTCAAGGCCATCCTAGATTACATAGCAAGTTCAAGACCAGTGTGGAGTACAAGGAAAGACCCTGTGTCAAAACACTGAAAAAATTTTTGTTTTTGTCCCTTTATTATTTGGGTTATTTGCCTTATTATAGAACTGTAAAAATTGTTTACATAGTCTGAAACTAAATCCTTTATCAAATTTAGGCTTTGCAAGTATTTTCTTTCAGTCTGTGTCTTCTTTCTTAGTTTTTCTTAACAGTGTCTTTCAGTAAGTTTAAGTTACAGCAAAGCACAATCTGTCTTTTTTTTTTCTTCTGTTTTATGGTTTATACTGTTAGGAGCCTTAAAATTTTTTTGTCTATCTGTGTGTGGTGGGGCATGCATGCCTGTAATCCCAGCATTTGGAAGGCTGAAGCAGTACTGCTATGAGTTCAAGGATTGCCTTTGTCTTCATGTAATTTAATTATGTCCTCTCTTGCTTCAGCTTTTAAAACAAAGTAAATTCTGTTCTTTGGCAATAACAGCCACGTAAATACCACAAGGAAGAGGATTTCCTGACTTCTGCTTCCAAGCAATTCTAATAAATGAAGAAGTGATTTTCCTTTTAATTTTTTTCTTTTACTTTTTAAAAAACTTATTGTTGGCAAGATTAGTGTACTTCTTCTCACTCTTAGGATTTAAATACTGTATATGTACCCTAATATTTCTGCAGGTCTTAAATCTTTGAGATTTTGTCAGATTGTGGGTATGTAGAATGTTAAACTATTTCAGTAAAAAGTCATCATTGTGTTGTGGAAATGACACCGACCCAGGAAGCTGTTGCATTACTAAGGAGGAAGCAAGCATCCACATGTTAGCACTTCTCGGAAGGGATCTCTGGTAGAATAAGAGTAGGTTTTGAAGTGCTTTTGCATTTCATTCCTTTGACTTCAACCGTCAGTAAAGGGACAAGTTTCTTGGCTTCTCTAAACCTCAGCTTCCTCTTTTGCAATAATACTTGGATAATAATATTATCATGAGAATTAAATTAAATGATATCTAGTACTGCGTTAGCATAAAATACACCTTAATAAATACACATAGATTTCATTTCTCTCATGCTGAGTAGTTTTCTGAAGGCAAATTATATGTCCTACACTGACACTGACCTGTCAATTCTTCCTCATTCTTTTTGGTAGCAGAATGGTAGACGTTTAAAAAGTACTGGAGAACAGAACATCTGAGCCCAGGGATCAGACGTTAGGATAAGAAACTAGTTCAGCAGGAAGGGTGCACTGTCAGCCCCTTAAGGATCATATGCTCAAGGTGTCCAATCCCATCTCGCATGTTTAATACCTCAAATGTCACTTGATGGTAGAAAATTCTCTAGGGAACTCTCTGAGAACAGTACCCAGCTGTAGTGGAAGGCTGACCTGAGAGCACCTTTTAGTCTTTTTCTATCCCTCTTTGTCTTCATGTAATTTAATTATGTCCTCTCTTGCTTCAGCTTTTAAATTCAAAGACACTTATTATTAGTGTCTGTCACCTTAAATTACCAGATTCTAGGCTCTTTACCTCCTTCCACCTTTATTCTATGAAAGAGACAGTTGCTTCTAGTTCCTTCTCCCATCTCTACAGTATATCATCCCTTTCACAAACAATTTTATTCCCCAAAGCAGGAAAACAAAATTTCAAAACCCCTAGATATTTATTGGGAAGATCATGTCCCTATCAGCAAACAGCAGACACTCAGTTATATATATAAATATCTGAATGTACTTTTGGGATCATGCAGAAAAAAGTATCAATTTTTATTTTCAATATATGGGCCAAAATATAAAATATTCTCATTTAGACTGGTTATACTACCTTTGCATTCTGTCTGCATCACTATTCTCATTCAGCTGAAGAACAAAATGAAAATTAGGCTTTCTATATACTGTTCATGTACTCTATATTGTTTAGTCTCTGAAAACATAAAAATGTAAATATTACAAGATTTAGACATTTTTTACTAGTTTGTAAGAAAGGGAAACTAGCATTATAACTTAAAGTTTTTAATTGTTTTGTTATTGTTGTTTTTGCCTGTTCAGAAATTCTGTTGCACAGTGCATTAGATTTATCTCAAGCATAAAGACATGTAAAACTCTCTGATTCCCTATACAGAATGTATTTGTGTATATGTAAATATATCCAACTTATACTATAGCAGCCATCAATACAATCAATCTATATCTCCAAAAGAATTTTTTTCTCTTTGTGGTATTGGGGATTGAACTCAGGACCTCACATGTATTAGGCTAGCACTCTACTACTGAGTTACATCCTTGGTCATAAAAACTCATTCTTTATGTTTCTTTTGTTCATGCACAAATTTAAAGCTGCTCAATACAAACTTTTTTTAATACAAACATTATAGAATCACAAGTACACATCATCAAGAGTCAGAAAATCGCTAAGGGATTGACACTTTCTGGAGTGGCTTTCTGATAGATTAAATAAATTGAATAAACCATTGTTAGATGGATATTCTGCTGTTCTTTGCTGAAAGCACCATTAAAGGAAGTCTATAATTAAAATACCTGATATATTATGGTTTAGTTATTCTTTCAAATTTTCAAAGATCAGAATATTTAAAAAAAATTTTTTTTTGAGATAGGGTCTTGCTATATGACTTGCCTTGAACTCACTACATAGCCCAGGCTGACATCAAACTCGGTTCTGGGATTATGGGTGTGCATCACCATGTCTAGCCTTTTATATTTTGGACACAGGATCTGGCTAGGTAGTCTTGATTGCCCTTTATCTATGTTTTCATTTTTTTGCTTGTTGAACTGAGACCCCAGCCTTATGCATTCTAGGCAGGTGCTCTACCATCAAGCCACACTCCAGCCCTTGAACTCACTACGTAGCCTAGGCTGACTTCAAATTCATGGAGATCTTTCTGTCTCAGCTTCTTGAGTGCTGGAACATAGACATGTCCCACCATGCCCAGATTATTTAAATTTTATACAGACTTTTCCAGAACAGAAAAAGTGGACATATTCACCAGCTCCTTCCATAAAATAATAACCTCGATACCAAAACTAACAGAGAACAAAATGAAAGCCCAATCTCATTATCATAGATATAAAAACACTAGATATAAATTTCAAGTAAACTGAATCCAGCAGTGTATTGAATAGATAATGTGCATATTGCAGTTGAATTTATTCCAGGAATGCAAAGTGTTGCATCTTGGGTGTGCACTACACTGCACTGCTGTTCCACTGTGGTATCTAGTTCACTGGTTCCTAAACTCTATAGAACTAAAGAATTAAAAATACAAAGTTTAAAGAAAGTAAGACAGTGTATTGGGCGCTTTACTGAAAAAGGAGAAAAAGGAGAAGATAGATGGCTACCCTGATAAATCAGGGTAGCAGACTCTGGAAAGATGGATGACTGTGGGCCCTTTGTTTTTGGCTGCTTTTATTGGGTGCCAGAGACCTTCCCCCTATCTGGAACTTGCCATAACCATATTGGTTCCCAAGGCTGACATAAATGGATCCCAGGCCCCAACACCCTGACCCCCCATGCCACCATCTACCTGCATATTGCTAAGTGGTCCTGCTTGCCTTATTTATGGAATTTATGGGTTAGTGAGAAGGGGTCTTACATACAAGGTCAGGTTAGCAATTAAGTAAGGGGCTAGTGTGCTAATATAGTGGCCCTTGGTCAAGAACACCTGAATAGTGGTACCTTGGTTCATAAGCATAATTTATTTTATGGTTTGGGGAAGATGGCGATGTTGTGTTTGTTACCCAATGTAGTTTGTGAATGGAAGTAAAATTTCATCAGACATTTTTGTTTGAGAACCAAATTGTGAACAAATATATACATAGATGGATAGTTATGTGTGTGTGTTTACATACTAAATAAAAGCTTTCTTTAAGTGGCTGCCTCTTGCCTCCTTTACATTTTATTGAAGGTGGGTGAGGGACAGCTACCTTGGTTTGTTGAGCACCCTGTGCTTTGCCGTCAGCCTGCCAGTGAAGCTTTAACTCTTTCTAGTTGGAATTATACAGAAAGCTCAGTGAGACCTTTGCCTGTTTACAGACTCTTTTTCTCTACAAGGGTAGTTTAATTAAAAGAAAAAAAAACCTAAAACCAAAAATCTATCGGTATAAGCTAGCATTGTAACAAATTGGGGGGCTATTATCTCAGTAGATGTAATATAGCATTCATATTTAGTACTCATTCACAATAAAAAGCCTTTAGTAAAATAAAAGGGAACATTTTCTAATTTGTTAAAAAGAATTGCAGGGCCATGAATATAGCTCAGCAGCATAGTGCCTGTCTGGCAAACACAAGGTCAAGAGTTTGATTCCCAGCACCAAAAAAAAAAAAAAAAAAAAAAGAGAGAGAGAGATAACTGCAGATGTGGAGGCTTACATCTGTTATCCCAGCACATGAGAGGCTGAGGCACAAGGATCTCTGCTAATTTGAGGTCAGCCTGAGCTACATACTGAGTTCAAGGCCAGCCTGAACTACATAGACCCTGCCCCCCCCAAAAAAAAAGAAAGAAAAAGAGAAAGAGAATATAAAACTTAAATTGTACATTATTTCCAACATTAAAAGTTTAGAAAATTCCCTTTCAAACCAAACCAAGAGACAAGCATAATGGCACATGCTTATAATCCCAGCACTTGGAAGACTGATGCAGGAGGATTACTGTGAGTTTGAAACCAGCCTGGGCTACATAGTGATAGCCGGTCTTAAAAAAAAAAAAAAAAAAAAAAGATAAAGATATATACTATTACCACTTCTATTCAGCGTTTTTGTTTCGTCTTTTGAGCCAAGGATTTGCTCTATAATCCACGCTGGCCTTGAACTCACAATGTAGCTCAGACTGCTTTGAATTTACCATCCTTCCTCAACCTCCTGAGTAATGGGATTACAGACATGTACCATTAGTATGCATTCTAGTAGTATTTCATAGGAGATTGTATATAGATCTGTAAGTCAAGAAAAAGGTAAAAGAACTGAAAACAAAGAAACAATAGGTATTATGCTTGTCTTCATAGAAAACTCCAACATATATAACCATAAAGCATTAGAAATTATAGTTGAGTTTACCAAGGTGATTAGGTATAAGATATATATACATATTCTATATATAAATCAAATACATTTCTATACTTAAGTCACAAATGGTGAGAAAGCTTGAATGTTATTTACAATAACATTAAAAGTACATAGTAATAAACCTAACAAAATATATATATGGAAAAAATTTTAAGTTTTATTAAACATTTAAGAAGATGTAAATGATTAGAGACATGTACTATGTTGATATACAGGAGGATTCAATAATTTTAAAAATCTGTTTTTCTCAATTGATCTATCAACTCAGTGCAACCCAATCAAAATCTCAATTGTAAGAACTTTTTGTAAGAACTTGACAAGCTGGTTATAAAATTCATAGTTATTAAGACACAATATGGTATTGGCACCAGGATAGGTAAATCAGAACATATAATTGAGTTCTACAAATTTTGCAAAGATAAGCTCTGCCAACATTAAATCATTACTTGTGCATTGTAACCAGATAATGCAGGCTTTAGAAATTGGAAAACTGAAATAGATTAGATGACTTACCTAAGACATACTCTGTCTATGGTAGACCTCAGACTTAAATTGGCCCTGAAATACTGTGAATAATCTGGGAAAAGTAGAATAAAAGTAACATATTTAACTTAAAGTAATTATCCAAAACATTGTTAACATTTTCCAAAGCCTAACATTAAAAGAACAGCCCATAATTAGGTCCACTGGGTAAAAGGATTACATGAAACAGTGGCTCATGTTAAAGCATGCTGGAGTGAATATGAATAATGCCTTACCAAGGAGTTGCGGAAAGATCAGTAATCTCATCCAGGCCATCTCTTTGTGGGTACTGACCTCATCAGGAAGGCAAACCGTTTTTCTCATAATTTAAAAATGATGGAAGTTTATAGTAACTGTAATTTGGCTTTTGGTTCTGAAATAGTCATCCACAGATTCTTAATCCAGAGTCTCAATTAATTTTCAGTAGCTGGCTTCTCATGGCAAATGATGTAAGACAGAGGAAGGATGATCAATTTTCATTGGGAGAGTTTTTTCATTGTATTTATTAAAGGGAAATATAGTCTTGCTTTAGGGTTGCTGCTTGTCTTTGTTTTTTAAACTTAAGACAGTGCCAAGATCTGCTAAACCTGGAGTTTAGTACAGCAGGTAAATAGAACAATGAACTCCAGTTATCTAGCAGAATTGGCCTCTAATGCTTAATTTCAGCACTCTTGTAATTATAAATAAATACTTGAAATAAAGGCTAACCATATTTTAAGATTTTGGTTTCTGTTAATTTACTTACTGAGCAACTAAACTATAGAGAAAAGATACAGTCTTCTATATGTAGCTTTTATCCTACGTAGTTGGAGATAGCTACTGTATAAATGCAGGAAGGACGTAATGCTTTTTACTTATCCTCTTATTTTGTCCTCTGCTTGAGGCTTTGGATCAAAGCAAAGCTCCTATAAACCCCAGAAAGACCAGTTCCAAATCCTTAAATTGTACTATCCACTAAAGTTCTTTATCTTCCCACAAGTCAGATAATTCTGGAGCGTTCTCGCTAGAAAGGCTTGCTGACTAAATGTAGGTTTCTGTGCATTTCTTGTTAGAACTTTTTATCTTTTCTTTCTTCTTTTCATACATCTCTTGAAGGATTTCTGTGAATGCAAGACAGTACCAAGACAGTACCAATGGCACTTGTGTAAAAAAGTAATTTTGTGATTTAAGAAACCTGTTTTTCTGGGTATTGACTCAAAGATCATTTTTTTTTTTTTTGTACTGGGGATCGAACTCACAACCTTATGCTTGCCAGGCAGGCACTTATACCACTGAGCTAAATCCTCAGTCCCCACAGATCAATTTTTTGATTTAAAAAAAAAAACCTCAATGTTTACTTTTGGTAAACCTTCTGTGGTGATATTGTTCATTCATTCACAAACTCACTGTTCCCTTCAAAAGGACCCCATACCCCAAACATGGGTAAAACTTGCTTCTAATGAATGGAATATGTTGGAAATGACAATGTGTCACCTCCAAGACTAGACAATAAAAAAGCACTGTGGCTTCCTCCTTTCTCTGTCTTACATCATTTGGTGTGAGGAGAAGCCAGCTACTGTGTCATAAGGATACTCAAAAAGTTTTCTGGAAAGGTTGATGTGGACTCTAACTAAGAACTATATGAGTGAACAATTTGAAAGCAGAACCTCTAGTTTCCCTCTCCATCCTCTAGCCAAAATCATGACTGCAACCTAATGAGAGATGCTGAGCCAAACCTGCCAGCTAAGCTGCTACCGAACTCCTAACTCACAGAAATTGTGAGTTATTTGTAGGCTGTTGTAAGTCACTAAATTTGCAAGTGATTTGTTATACTGCAATAGATAACTGATATGTCATTATGTAACATTTTATAGTAATGAATTTATAAACCTTTAATGCCACTTATAAGCAAGCCAACTAACATTGTTTATTTGTATATTTTTTGTTATTGTTTCCTAAGATTAAAGTCATCATTTTCATGTGTCTAAATCTCCACTCTTCTACAGTTCCTGCATTGTGAAACTTGCTGCTGTTATTTGTTGTCTCAAAAAACCAAACCAAAACAAAACAAAACAAAAAGGCTGGGTATGGTGGCACATATCTGTAATCCTAGCACTCGGAAAGCTGAGGCGAAAAAATCATTGTGAGTTCCTGGCCAACCTGAACTACATTGTGAGACCCCCTGTCTCAGAAAAAAAATTATATATTACTGTAAATCAAGAAGACATTTTTCTTTTATTCTTAATCCCCCAAGTTTGCAGCTGAAAGTCCTAAAATTAAAAGGTTTTTTTGTTTTTGAGACCAAGTCCTTGCCATGTAGACAAACCTTGAACTCACTCAGCTGACCTTGAACTCATAGTGATCCTCCTGCCTCGGCCTCCCTAGTGCCTGAATTACAGGTGTGCACCACTACAGCCAGCTAAAAAATAATTTTACAAGAGAAAAGTAAACAACTTTATTTCATATGTTTTACATTACATAACATCCTTCACTAATGAGGACCCAAGGGAAACCCATGTATTTTTTGCTCACTTTGATGAAATGCTGACGGTCATGGGGAAGTAATGTTTGGGGGGCAAGAGATAAAATCTAATGGAAATTAACTGAGAGAATTTAACAAGACCTGTTTATTTATACTCTTCTCTATGTTGCTATCTTCTGAAATATGCATGTTCTTTGCTTCTGGAGATAAAGAGGCTACCTCTTAAATGAAAGTTTATGGCTTGCTTCACCGGTAAATGGTTGGGAGAAGATAAAAGTGACCTTCCCACTTCTGTATTTTCTGTTCTCCACTTCTGTTCTCCCCTTCTGTTGTAGTCTTAGATATACAGCTAAATATATTTGTCATTCATCACCAGTCTCTTTGCTGAAATTTTCTGTCCTCTCAGGGTTTAGTTTGTCTTCATGAAAGACTCATGGATATAACAGTCCCTGATGTTTAGCATGCTGAAAACTTTTTTAGTCTTGCTACTTATAGGATAGTTTGTTGGCAGTTAAATATTTGATGTAGGCCAGCCATGAACTGTTGCCCTCAGCCATGTGCCACTCTGCCTTGGAGCCAGCTGATTATGGATTGAAACTTCCACAAACTGTGATGTTAGGCAACTGTTCTCCACTGACCCACACCTCCACTTCAGATAGGAGATGTTTTAAAGTTCTTGAACACGTGCACGTTTGAGCAGAGCAGTGAGTAGCAGAGAAAACAGCCTCTTTGAGAGACTGTCCAGATGCTGGACGTTGGAATATAATATGGTGAGAAAACAAGAGAGAAGGAATTGTGGGTCCCCTGGAAGGAAGAATCTAAAGTGTGAATTGAGGCTCACAGAGAGGGTGAAAAGAAAAACTTCAAAGAAGAAGAAGGTGGTAGCCACTGGTGCCTTTGCCCTGAGATGGGACTCATTGCAGGAGAGGAGCTGTTCGAACCTGGGGATGCACAGTCACAGTGATGGTATTGGTTGGAGAACCCAGAGGACTCTGCAGAGAGATGTGGCAGTGGAGGTGAACAGCAGATATAGAGGACTTCACTGGCTGGCACTGTCAGTCCTGGTATTCCATCACTGAGATTAATTAAAGGTCATAGAAAATACAGTGACACAGTGCCAGTGAACCAAGGACTAGGCCAAATAAGCAGCAACTTCTCATCTCCAACAAACTGAAGAGGTAGCATCTTCCAACAGACTCAAAACTCCAAAACCAACTACACCTGGAAGATACCTCAGAGAAGTAATTATTACCTAAGAATCCTAAATACTACAAGTAAAGCAACCCGCCATAGGCAATTGACAAACATCACCCCAGGAATAAATTTTAAAAAGAGAGAAAATAAAATGAGAAGCCACTTCATCAAAATGCAGCCCCAGACATCCAGTTCACCAAAGGCAAATCCAGGGGACAATGAGATGGGACAATTCAAAAGCTCCCTCCTAGGTCTCTCTGAAGTGGTAATAACAAAGCAACTGAACGAAGCTCTGGAAAAAACAAAATCAGAAATAATCTCTCAAATAACTACAGAGATTACCAAAATACATACCATGCTTAGCGATGTTAGAGCAGACACAGACAAAAAAAAAAAAATAGATGAGCTTAAGAAAACTATGGAAGATCAGCATAGGAAAGCAATGGACTCCATAAAGCAGATTCAAGCAGATTTATGCAGAAGAATAAAAACTCCATTGAAAATACTAGATGCAGATTAGGCCAATGTGAGGACAGAATCTCAGATGCTGAGGACAGGCTTGCAATTAGCAACCAGGAAAACAAAGATTTTTCAAAACTAACAAGGGGCCATATAAAATCAATCCAGCAGCTGCTTGATGAGACAAAGAAGAATAATTTAAGATTAATTGGAGTCAGTGAACAAGCAGGAGATACCACAAATGACATTAAAAAACTGTTTTAAGACATCATGACAGAAAACTTTCCTGGTAGAGAAAAAGAATTTGACATGCTGAAAAATGAGGCATGTAGAACTCCAATTAGCAATGATCAAAAAAAAAAAAATCTACAGCCAGGCATACCATAGTCAAAATTCCAGAAATTCAATACAAGAATAGAATCTTAAAAGCTGTTATAGAAAAAAACAAATCACCTATAAAGGAAAGCCCATCAGAAATATAGCTGATTCTCACTACAAACTCTCAAGGAGAGCTTGGAGAGAAGTACTCCAAGTTCTAAAGGAAAACAACTTTCAACCCAGACTGATGTATCCCACAAAACTATCTTGCATAATTGATGGAGAAATAAAATGCTTCCATGACAAAGAATATCTGAGGAAATTTATACCACCAAACCAGCATTCCAAAATGTTCTAAATGACATTCCAGAAAGAGAAAATAAGGACCACAGTGCCAGGAACCCCAACAGAAGGAATCCATCATGGAAGGCAAACAATTAGGGGGAAGGAAAAAAAGTGGGGGAGCCAACAACAGGAAAATAACATGACCAAGTATAAGTCAATACATTTCAGTTATAACCATCAATGTTAATGGTCTTAATTCACCAATCAAAAGACACAGACTGGCAGAATCAATCAAAAACCAAGAACCAACAATATGCTTCATGCAAGAAACACATTTTATTCAAAAAAGAAATTTAGAGACTGAAAGTCAAAGGATGAAAAACAATATTCCATGTGACAGGAACCTAGAAAAAAGCAGGGGTAGCTATTCTATTTGCAGACAAAGTGAATTTCAAGCCAAGACTGATTAAGACAGATAAAGAAGGTCACTACATCCTCATAGAGGGAACAATCCAAGAGGAAGAGATAACAATTGTTAATATATATGCAACAAATACCAGTGCACCCAAGTATATAAAATAATTACTAACAGACATGAAAAATCAAATAATTGGGAGACCTCAGTACCTCACTGTCACAAAAAGACACATCAATTAGATAAAAATCAATAATGAAGCATTAGAACTAAATCAAACTTTTGAACAAATGGACCTAGTAGATGTGTATAGAGTGTTTACCCCACAACATCAGAGTGCACATTTTTCACAGCTGCACATGGGACATTCTCCAAAATAGACCAATACTGGGCCATAGAACATGGTTAAGTAAATGCAAAGGAATTGAAATTATCCAATACATACTATCAGGCCACAATGCAATGAAATTGAAATCCATGCCAAAGGAAACTACAAGAACTTCATAAACACATGGAAATTAAAAAACACCCTACTGAACAACCACTTGGTCACAGATGAAATTAAAGAAGAAATTAGACAGTTTTTACAGTTGAATGATAACAATACAACATACCAGAACTTGTGAAACACAATGAAAGCAATCTAAGAGGGAAATTTGTAGCAAGTAAATACTCATGTCAGGAAAACAGACCAGGCACATATAAACAACTTGATGTGAAACCTCAAACTTCTAGAAAAAGAAGAGCAGGATAAGCCAAAGGCTCATATAAGTGAGGAAATTTTAAAAATCTTAAATAACTCAATATCAATCAATGAAATCAATGATGTGATTAAAAATCTATCAACAAAGAAAAGCAGAGGGCCTGACAGATTCACTGCTGAATTCTACAAAAAATTTCGAGAAGACCTAACACCACTTTCTCAAACTCTTTAATGAAATTGAAAGGGAAGCAATACTTCTAAATTCATTCCTGGAAGCAAACATTACTCTGATTCCAAAACCAGAGAAGAACTCAACTAAGAAAGAAAATTACAGGCCAATTTCCCTAATGAATATTGATGCAAAAATCCTCAATAAGATACTGGTAAACAGACTGCAGCAAATCATCAAGAAGATTCTACACCTGCTACTATTGTGCTAGAGTGGAGTAGTGCTGCTACTGGTGTAGGGCCTTCTATTGCTGAGATGATCAAGTGCGAATCATTCCAGGAGTGCAGGGATGGTTCAACATACATAAATCCATAAAAGTAATTCACTGTATTGACAGAGCCAAAAACAAAAATCATATGATCATCTCAATAGATGCAGAAAAACTTTTGACAAAGTCTAGCACTCATTCATGACAAAAACCCTACAGAAAATTAGAATAGATGGTCTTCATCTCAATCTGATAAAAGCCATCTATGATAAACCAACAGTCAACATCATAATAAATGGAAAAAAACTGAAAGCTTTCTGTCTAAAATCAAGAAAAAGAAGACAAGGATGTCCACTGTCTCCCCTCTTATTCACCATAGTCCTGGAAACTTTAGCTAGAGCAATTAGACAAAGACATAAAAGGAATAAATATAGCAAAGGAAGAAGTTACACTATCTTTATTTGCAGGTGACATGATACTCTACTTACAAGACCCCAAAAACTCCACCAAAAGACTTCTAGATTTAATAAGCAAATTCAATAACATAGCTGGCTACAAAGTCAATACTCAAAAATCAGTAGCCTTCCTGTACACATAAATAACAAACTCACTGAGACAGAAATCAGGGAAACAATACCTTTTATAATGGAACCCATAAAAATGAAATACCTAGGAATCAATCTAACATAGTATATAAAAGACCTCTATGTTGAAAACTATAGTACTCTGAAAAAGGAGATTGAAGAAAATAAAAGAAAATGGAAAGAAATCCCATGCTCTTGGGTAGGAAGAGCCAATATAGTGGAAATGACCATGCATCCAAAACTGTTACACAGATTCAATGCAATCTCAATCAAAATTCCAGTAGCATATCTCACAGAATTAGAGAATCCTTAAATTCATCTGGCACCAGAAGAGACCTGGAAAAAAAAGGCAGTCTTGGGCAACAAAGACAAGAAAAGGGGCAGCACAATCCCTGACTTGAAATTATACCATAAAGCTACTGTTATAAAAACAGTGTGGTACTGGCAAAAAAAAAAAAACAGACCTGAAGATCAATGGAACAGATTAGAAGATGCAGAAACAACTGCAGACACACTGAGCCATTTATCTTTGACAAAGGTGCCAAACACATTCACTGGAAGAAAGATGGCCTCATTAACATATAGTGCTGGAAAAACTGGCTCTATCCATTCTGAAGATTAAAATGGTCTTTCACCATGTTCCAAGCTAAAACCAAGATGGATCAAATAAAGATCCTAATATTAAACAGAAACATGAAATCTAGATGATAGAGTAGGTAAAACGCTTGAAGACATTGGTATAGGCAAAGACTTTATGAACAAAAACCCCGATCGCACAGGAACTATGACAAAGAATCAACAACTGGGATCTCACCCTGTTGAAAAACTTTTGTACAGCAAGAGAAACCACCAACAATGAAGAGATAACCCACAGCGTGGGAGAAAATGTTTGTCAGCTGTACCTCAGACAAAAGATTACTATGGAGAACATAAAGAACTAAAAAAAAAACAAAAAAACTGTCCCCCCAGATTTAAAGATCCAATCAAAAATGGGTGTTTGAGATGAATACACACTTCTCAGATGAAGAAATAAAACAGCAAATAAATATGTGAAAAAATGTTCATCGGCCATTTTTTGCATTAAATAAATATAAATTTTATTAAAAACACATAGTATTATCAGGAATGATATAATAATAAACAGCTTTCAAATAACCTGTATTCATAACATTACGATACTTTATGGTATTTATAACCACCCTCAGATTTGACAAACCAAATATCTCATGAAAATGAAATGAGACTGAGTTAAAAAAAAAAATAAAGCATAGAAAAATGCACACATTACTAAGTTCATTATCTTAGTATCCAAATGCAAACATTTCCTACCCAAGTCAGCCACTAGCTTTTAGAAGGGAACTGGATGTCACTGTGCATCAATCAAGATGACAAATTCATTCAAGTAAAGGTGCCACCACGGAAGCGCCTTGCGGTGTGGCTGGCTACACAGTCAACCTGATTCCTAGGTAAGCAAACTGCAGCTTGGCTTTCCACTCATTCTAAACCAGGCAGGCTAGATATGTTTAGTTATAGATCTGATATTTATAAGACGACACTCAACCTCCTCCCTGCCTATCTACCCTCTTCCCACCTACCTGGTACACTTCCAGCTCTTGTTGGCCAGCAGTTTGAAAATGACGGTGGTGACTACGGTGGATGACACAGTCACCAAATAAGTCACTGGATGGCCGAGAGCACCACCTGACGGATGCGTGGTACTTCGGGTTAGACTACACAGTTTACGGAAAACAGTACCACCAGGTGACCTGGATGCAAAGCAAATGGCTTAAAATGCTTCTAAATTGGACATGGCCAAAAACTTGAGAGCTTTTTAAAAGACAAAATCATCTTATAAAGATTTGACCAACAGTATTAAAAGGTCTCCACTAATTTTAAGATTTGAACAATAGAACTCAAAACTCTACAAAGATTAAAGATTTAACCAATAAAGCCCAGGTTTCCCCTGATTGAGAATTTATGTGAAAAGCTAGTGAGGAAAAATGTACTTAGTGCTAAATGTAACTGTAAGTCCTATTAGACACCATATCTCTTGTGTCGGGCCCATTCACAGAAGTCCTCATAAAGTATCTGTCTGCATCAGCCATCACATCGGAAAGGCTGTCTTGAGAGTTTCAATACTCTGGCCAACAGCTGCTTCCCAAACTCCTAGCTTATAATTTTCCCCTTATCAGCTCAGTGCATTCTATTTTCATGTAATATTTTTCTTCCATGAAATAGGCAAAAGAGTCTCCACACTTTTCTTTACAATTAACAGCCAACAGCAATGGCCATTTAAAAGATGTAAATTTAAGCAACACCGAAATTCCACCTCATCCCAGAAAGAATGGTATTATTAAGAAATCAAGAATAACAAATGCTAGAGGGAAAGTGGGGGAAAAAGAACCCTTCTCCATTATTGTGGGAATGTAGACTGGCACAACCACTGTGGACATCAGTATAGAGATTCCTCAGAAAACCTGGACTAAAGGTCCCATTTGACCCAGCTATTCCTCTTCTGGGTATCTTCCCAAAAGAATTAAAAACATCATACCACATGATATATGTGCACCTATGTTTATAACAGCACGGTTTGTAATAACCAGATCTTGGAAACAACCTAAATACCCATTAACTGAAGAATGGGTAAAAAAGATGTGGTATTTTTATACAATGGAGCCCTACTCAGCCATAAAAAAGGATAAACTGGAGACCTGTATAGGTAAATGGATGCAATTTGAGACTATTCATTAATGAAATAAGATACACATGTGTAAACCTAGTATTGTTTCATTAGTGTGAGAAGCTAAAACAACATATGTATATGTATATAAAAAGTTAAAATAGTTATACTACTGATTTCTCTGAGCTTACTGAAGTGAAAGATTTGTGCCTTTATTATTCATTGAACAACTGAATGCAGATGTCTTGTACTCTTTGGTGAATGATTTGAGGACGGCACTGTGCAATGTATGTATCACTGTTGCCCATTATTGATATGTTTTGAAATTTTGTTTCAGTTTTTTTTTCTCCTTGAAATAAAATGGATTTGAAAAATAAATCAATAAACATTTGGTGTACATTTCCCTCTTGATTGTGTTATACAGCTGATACTTTACTATTTTCTGGATTTGTGTATTGGTTGTTTTTTTTTTTTTTTTTTTAAACCAAGGATTGAATTTATGACCTAGTGCTTGCCAGGCAGGTGCTTACCCCACTGAGCTAAATCCCCAGCTGGCTTTGTGTATTGTTGATACCAAACTGATTTACTGTCCTTAGAGAGTGACTTGATCTTTCTGCTGGGAAGTTTAGATGTAAAATCTTTGTATTAAAATAGACTAATTTTCTGGGATATATCTAAGAGTTAGCCAATCTGGGTTTATTTCACTTGGTACATCATGTGCCTTTTCAATATGTAGATCCAAGTTTAATTTCCTTCTTCCTCAGAAAAGTGTGATTGAATTGGAATTATAGTTGTAAGTATTTATTCTATTCCATTGTTTTGATTTTCTTCTTAAAGTTATCCAGAAATATATATGTGTTGGGTCCTATTTGTTTGGTTTTGTATCACTTTATTTTTCATTTTTAAAAAATTCTTTGTTTAATTTGTCTCAGTGTTTATTTCTATTTACTATACATTTAGGCCAGGCAAGGTGGCACTTGCCTGTAATCCCAGCACTTGGGAATCTAATGCAGGAGGATCTTGCCAGGCCAGTGTGGGTTACCCATAGTATGAATTCACAGCCAGCCTGAACCACATAGGAGACCCTGTCTCAAAACATCGACAACAGCCAGGCGTGGTAGAACACGCCTGTAATCCCAGGATTTTGGAGATTGAGTCAGGAGAATCACTGCAAGGTGAGAGGCTAGGCTGGGCCACAAAGTGAGTTCAAGGCCAGCCTGAACTCCATAGCAAATCCCTGTGTTAAAGAAAACCAAACCAAACCAAAACAAAACAAAACAATATATATGGACACTTAGTCCTAGATCTTCTTTTTTGTTGATTTAGGTTATATTCCCTGGAACACAGACTGCGGGACACAGATATGTATGCATAAAGTGTGCTAGAACATACCTGTGAGATCACTACTTGTGACAAAGTGACAAAGTAGAGAACGAGTTAGACAAGAAGCTGAACTGCAGTTATGATGTGCTAGTAAATATTTAACCACCAGTTGTGGGAGGGCTTTGATGTATAATATTTGACAATTTTTAGCGTCAAATGGCTAATTTTAAATTAATAATATCAGTGAACATGGACCTAGGAAGAAATACGTAGTAACATCCATTCAGATCTAGCAGACATAGCTTCTGGAGCACAGATATTAGTAAATATAGTAAAATAATTAGAAAGTAATGTTTTAAATATTTGTTACCTGATTTTGACTGTAATTTACTTAAGTTTATATGTAATTTAAATTTTTTATAATGGCTGTGTTAATAACCTGTTTGCACATTTCCTTAAAATGGAACAATTGGCTCTCTTAGGCCACCAGGAGCCAGCAGCACATCACTGGGCGAGATGCAATTGCAACAAAGGCCTGAGCCGATCTCATTAGGAGCTTTGAGGCTGGGGTGGCCTTTCAGGATTCTCTGCTTTTGTGCCTGGACTTCTGTATCCTGACGTGGGTGCCAGTCACTGTTGTGTGTGAACCTTTGGGGAAAGGATGTGACCTTGGATGAAGAGCTTTTCTTAAACTGAAGAAAATAGAGAAGTACGCCTCTGCTGACATTGATAGTAGCTAGGAAGGCAAGTGCTTTAGTCCTAAAGTGGGATACACCAGAATGACTATCTGGGATACACCAGAATGACTATACTTACATGTCTTGCAGTTTTGCAGTTTCTGCTTCTATGACTCATTTTTTTTTAATGTTTTCATGTTATAACTTGTGGTTCTTGTTTCATTTTTTCCCCTTATTGTAGCTTTATAAACACTGAATTTTTGTTGTTATTTATATTTGAATATATTGAGTTTTCTGAACTTTTAACAGATGAATCTTTTGCAGAGAATGGAAATGATTTGAAGTTTTTTTCCTGTTTTTTTTTTCAGCTCAAGAGTGCCCTCTTCTGTTATTATGGTGAGGAACCATTTTCTCAATCTACTTTTCAGTCAAACGTTCTGATTCTCTTGGGTTTTTTTGTTTTTGTTTTTGTTTTTGTTTTGGTCCCGGGATTGAACTCACAACCTTGAGTTTGCCAGGTAGGCACTTATTTATGCTGCTGAGCTAAATCTCTGGCTCTTGTTCTTTTTTCAGTTTATTACCAGGAATAATGACTTTACTTTCCAAAGTACCTATTTATCCTAAAAGAAACACTTTCCAAAGATTATCTCTGATGTTTGTATGAATTTTCTAATATTTTATGACTCCAGTAGCCTGAGCTAATGTGCTGGGTATCAGATCAACTCTTGGCTGTTCCCATTCTGGATTGGACACCTTCCTTCAGGGAATGAACACTTGTTTAAGGTTATGTTGTTTCACCAAAGCTAAGAAGAACCTCTATTTTGAACCCTTACTCTTTTGAGCAACACTAGTGACTGCCACACACTTGCAGGGATTCTGCCTGGTCTCCAGTGTAGGTTTCCCAATTTGCATATAAATTGAATATTATAGGATTTTTATGGGATATTTTAAATGTATTTAGTATCAGTTATAGGAATTTTTGCTTTTCTTTTTACAGTGTATAATTTTTAGAAGGTATGGGAAGAGTCATAACCCAGAAGGTATGTTTTGCTTTTAATACACAAAATATTATGATTTAAAATCCTTTTTTCATTTATTATTTATGTTTATGACACACAGTATGTGAACTACATGTATACCTAGTTTGATTCCTTTAGTTGCTACATTTTTTCCATCAATTTTATATGTAGATTCCCTAGTTAAAACAACTGGGTTGCATCTGTATCTCTGTTGTTATGGATAGAATTGGACAAATACTTGTATGTTTTGGTGGTAACCCACATAACAATTTCTCTAGGACATATACCTATTTACTTCACTAAATACACCCAGGAGGCTTCCCAGAATGGCTAAATAAGCTTATAGTTCCACATTCTGTGTTTAAGAAGTTAGTTTCCTCACATATTCATGCCAAGATTTGGTTTTACTGGCCTCTTTTTCCATGTTTAATAATCTGTCAGCTTTTGCCCTTAAGTTTTTGTTTGTTTGGTTTAGTTCTGGTTTTTTGAAACCGACTCTCACTACATGGTTCACACTGGCCTTGAACTCAGTATGTAGCCTAGGCCCATGGCAATCTTCCTGCCTCAGTCTCCCAAAGTGCTGGAATTACAGGCATGTGCCGCTGTACCTCACTATGATTAACCTTTTTAAATTTTGAAACATTTTCTATTAAGTTTAATTAATTTGAAATTATAGATTAGGTTAGAAAAAATTGACATGTTTTATTAAGTTGTATTTTCTAAGAAGATACTTTTAACTAAGACTATAATTTATTTTTAAATTATTTTTGTGGTATTAGGAACTAAACTCAGGGCCTTTGCACCCAGCCCAATTTGTTTGTTTATTTGTTTGCTTACTTACAGACAAGGTCTCACTGAGTTGTCCTGTCTGGGCTCAAACTTGTAGTCCTTCTGCTTCAGTTCCCCAGAATACTGGTATTACAGATGTGTGCCACCACAACTGGCTTATAACTCTTTTTATCTGATCATGGAATAAAAAAGCATTTTCCCTCTTTTTCTATTTTCTGGAATAATTTACTTGATAAAAGAGTTATCTGTTCCTTGAAGATTTGATAAAACTTATTATAAAGCCTCCTACAAACCTTACTACTTTTTTATGAGTAAAGCCTGAAATCACCATTGTATTTCTAAGTGTTTACTATGCTCATTCATAATTTTCTTCTGTCAGTTTTAATATATAATTTTCCAAGAACTATCATCTTCATTCTATATTATTAAACATACTAGCCTACAGTTAGCTGCAATATTAGTGTGTGTGGTTCTGGGGATTGAACCCAGGGCCTTGTGCATGCAAAGGAAACACTGCATCACTGATCTAAAGCCCTAGCCTCATCATAGTATTGTTTTCTCTGTTGTGCCTGTAGCTATTTCATTGTGTAATTTGATTATCTACATCTTTTCTTTTGTAATCAGCTTATTAGAAGTTTGTCTATCTTACTCATCTTTATAAATAAGATGGTAAAAATAAGTCCTAATTATAATTAAAGTTACAACAAATATCAATCAGTTAAGATCACCATTGAGAAAGTAGAAACTCAGTTTGGATCTCAGACTAGATTTAAAAATTTAAGACAGTGTATTAGCTATAAAAGGCATATTTTAAAAATTTGGACAAGTTGAAAGTTAAAGTATATAAAAACATGTTCCGGCCTACTAATCACACACACACACACACACACATGCACACACCCAAAGCCCCAAACCAGGTAGTTTTCATATTAGTTAAATTTATGCTAAAATTCAAAAGAAAATATGTGACTAGGGACAATGCATAAGAAATAGGCTTGGTGCATGTATGAGATATATGACACTCTGAGTTCAATCCCTAACCCCAGCACTGCAAAGTAATAAAAAATGAAAAGAAGTCAGCTTGTGTCTGACCAAGTGGAAATATAAACTAGGTAGTTGTATATAAAGAAGTAGAATTCAGGGGCAAAGTTCAAAGCCAAAGCAGAGATATAAATTTAGTCATCAGCACATATGTGACATTTAAAAGCCGTAAGACTGGGTGAGACTACCAAAGGAATGTAGACCTTAAAGGAAGTCTAAGAAGTAAACTCTAGTCCAGTCCAATATTTTGAGGTCAGACAGATAAAGAAGCATCAAAAAGTTGAACAAATGTTCAGAAAGCTAGGAAGCAAGCCAGGAGAGTATGCTGTTCTGGAAGCCATGTGAAAATATTATTTCAAAGACAGTAACCGGCAGTTTTAAATGTTGCTAATAGCTCAAGAAAGACAAAGACTGAAAATTGATCATTAGTTATAACAAGGAGGTTTTTGATTTTTTTTTTTTTTTTGTACCTGGGATCAAACTCACAACTTTTGCGTTTGCCAAGCAGGCACCTACGCCTCTGAGCTAAACCCCTGGCCCTTGATGATCTTGATAAGGGCAGGTTTGATGAGAAAACAGCAACAAAACCCAGACTTAGAGAGGCTTAGGAGAGGAAAGAAATTGGTGACAGTGAATTTATATAGTTTTTTTAAAAAGGAATTCTACTGTAAAGAGGAGTAATAGGGTAGTAGGTGGCAAAGAAAGTAGTTATGACATAAGCGCTTTTTTTTTAATTAAAGGGGACTCGTGTTGGAGAAGGAAAAAGTGATAGAAGGAGAGAGAGAGAAAGAAAGAGAGGAACGACCAGAGCAATGTCCTTGAATAAGAGAGAGGAGATGGGATCTAATTTATACACAGTAATGTTCAATGAGAGTCACACAATTCATCCCCAGGTAACAGGAAAAATAGATAGGTTAGCTGAGGGAGATTGCTCCCAGTGCAATGAAGAGCTAAATTATCACCAAGAATGAATATAGAAAAGAAAGTCTTAAAGATTTTAGGAAGGTGGAGAAGATATAGAATTGTCCAGAAAGGGCAAGTGAATGGAGAAACAGTATGTTTGCCAAGCAGCATTCTGAGACCATTAGAGGTTAATGATTATTTAAACTGAGATCAGTCAGCAAGTTCAAAATGGGTCTTTTTCCTACAGACATATGCAGCTGCCAGAGTGCAGTTATGGAGTAGACAGAGGAAATTATACTTAAATTGGGCTGTGGTCAGCCTAGGAGTACTTCAAACCAAAAGAGGACAAAGTGAGTAGGATTTGAGAGTATATGCAAGGGACTGGTTTTAATTACTGACCATGGAATTTAAGCTGGGTATCAAGGAAGTAAGGACATGAAACAGTGACACAGTAAGAAGCTGGTGTACAGGTTCCTGTGGAGATCAAAGAACGGTCAGAGCAGGTGTGGTGGTTTACTCTGCAATCCCAGCACTCTGGGATGCTGTGGCAGGAGGAGCATTTGATCCCAACCTGAGCAATTTAGTAACTTCGAGAGACTACCCCAAAATTATCTCAAAATTTATTATTTTTTTATTTAAAATTTTTTTGAGACAATATCTCATTATGTAGTGCAGGCTAGCCTTCAGCTCACTTATTTAGCCCAGGCTGTCCTCAAACTCACAGTGATCCTCCTGCCTCAGCCTCCTGAGTGCTGGAATCACAGGTATGTGCCACTATACCTGGCTATCTCAAAATTTATAAAGGGATGGGGATGTAGTTTAGTGTGAAGAACTTGGGTTCAATCCCCAGTACTGCTCAAAAAAGGGAGCGGGGAACAATGAGCATATATCATGACCAGGCTGGTTTTATGTCTCTGATGCAAGGATAGTTCAACATACATAAATCAATAAATTAATATATCATATAGGACCGGGGATATAGCTTAGTGGCACAGCCCCTGCCTAGCAAGTTGGAGGTTGTGAATTCAATTCCACATATATGTGTGTGTGTGTGTGTGTGTGTGTGTGTGTAGTGGCACATGCCTGTAATCTCAGCACTTAGGAGGCGGAGGCAGGAGGATTAGGATGAGTTCAAGGCCAGTCTGTGCTACATAGTGAGTTCAAAACCAGCCCTGTCTCAACAAAATTAAACAAAACCAGCTCCTTCTAAAGTCTGGAATGAGAAGACTATCCACTTTTTCCACCTCAGTTTAATATAGTAACCAAAACTTTGACCACAGCAACAAAGCAAGAATAGAAAAGGAAGAGGTCAAATTATCCCTATCTGCAGATGATATAATTCTTTAATAGAAAACCCAAAAAAGTCTTTTATATTTGATAAGCAAATTAGCAAAGTGATTGGATACACAAACAATGCACAAAACCAATTGTCGTGTTTTTGAGACAGTGGCTCGCTGTGTAATTCAGGCTATCCTTGAACTCACTGTATAACTGAGGCTGGCCTCAAATTCACAGGTTCTCCTGCTTCAGCCTTCTGAGTGCTGCAATTACAGGCATGCAGCACTACACCTGGAACCATTCGTGTTTCTATACACCAATAACAAACCCACCAAGAAAGAAATCAAGAAAACAATTCCATTTACAATAGTTTCACAAAAAATTAAATACCTAGGAATCGACCTAACTAAGGAAGTGAAAGACTATAATAAAAATTACAGAACTCTGAAGGTAGAAATTGAAGAGGGCATTAGAAAAATGCAAAGGCATCCCCCTGTTCTTGGGTGACCAGAATTAATATTGTTAAAATGACTATATTACCAAAAGCAATCTATGGATTCAATACAGTCCCTATTAGAATGCCAATAGGAATCTTGAATTTCAAAAGATCCAGAACAGCCAAAGCAACCCTGAGCAAAAAAAGCAGTACTAGAATATCATTTCTCTGGGCTTCAAACTATACTATCAAGCCATATGGCAAAAAATAATGTGCTACTGGCACAAAAAAAGGCATGCAAGCCAATGAAATAGAAGACATGGAAACAAACCTAGTACCCACAACCCATCTGATTTTTAACAGAGGGGACAAAAACACATCCTGGAGAAAAGACAATCTGACAAGTAGTATCAGGAAAACCAGATATCCGCAAGGAGAAGACCGAAACTATCTCTCCCCTATACTAATATCAAACCAAAATGGATCAAAGACCTAGACACAAAACAAGAAACGTGGAACCTGTTGGAAGACAGCATAGAGGAAACACCTAAAGCCAGAGGCACAGGCACAGATTTCTTGAACAAGAATCCAAAGCACAGGAAATAATAGCAAGTACATCAAAGGGAACAACAGAGTGAAGAGACAGCTCACCAAATGGGAGACAATCTTAGAAACCTACTCTTTTGATAAAATACTAATATCTAGAATATAGAGAATTATTAAAACTGGCCCCCATAAAACAATGACTTTAATGTTTAAAAAAACCAGGCAAATGAGCTGAATAGATACTTCTCAAAAGAGGTTCAAATGGCCAAAAAGTATATGAAAAATGTTTAACATCTCTAGCCATGTTTAACATCTCACCCCAATCACAATGTCTGTCATTGAGAATACAAAAACAATGAATGCTAACAAGGATGCAGGGGAGAAGGCACCCTCGTATACTGTTGTTGGAAATGTAAATTAGTACAACTATTATAGAAATCAGTATGGAGGGTTGCAGATATAGCTCAGTGGTACAGCACCTGCCTGGCAAGCCACAAGGTCCTGAGTTTGATTCCCAGTATTAAAAAAAAAAAAAAAAAAAGAAAAGAAAAAGAAAAAGACATATGGATAGTTCTTAAACAGCTAGATGTAGAAATACCATTTGGCCCAGCTATACCAATCTTCAATATACTCCTGAAAGAACTGAAAATTGTATTTTACAGTGATACATGTATACTCATGCCTATAGCAGCACAATTTATAGTAGCTAAACTATATAAACAGCCTTGGTACCTGTCAATAGATGAGTAGATAAGTGAAATATTATATATATGTATGTACACACACATATATACAAGGGGAATATTCTTGGTCATAAAGAAAAATGAAATTATACATTCACAAGAAAATAGATGGCATTAAAAATCATGTTAAGTGAAGTTAGTCCCAGAAAATTAAATATCACACTTTCCTATGTGAGAAACCTAAAAAATACATAGATTAATAAATAAATGTATAATCTATCAAAATAAGCCCCATTATCATGTACTATTAACACTCACTAATAAAATATAATTTATTTTTCTGATACCGGAAATCGAACTCATCACCTCAAGCTTGCCAGGCAGGTGCTGTGCCACTGAGATATATCCCCAGCCCAATAAAATATAAATTAAAACAGAATTTAAATAAACTCATTTGATAAAATCAGTAGCAAAATAGATGCAGCCCAAGATCAGGTCAAAGAACATTTCCAAATGACACTGGGAAAAAAGAAGAGATGAAAAATATTTAAGTTAAGAAATGTGGTAATTGTGCATAAAAATGATAAATTTATATAATAGAAGTCATAACAGGAGAGAGAAAAAAGTAAAATCGATGCATGAAAAAACAAGTGAGAACTTTCAAAGAAAGTTGATATTAAAATAGTTTATAGAAACTATTTCATTGAGTTACATGTCTACTTTTATTTCAGTAGCATGTCGTTTTTGTTATAGGTTGATATGAAAAAAGGAATACTGATGCTATCTTTTTTTTTTAGTATATGTGCTGCCAAAGCGAGCACTACTGATGCTATCTTAAGAAAGGCAAGATAGCTATTTCATCATCTTAGCAAAGGGAAGTAGGTAATTCTAAAAACTTTCTGAGCAAAAGAGCAGCTCACTCACTAAGAAAATGAATCAGAATGGTATCAGGCTTTACAAGAGTAACATTAGAAACAGGTAAATGAGCAACATTTAAATACAGCTTGCTAGCTTGCTACACTGATACAGAGATATACCATAAAATTCAACTATAACCTCATAATGTATAAAGCAATAGCTGACGTCTGGCTCCCCCATGAAAATACTGCAACCCTCTCAAATTACACATTGTGGTGGATTAACTAATGCCAACTTTAGTGGGAATAACCAGTTGAACTGAGTCAGGGTAGTTCTAAGCATGGAAGACTCATCTAAGAATTGTTGCTACTGACATAAAAGGAGAACTGGAGGGGAAGATTGTACGTTGTTGATTTTCTGGAGAGGCTTGCCACATGTGGTTTTCAGGACCCAGTTGTTCTCTTTGGAGGAGGAGCTTGGGTCCTCCTTGTCACAAAGGATGGCTGCTGTTATCTTCAGAAGAGATCTGATCCTCCCCTTGAGTGTTGCTTCTGGCTCCAGTGAAGATTCCTTGACCTTCTGGCACAGATCCTTCACCCGCCAGTGCAGAATTTCTAGCTTTCACACTGACTGGCCTTTGGGACCTCCTGGTGCAGATCCTTGATACTGACTTGAGTGAGACGTTGAGGTGGGCTCTAGGCTTTCAGGTGGACTTAGGTGGGACTTTGCCGTGGGACTCAGGCCCTCAAGCTATATTCTTGGGGTCTCTAGCTTGCAGACAGATCTCTTACATTTTTCTGCTTTTGACCTTTTAGATGAATATTATAAAATAAACATATAAATTACATGTCTTGTATTAAATCTGTCCCCTTGCAAAGCACTGACTTTAGTAAACCCTGACTACATATACATACAGTTCCCACATTGTCCTGAAAGGGACACAGGGATCCTCTTCATTCCTTGTTACTATTTTCAGATCATTTTTCCCGTTCTCTGATCACACCCAACTTTAAATCTTTTACTGGACTGTATGCCACCCACTATACTTCTGTTACAGTCATCTGTATTCCTTGCTCATCATTCTGTCATAATCCTTAGTCATTTCAATATTCATGTAGATCTTTTTTTTTTTTTTTTTTTTGGTTTTTTTGAGACAGGGTCTCACTATGCAATTCAGACTGGGCTTGAGCTCATTTTGTACCCCCAGCTGGTCCTGAACTTGCAACAATCCTGCCTCAGCCTCTCCAGTGCTGGGATTCCAGGAATGCACCACCACTCCTGGCTTATGTAGATTTTTGCAACACATGACTTCTGTTTCTTATTTGTTTTCATCTAGTATCTCAGTCCTCTAGCCACTTGTCTTACCCTTGACTTTGTTATTTAAAAAAGAAAAAAAATTGCAACTCTTTCATAATCAAAGTTTCAAATACTTGTTCTCTAAACATCACCTCTCTATACCTCCCTCTCTCTAGGATCTTAACTCTGGCTTTTCTTCTCACACTGTGTATTGAACCTTCATACCGAGCTATATCTCTAGGTTACCTGAGTATCTTGCATTCCTCAGTTTGGGAAATTTTCTACTATAATTTCAGTGAATAGATTTTTTTTAAAAAAGTCATTTGCCTGTATTTAAATGCTTGCTATTAAACCAACAAGTCCTAAATTCTTTCTTCTAGGTTTATCCAGGAATTCCTGCATAGTCTATTCACTGCTTATTTTTTTATCTTTTATTTTATTCTTTGTATTTTGTGTTTCTCATGTAATAAGTCATGTGATATTTAAGCTCATGTGTCTGATTTATTTCATATTATTTAATATGGTCTCAAAGGGCTGGGGATTTTGCTCACTGGCATAAGTGCCTGCTTGGCAAGTACGAAGTCATGAGTTCAATCCCTGGTACCACCAAAAAGAAAAAAAAATAATATGGCCTTAAGGTAAATCCATTTACCTATGAATGCCATAAATTTATCCATGTTTATGACAGAATAGTACTCCATTATATATAAATACCACATTTCCTTCACTTGTTGATAGGCATATAAGCCATTCCAACATTTAGCTATTATAAATTTTGCTGCTATAAACATGGGTATAAGCTGGGCATAGTGGCATGCACCTATGATCCCATCACTCTGAAGGTTAAAGCAGGAGGATTGCCATGAGTTCAAGGCCAGCCTGAGCCACATAGTGAGTTCAAGCCCAACCTGGCCTGTATAGAAAGACCCTGTAGCAATAGAAAATAAATAAATAAATGGATATGTACATATCACTATAATATATGATTTTTAACTCTTTTGGGAAGATAGCTAGAAGGGAAATAGCTGGATCAAATGGAATTTCTATCTATAGTTATTTGAGGAATCTCCATACTGTTTCCCTAGTGGTTGTACTAGTTTATAATCTTACCAACAGTGTAAAAGGGTCCCCTTCTCCTCTACAGCATTTATTACTATTTGATTTCTTGTTAATAGCCATTCTTTCTGAAGTAAGATGGAATCTCAGTATTTTTTTAATTTGCATTTCTCTAATGGTCAGTGATGTAGAACATTTTTTCATGTGTTTATTTCCATTTGTACTTTTCTATTAAATCTCTATTCATTTCAGTTGCCCATTTTTGATGGGGTCTTTTATTTAGGGAGGGAAATCTCCTTTTTTGAGCTCTTTATATACTGTAGATACTAGTCCTCTAAAGAATAACTGACAATTAGCACTCAGAAGGCTGAGGCAGGAGGATTATTGCAAATTCAAGACCAGCCTGGGCTACGAAGTGAGCCCAAAGCCAGCCTCAACCACACAGCGAGACCCTGTCTCAAAAAGTCAGAAAGAAAAAAAAACAGAATAACTGACAAAATGTTTTCTCATTTGGTAGGTTGTCTCTTTGCTCTGTTGATCATTATATTCACTGTAGAGAAGTTAATTTGATATACCATTTGTTAATTCTCATTATTATTTCTTATGCCCTTGGTGTTCTATTTAGAAAATCTTTGCCTACATCTGTGTCTTCAAGAGTTTTACATTTTATCTTCCAGCAAACTGTTTCTTTTTAATTTTTAGATCTTTGATCCATTTTTATTTTATTTATATTTTCCTTTGTTTCTGCCTGAATGTTCTATACTCCCACCCTGTCTTTAACTCATGATTTTTTTTTCTGATTGATTTTGTCTACTACTTAGACTTTCAGTCAAGTGTTTTGACTTACTGAAGTTTTCATTTCCAGATTTTCTGCTTGGTTCTTTTTCAGAACTTCCCCTCACCTTACTCCCAGTACTGGGGACTGAACCCAGGACCTCCATACTGAGCTATACCTCCGAGCCTTTTTTGTTATTTATTTATTTATTTTAAGATGGGGGTCTTGCAAAATCACTAAGTTTCCCAGTCTGGGCTTAAATTTTTGGTCTTCTGGCCACAGCCTTCCAGAGTGCTGGGATTACAGGTGTGTACCACGTCAAGCTAAAACTCTTCTCTTTGATGAAGTGACTTTTCATGTCTTGCATTGTCTTAATTCATTCAGCTCCTCATTTTCTGAGCTCACTGATTGTTCCAATGATCAAGTTTGTAACTTCCATATCTGTGGAGTTAGCTTTGGAGGAGCTGTTTAATTTATTTATTTATTTTGTCTTTTTTGAGGCAGGGTTTCACTATATGGTTCAGGCTGGCCTTAAACTCACTTTGTAGCCCAGGCTGGCCTTGAACTTACGGCAATCCTCCTACCTCAGCCTGGAGCTGTTTAATTTTAGAGACATCTTGTTGCCTTGTTTTCTTATTTTAGTTGTGTCTCTGTGTTGATGTTTGTAGTTCAATTGGGAAGATTATCTCTTCTACCTTCTGTGGAGGTCTTTTAGTAAGTGATTACCTCTGGCTGATGCATCCTGGATTGTTGGGTATGACTGTTTGAAGATTTATACTTGTTGTTTTTTGGGTTTGTTTTGTTTTGTTTTGTTTTCTGAATGCTAGGCTTAGCTCCTAGTATTTCAGCATCATCTTTGTTAGATTCTTCATACTGACAACTTTTTTCATTGTCTCTAAGCAAAATGGCAGAAATATCAGCTTTCTCTCTCTCTCTCTCTCTCTCTCTCTCTCTCTCTCTCTCTGGAGAGGGCTTTACTGATAAGCTTGACAAATGAAAAGAGATCTAAAATTCAGCAAACCATTAGTGAAAGAAGAAAAAATGTTACTTTTTTGGAAACAAAGTACAGACAGCACCATGGAACATGAGCTTTCAAATCAGTGAAGTTCTCAAAAAATTGTAACCTTTGCCTTATCATATACCACCCTCCAAGTCACATTTTCTAGGTTTACCAGATGCAAATAGACTGATGTCAGGCCTATGCCCTGCAGCCCTATGTGTCTCAATTAAGTGTCTCAATTAAGTTTTGAATGTACAATGGATCCTACTTTGTCCTTTATGATTATTTATTTTTGTTCACTACCAGTAGATATCCTCCTTCATTTCTTTGGGGGCATTTATTTGGCTTGTATTCTATTAGCTCTTGTTGTGTATAATAGGTTATTCAGTTTACCGTTATCTAGTCTCCGTGTGCATGTGTGTGTGTGTGTGTGTGCGTGTGTGTGTGCCTGTGTCTGTGAGACAGACAAATAGGCTAGGGACTTAACCAGGACCTCTGCACTGAGCTACATATCCAGCTCCTCCCCTTTGTTAATTTCTCATTTTGAGGTAGGGTCTCACTAAATTGACTGAATCAGGTTTAAACTTGTAATCCTCCTGCCTCAGTCTCCCAGTGCTGGGAATATAGGCATGCATCACCACACCTGACTTATCTAGTTATTTTTACCATGGGTTTCAGCTATCTTGGTGGGTAATAGGAAAAAAAGTAGGAAGAACTGAAGTCTACATCTTAGCTTGAGTCATCCCTGGCATATTAGGGTCCAGTGTTGAATAGCCTCATTTATACTGTTCCAGGAGACTCTGCCCTGTAAGGAATCTTTCTGTGCTTTTTCAGGGCTTTGTTTCATTCTCAAAATGATTATCTAGATCTCTGGGTAAAAAGAAGGCCTACAGAGGAAAGCAGGAAGAAATCCTTACATGGCTTTCAGTAGAACCACTTTTTTAACCCTGCATGCCAATAATGTTCCCCCATGAAACTCTTAGCGCTCCTGCTTTTTGGAATTGCAGTAGGGCTGATGGAGAACACTGTTTGGCAATATAGTAGATAGACAAGAGCCTAACTGAAAATTTCTTGCTAAGTCTATCCCCATTTTACAAGCCTAACCTTTCTTCATACCATATGAAATTTCTCTTCCTTTACCAATTCATAACTACCTTCTGATTCTGCAGGAGTTTTTACTTTCCTTCTTTAGACCCATTTCTTACCTGTGAGTTATCTGTGGGTTTGGACTGGAGGACTATGGACTTTACATTCATGTCAGGGGCCCCAGTGATGTTCCTTTTATCATTTAGCCTGCCCAGGCTCCAATGAAACTTTGTTTAGTAGTAATCCAGTGCAGATGACCATAGTAGTAGTGTGTAAATGAAAAAAAACTGTTAGCAACATATAAAAGCAAAGAATAGACAGAGCTGTTGTGCATCCATGAAAGACAACAATACAGACGTTTTACTGAAACATTGAAATTTACTTTCAACAGGTTTGATTTAATTTTACAGTCACTTGGAAATCTTCTTGGACCTAGAAATGAGACAAGAAATTTAACTGTATTACAAACTACTCTTTAAGTACTTCTGTGAGAAAATAGGTAATCTGTAGGGAAAATTGGTACCTCTGAAACTCACAAAAATAAACTAGAAAGCCAGACATAGTAGCAACTGCCTATAATCCCAGCACTCAGGAGGCTGAGGCAAGAGGATTACTATGAGTTTGAACCAGCCTGGGTTGCATAGTGAGTTGAGGGCCAGCCTGAACTACATAGTGAGACCCTGTCTCTAAATCAATAAATAAAATTTAAAAATAAATAAATAAATAAATAAAATTTAAAAATAAACGAGAAAATAATCAATGTGTACTCTATAGTTGCAAAAGTCACATTAAGGAGGCAGAGTTTCTCTCCATGACCAAAATTCAGGAAGATCAGGACTTGGCAATAGCTTATTACTTATTGGACAGTATTCTTATACTTAAAGGTGGAATATGGCTTAAATATTGACAGTGGTGATTTCTGGGGATGGATTTGCCTGTATTTTCCAAATTTTCTACATTTAATTTTGTAATTGGAAAAAAAGCTCTAAGTATTATTTTAATGGGATCATTACAGGGAAACAATCATATAAATAGGCAAATGTGTAAGACTATTTGGGTCACTATTGTTTGTGATGTTGAAAAATATCCTAGGGGCCCAGGGATATAGCTCAGCAGCACAGCACATGTCTGGCAAATGCAAGGTCATGAGTTTGATTTCCAGTACCAAAAATAAATAAATAAATAAATCAGGGTCCAGGGATTTAGCTTAGTGGCACAGTGCCTGCCTGGTAAGCACAAGATCCTGAGTTTGATTCCTGGTACTGCCCCCTCCCACTAAAAAAATTCCTAGTTTCAGATGAGTGTGCTGGTATGCATCTATAATCCCAACTACTGGGGTGGCTGAGGCAGGAGGATCTCAAGTTCATGGCCAGTTTAGGCAATTTAGTGAGACTCTGTTTCAGAGTTTTAAAAATTAGATAAGGAGGGCTGGAAATATGGTTCAGCAGTCCCTGGGCTTATTTTTCTGTACTGAGAAGAAAAATCCTGATTTCTAACAGAACAGTTCAATAAATTAGTACATATCTATACAATGAATATAGCACAACCAATGATGTGATGATACATGGCAATATGTATTAGCAGAAAAATTTCTAAGATGTACTATTAAGTGATATGGAAGTAAATTTTAAAATGTTCCAGATATAAACATATTTATGCATCACAAAAGTAAAAGCATATGTATGTATGAGTACGTATATACACATGTATATACATGTATGAGAAGCTGTCACTCCATTCTAACAAGTAAAAAGCTGAAAACTGAAACACCAACAACACATTTTAAATATCATTGAGAAGTGGTAAAAAGACAAACTGCCAGACAGGAAGACAGAATTACAACCCACTGAATTATTGTCCCATGACCAGAACTTCAGTGGGCACCAGTGCTGGAGCAGGGAAACCTGAGCTGTAATTGATAATTGCCAGAGCCTCAGTGTGTACAACTCTGAAAGATAAAAACTCCAAGGGGCCCAAATAGGGAGGCCCCCAAGTTTTTGTTAGTTTTAGTCCAGATGGTTCACCAGGTCCTCCCTGAGAGAGGTGGAGAAAAATTCCTTGTGCTTTGACAAAGACTGGTGGTGGGAGGATACATAACCATTCTTAACAAGGTCTGTCCTGAAAAGAACTATTTTACCAGAGTCTAGCCTGCTAGAGTTTTACCAGAATCTAGCTTACCTAGGAAAAAGCAAATACCAAACTACTTTTTTTCTGGTGCTGGGGACTGATCTCACAACCTCGCACTCACCAGGCAAGCAATAAATCCCCGGCCCACTACTTTTTTTTCTAATTCTGTTTCCTCCAAAGGAGGAGAAGAAAAAAAAAAAAACTCAAGAAGCTTTGGTGCAGTTCACAGTTCAGGGGTACAGGCTCACCAAAAGACTGAGACTCAGTTATAGGACAGCAGACCACCTCCCTTCTCCCCATATACTTCTACCACAATGTTAAAGGCCTATGTACTAGACTTTCTTTTACCCAGTTTTCATGTCTAGATTTCAACAAAAAATTAAAAGGCATACCAAAGGCAAAAAACCAAACCAAACAAACAAACAAAAAACCCCACTAGGAAATGAATATGCATCAAAATTAGTTACACATGGCAGGGTCTTAGAAAGTTTTTTTTTTTTTTTTTTTGTCTTTTTTCTTTTTGTACCAAGGATCAAACTCATGATCTCACACTTGCCAGGAAGGCACATACTCCACTGAGCTAAATCCCCAGCCCTGTCTTTTTCAGACAGGGTCTCACTTTGTAGCCCAGGCTGGCCTTGAACTCACAGTAATCCTCCTGCCTCAGCCTCCCAAGTGCTGGAGATTACAGGCATGTACCACCATGCCTGGCTTGGCAATTTGTTGAAATAGAAAATTAAAATAATTATGATTAGTGTTCTAAGGGCTCCAGGTGGAAAAAGTAAACAATATTTAAAAATTAGATAATATAGGACCAGTGATATAGCTCAGTGATAGAGCAATTTCTTAGCACACACAAGGCTCTGAGTTCGATCCCAAGTACTGTCAAACAAATAGATTATATAAGCAGAGAATAGAAATTTTAAGAATTTAAAAAGAAATGCCAGAGATAAAAAAACACTAACAGAAATAAAGAATGCCTTTAACAAATTCATTAGCAGACTAGACACTGCCAAGAATCTCTGAGCTTAAAAATATAATAGAAGCTTAAAACTGGAAACAAAGGGAAGCAAATCATAAAAAAGAGACTAGAATATCCAGGAACTGTGGCATAGCTACAAAAGGTGTGCTGAGTGTGTAATGGGAATTCCAGAAAAGGAAAAAAATAACAGAAGTAGTGTTTGAAGCAATAATAACTGAAGTAATGTCAGACACCAAACTACAAATTAAGAAACTTATAGAACAGCAGACAAGGTAAATTCTTAAAACTATACTTAGTGCCTGGCAAACATGAAGTCCTAAGATCAATTCCCAGTACCAAAAAACAACAGACAAACAAAACAACAACAACAAAATTATACTTAGGAATACCTTGGTCAAACTACACAAAATCAGAGACAATGAAAAAAATCCTGATAGAACCTGGGGAGGAAAGGCCTTACCTATTAAGAAGCAAATATAAAAACTGTTTGATTTAACTTCAGAAACCATTTGTGCAAGAAGAGTGGAATGAAATTACAGTTGCCAGAAAAATTTACTAGCCAAGAATTCTAAATCCTGAAAACTTATCTTTCAAAAGCAAAAAAGAACCAGAGCAATTAGGCAAGAAAAATAAAAAGCATCCAAATCTGGGGGTGGGGTGTAGCTTAGTGGTAGAGCACCTATTAATTCAGTCTCCAGTACTGCAAAAACAATATATCTCCAGACATATTGTGGAATAGGAGAGACCAGAAATAAACCCACATTTCTTTTTTTTTATTTTAAAGAGAATAAAATCGAACAAAACAGAATAGTCAATCAAAATAAAACAATGAATGTAGTACAGGACTTCAAAACAAGATAAAAGGAAATCAATAATGTCATATTATTATATTATATTGTTATATAATAACAATATATATTCTTGTTATATTCAAAATAACTGCCCATACCATCAGACATAATAAAATCAAATAAAACAGAATAAAATCAATAAAAACAAAACCAAAGCAATACAGGATTTCGAAACAAGATAACAGGAAAACAACAGTGGCTACCATATTGCCTCTTGTTATCTTCAAAGTAGCTGCTTATACCATCATACATAATAAAATCAAAACAAAACAGAATAAAGTCAAAGCAAAACAATGAAAGCAATACAGGAATTTAAAACAAGATAATAGGGTATCAATGATGGCTACCATAATATATTTTGTTATCTTTGAAATAGCTGTCCATGCCATCAAATATAATAAAATTAGATAAACCAAAACAGAATAAAACCAAACAACAAAACAATGAAAATATTTCTGTAAATAGTCTTTTTATGTCATTTGTGTTGACCCCTGCTTTTTCACTGACACTTTTTAAAAACTTATTCTTAAGTTATTTTTCTTTGCGTCATCTTTCAGCTATTGAATTGTTATTTCCTGGTTCTTTGCTATTTTTAAGAGATCTTTCCTTTTGCAATCACAAGCTGCAAACCTGTCTTCAAGACCTGAAAGTCTATCTTCAGTTTCTTTCAGGCAGTTTTGCCAGCTTTCAATGGAGTTTTTAATTTCCTGGATATCTTTCTGAATCTGCTTCATATATTCTAAATCTTTTTTATATTGCTCAAAGTTTCCTTCATTTTCCTATGCTCCTCTAATTTTTTTTTATCTATGTCTTCTTTAGAGGTGCTTAGCAATTCTTTTTTGTTTTTCATTTCTTCTTTTACTTGAGATAGTATTTCTGTCCTAATTTCTTTGATAGCCTCATGAAGTTGTTTCTTTACTTCAGTTACCATCACTTCAGAAACTTCAGGTGTGTGACTACTGATCTCTTTCACGTTTATATCTCCTGGACTTTCTCTGTTTGGGTTGGAAGCCAGAGATTGCCTTTTACTTCTTTGTCTTGACATTTTCCTGGGTTTTTCCAGACAATTGGGTAGTGGGGTCCCAAGCACTTTCTGCATTGGCTACAATTTCTCTGAAGTGTGACTGGTTCTCCTGGCCAGTGCTGGCCACGGGTATCTAATGGTGGCCATTGGGTGTGCTGGTGTGGAGCTGGCTACTGATTTTCCCAGCCTGCACTGGCTACTGGCAACAGGAAGCCTCCCCGATGACAACTCTATTGTGTGCATTGGCAGGGCTGGCCACTGCTTCCTGGACCTCAGCTGGTCACCAACCGGAAGCCTCCTTGATGGCAGCTAGAGTGCACATGGGGGCCAAACCCACATCTTTTTTTTTTTTAAATCGCTACCGGGGATCGAACTGACGATTACATGCTTGCAAGGCAGGCGCTTATGTCGCTGAGCTAAATCCCCAGCCCCAAACCCACAATTCTATGGTCAATTGATTTTTTAAAAATGACTAAAAGCATATAATCAGGGAAAAAAAAGTCAATTCAATAAAAGTTTTGAGGAAAAAGCATTCGCACACAGAAGAATGAAAAGCATTCACACACAGAAGAATGAAATTAACACTTATCTTACCACATATACAAGAATCAATTTAAGAGGCAGGCTGGCCTGGGCTACATAGTGAGTTTAAGACCAGGCTGGGGCAGCCATGGGCTGGGAAAAAACCCAGGAAGTCAGCCTGCGCTTCCTGTGAATCAGCAGCAGCTATGGGCAGGGAAAAGAAGACCAACCAATCACAGTCAGACCTGTCTCAAAAAACCATACACACACAGACACATAGACACACACACACACACACACACACAGTAAAGATTTAGACACACCACCCAAAACTATGGAACAACTAGAAGAAAACTAGGAGGAAATTTCCATTACATTGGTCTGTGTAAGTAATTTCTTAAATATGACCTCCAAGACAGAGCAAACAAAAGCAGATGTGCAAATGAAGTTGCATCAAGGTAAAATACTTCTACACAGCAAAGGAAGCAATGAACAGAATGAAGAAACAAGATAGAGAAAATATTTGCAAATCCTACATTGAATAAGGGCACAATATCTAAAATAACAAGAAAACTACTCTATTAAAAAATGAGCAGAGGGCCCAAATAAATACTTGTCAAAATCAGGATACAAATGACCAACAGAAAATGAAAAAGGGGCTGAGGATATAGCTCAGTGGCATAAGTGCCTGCCTGGCAAGTACAAGGTCCTGAGTTTGATTTCCAATACAAGAAAGAAAGAAAGAAAATGAAAAATGCTGAACATCACTAATCATCAGGCAAATACAAATTGAAACTACAGTGAGATGTCACTTCATACCTTAGTTAAAAGGGCTATTGCCAAAAAGATGAAAGATAAGTGTTGGTGAGAGGATTTAAAGGGAACCCTTTTATACTGTTGATATGAATGTAAATTAGAAAGACCATACTGAAAACAGAAGTATTATGTGACTAAGCACTCTCACTTAGGGGTATACTGTATATACATGGAATTTTGAAATCAACACATTGAAGAGGTTCAGTGGATCCTCAAGTTATGACTGCCCTTACATACAAACCATTTGAGCTATGACAGAAAATTTAGGTTTAACTTACAACCAAACTCTTGAGTTACACCCAAATGCTGGCTCCTTGTCCAGTTGTAAACAAAGACTCATGATGCCAGAAAAGCGTGTGTAAACTTACTTAAGCATCACTCCGAGCTGAGATGCATGTGTTTGTGGGCGTGATTTCAGTCAGTGCTTTGTATAATTGCTATGATTACTGCTATCAGAATGATTCCAAAAAAGCTAGAAAAGAGGCTAAGGAAGGGAAGAGAAAGAAAACAATCACAATTGAAAAGAAGAAGAAAATTGGGAAGAAATATGAGAGTGGCATTCGTGTGACTGATCTCACTAATTATGTACAACACGTCAAAATCCATAATCTCTTGGCATGGTATGCTTTAGGTTGTGAGTTTGATCCCTGGTACCCAAAAAAAGAAAAAAAATCCACAATCTCTACAATCATACAGAGAAAAGATTTATGTAAGGAAGCTAGCATTGCTAAAAGTGTAACTCAAATTAGTAAGTCATCATCAACAGTGTTAGACAAGGTAGAAAAGCTGTTATTAGTGTAGATAAACAAAAGGCAGATGGCAGGTGACAGCCTATGTCAGTCTACAATCTGTGAAAAAGCTAGGGGTATAAATACAGACCTCTAAAAGATAATCCATCAACAAGTGATAATGGGGAAACATTTTGTGCCAATAAGGAGTGGTTTCACAATTTTATTTATTTAAAAAAATTTTAAAGATCATAAAACCAAACCAAACAAAACAGAATAAAGTCTATCAAAACAAAGCAGTGAAACTGGTACAGAACTTTGAAGCAGGATAAGAGAAAATCAACAATGGCTACCGTAGTATTTCTTATCTTTACAGTAGTTGTCCATTCCATCAGAAATAGCAAAATCAAACCAAACCAAACAGAATAAAACCAACCCAAGCAGAACATAGAATAAAGCAAAACAATAAATCAGAACAAAGCAGTGAGAACAATATTGGACTTCAAAAACTAGAAGGAAATCCCCCATATTTCCATACTCCATACTGTTATTCTCCCAATAGATGCTCAATCTGCCAGCCCAAGGCCTACAAAGTCAACCAAACAATTCAAGCATTCAGCTACTTTTTGTACTTCAGTTGCTATCAACTCATCCTGTCCTCCAAACAGGCATTTGCTTTCGGGGGTTGAGGGGGTGCGTGGGAGGGTGGTTCTTGATTCTCAGCCTGTGCAGGTCAACTCAGGGGAGATGCCTTCTGGCTTCTCTCTTCCTGGACCCCACATGGCTTGCTTGCACGGCTTACTGGAAGGTCTCAGTTTCACAATTTTAAAGTGAGAACTGAGGTTCCTAGCATAACTAACATGGTGAAGTAGTCAGGGCTGATAAAAGGGCTTTTGAAAATTATGTACACCACTTTGAAATAATGACAAAGAGAAACAGTTTTTGCTGTCATCAAGTTTTCAACTGTGATGAGGGGATTACCACAAGGAGGTGTGAGGATAGTATTGGTTACAAGGTACACTGGGAACACACATGACGGGTCAGAACAGGCAGTTCAGAAAGAGAATTATTTACGATGAGACATAATGGATGGCAAGAATAACGACTCAGAGGAAATGAAATCTCTTGGCTAGCATTTGAACTGCAACAGAGTAACATACATATCATCCTCTTTAAGGGGCAGACTTAGTGGAGATTCTAGCGGAGAAAAAGGAGAGAGTGTGCTAAGCAGTAACTGAATTTGTAGTGCCCCTTTTAAATAATATGTCTTAAAGTTGGTTTTTTGTTTTGTTTTGTTTTTTGTTTGAGACAGTAGCTTACTGTGTAGTACAAACTGGCCTTGAACGTACTTATGTAGCCCAGGCTGACCTCAAACTGATGAAAATCCTCTTGCCTCAGCCTCTTGAGTGCTAGTATTTCGATCATGTACCACCACACTTGGTTTAATATATCTTAAACCTATAATATATTTTTAATGAACATAAAACAAATTTCACAGGAGAATAAAAACTAAAAAGACTTCAGTTTTTCTATTTATTTCCCATAAATTTTTTTTAGAGGGGATGGCTATTGAACCTAGGATCTTGTGCAAATCACTTTATCATTGAACTGTCCACTGGCACCCTTAATTTTATTTAGAGACAGAATCTTACTAAGTTGTACAGGTTGGTCTCAAACTTTCAGTCCTCCTGTATCAACTTTTCAGGTATCTGGGATTATAGGCATGTGCTGTACCATATTTAGGTTAATTTCCTTTCATATATTAATTTTTTCACTGCTTTTGGTGTTTACTATTCTGGAAGTTTTCAGACACATAACCTCCAAATTAGAAATTCTTAGCATATGTTTTGTATGTAATAGCATGGCAAAATGGAAATCTTGGTGAAACACAATAGGATAACCAGCTAAAAATAAAGGACAATAAATACCAGATTCCTAAAAGAAGTGCTAACTCGGGATTTACTAGATAATTGACCGTTGAATTTTGAGGGTAGGTAGTGGTCAAGAAGAAGAGAATACCAGCCCTTTTTATTTCTTATATTTTGAGACTGTCTTGCTAAATTGCCCAGGCTGGGCTTGAACTCAAAACCCTCCGTCTCAGTCTCCCAGAGTACTGGGATTACAGTCGTGCATTACCATAACTAGCTGATTTTTGTGTCCTGTATGTAACAGATTATAAATGTTTTATTTCATAGTGTCTGCCACCCGAACACATTTGTGAGTTACTACTACTACTTCTTACTTCAGGACCTGGATTTCACAAAATAAATCATACAGCTCAATTTTCTAAATTCTTAGTTTAAACTGAGCGTGGTGGCACACACCTATCATCCCAGCACTTGAGAGGCTGGTGTAGGAGCCTCACCATGAGCTTGAGGCCAGTTTGGGCTATATAGCATGTTTCAAGGATACCCTGAATTGCATAGTGAGACCCTGTCTCAAAAAGAAAAAATTAAGTTCTTAATTTAGAATATTATCTTCCAGAAAGAACTAATGCAGACTCTGAAGCTCTTTACTTTCATTGGAATGATTTCCAGTGGTTAAAGTGAGAATCTAATTCAACAGATTTTGGAAATATGGAACCATAATGATCATTTCACCTATATTTTCCATCTTGTCAGTGTATTTTGGAATGTAAGCTCTTAATTTACCTCAAGTTGTTTTGTTTTTTGTTTTTAGTCATAATTTCACTATGCTGCCCAAGCAGGCCTCAAATTTTGGGAATTCAGATAATCCTTTTGTCATCAGCCTCCCAAGTAACTGAGCCTTCAGGCATGGGCAACCACAGCTAGCTCATTTATTGAGTGGACCCATTTAGTGTTAGATTAGGTTCATGGTATTATAATTGTTTGTTTTATATTATTCAATAGTGGCATCATAGGCCTATAATGAGGAACACTAATTCTCCATTTACCTATGTCTTGTGACTGGTATGAATCTAACCTCACGCTATGCATTTATTTTTGGTAGTTTGAAAGAAAAAGTCAGTTTAGGAAATGAAAGATGTAAAACCAAATACCCATTTACCAGAATGCTCTCAGTCCTTTACTTACTGTGATTGAATGGATGCAAGAGATTTTCTGAAAGTAGACTGAATATCTAACTGAAGCAGTCTAGGGATATCTGGGTATCCACCCAGCTGGGCCCAGAGTGATGTTATTGATGTCTTCTCTGTTATTGGGTAGCTTGAGGTGGACAGATCAGCGTTCCAAATGGCCTCCCTCACAGCTTCTTTTTGTCTACAGAATCAGAGAACATTAAGTGGAAGTGTCAAATTCTCATGAGCTCCCCAGCCAATAAAAATATGAGTCTTATTCTTCCCTCTTCTCTTTACCACCACTTTGCCCCATAATGCCCTCCCTTTGCTATGCCCACTTTGGCAGAGGAATGAATTAAAAGAATGATATAGTTAACAAAGCTATATCTCTATAAGTTTACCCAGTAACATTTTAAAATTACCTTCTCAGCTTCATCAAATATATAGGCCATATATTTTTTCCCCTGTCCTTCCCAAAACTCCTTCCTTTGTAAGAAGGAAAAAGAGATAAAGGAAGGAAGAAAGAGAAAAGGAAGGAAGGAAAAGGAATAGAGGGAGGAGAAACAGAAGGAAGAGAAGGAGAGGGGCTAATGTTTCTCAGTTTATTAGCTATTCTTAAAATAATTGGTTTCTTAGAAGAGATCAGCTTTATAGTTTTAAAGGACCTCAAAATAAAATGTTAAATATTTAAGTAGAAGCATAAGTAAAACAATGTCTTGATAAATTAGCTAAGGAAATTGACACTCCCACAGACTTTCCCTGCGTGTGTCATAACCGAGAGTGCAGGGAAGCTCTCGGGCAGAACTAAAAACAAACAAGCAAATAAATAAATAGAAAGCATTGGGTGCCACACATCCTACCAAGCTGCAATGTTTTATGCCAGTCTTTCTATCACATACCTCAATTTCTTGAAAATATCAGATTTTTTGTCCTCTTCAATTAGTAAGTCTAGGTATGGCTGCGGAACAAATTTGGTAGCAGCAAGTATCTGCTTTTTGGCAACTATCAAGGGAATAGGTTGACTAAGACTCAGTTTATACATCGCTTGGAGCTACAAATAAGAAGGAAAAAGAGGAGTCACCTTAACATTTCACAGTCTTTTGACTAAGATCCGATAAAACAAAGGAATCATGAAAACACAGAGCCAAGATTTTTAGGAAGTTCTTCTACACTGACTGAGACTAACTATGGCTTCTTTTCTAGAGATTTGAAAATCCTCTTCCCTTAGTCTACTCCCAACATGCACAGTTTCAGAGGTAGTGATTATGATATATAAAAGCCTTGTCCTACTTAAACTCTACTCCTGTTCATCTGATTTCCTAGCTATGAGACTGGTTTATTTGCTTAATCTATTCTCAACTCTTTTTCTTCATTTCTTTCTTTTTTTGTTTGTTTCTTTTTTGAGTCAGGCTTTCAGTATGTAGTTCAGACTGTCTCGAACTCATTTTGTACCCCCGGCTTGCCTTAAACTCATGGTGATCCTCCTGCCTCAGCTTCCCAAGTGCTGGGATGACAGGCATGTGCCACCACACCTGTCTTTTTCCTCATCTCTAAAACAAATGTAATGCCAAGTGCAGTGATACAGGTCTGTAATCAATCCCAGGACTCTGAAAGACAGGCAGGAGGATCGCAAGTCTGAGCCCAGTCTGGGCAATTTAGCAATTTAATGATACCCTGTCTCAGAATTTAAAAATAAATAAATTAATTACAAATTTAAAAGGGCTGGGGATATAGCATAGCATGCATGCTCTGAGTTCAATCTCCAGTACCACACACACACACAATTTTTTAAAAAGAATAACATAAGATTTTTGTGAGAATTGTATGTTATATATAGAAGGACTCTGTAAATTATGAAGCACTATGCAAAAATAACAAAAACTGACATTTACTGAATGACAGACACTCTGTATCAGCTACTTCTCATATATCAGCTAATTTGGTATTTATAATATACTTACAAGACAGGTACTATTATTATCTTTGTCTTGCTTATGAAGAATCTGAATCTCAGAAAATTTAAGTGCTGTGACTCAGAAAACTCAAGTTGTCTTGTCCAAAGTTACTTAGACAGTATATGGTGAAAATGTTTAAGACCCAGACAATCTAGTAGCAGAGCTAATCCTCTCAACCACCACTCTGATTCAATGTAAGATATTTATTTATGTCTACCCTTTGATCCCTTTTGAGTTTTCCTCTGCCTTGACACCCATTCTCTGTCATCTGGTTTCTGGCTTTGCTGACCCACATCCATATTCATCTTCTGTAATGTCCCAAACATTGTCATTTCTGTGAGATAGCTCATGTCACTGCCAACCCACCTTACTGTACTCCATCTATATGGGCCCTATATGCCAGACCAAAAACAAGCATATTGATTTTTTTTTTTTACAAACAGCCATATTACTTAAAATGTAGCAGTTCTGGAAAATTCAGAATATTTGGTTTGGATTAGGCCATGATGAGAATTCTCCTTGTGCCAGCCAAAGTAGCAAGTTAATAAAATTTATAATCAATGTTAATGAAAGAAAAAATATATAGATATAAAAGTGTTCCTAGGACTCTAACTTGCGGTATTCATTATTAGTACTCTAATTTGTGCTAGAAGATTCAGAACATATAATCCTTTTGGAAAGTCACTATCACACCCAAAGGCATATTGATAGTTATCTCAGAATTCCTGGAAAAAAAAAAAAAAAGAATTCCTGGAACATAATGAGTGGACACTATGGTATAACAGTATCTTCTGTCCTTGGTGCTGTGTCACCAAGTTAAATTCTTTTTCCTTTGTTGTAAATTCATAATTTTTAAAAATTTTATTTATTTATTTTCATGTTTTTGAGACAGAGATTTGTGATGCAATTCAGGCTGACCTTGAACTCACTTTGTAGCCCAGACTGGCCTTGAACTCACAGCCGTGCCTCCTGCCTCAGTTTCCCAAGTGCTGGGATTACAGGTATGTGCCACAATGCCCAGCATAAATTCATGATTTAAAACTAACTTCCTGACAGTTTTGAGGTCAGAAATAACCACCTAGAATCAATTAGAAAGCAGAGACTCAAGTCATCTAGAAGCTGGTAAATGTGAGTTGAATAGGAAGCAATTGAGCATTTCTGAAAGTCTCTCCTATTCTCATTCTTTTCTCATCTGGAGATCCAGAAAGTATAACTGTTGTCAATTTAGAAATTTCACTAGTGTCATGGCATAGTGAGCTGAATGGTGTTCCTCAAAATATATGTCCACCCAAACCTGTGAATGTGTCCTTATTTAGCAAAAGGGACTTTGCCAATGTAAATAAATTAAAAATCTTAAAATGAGATCACCCCAGATTAATCGGGTGTGTCCTAAATCCAGTGACATTTGGCCTCCTAAGAGTCAGAGGAAGTGGGGGAGTTGTCCACACCTAAAATCCTAGCATGCTAAAGCAAGGATCCAAAGTTCGAGCTCAATTTGTGCAATTTAGTGATTTAGTGAGACTCTGTCTCAAAAAAAATAAAAAAAGAGATGAGACACAAAACACACAGGCAAGGCCATTTGAAGAAAGCAGATTGGAGTAATATGGCTACAAACTAAGGAATGCCGATAATTGCTGATAGCCATACAATTTAGGAGAAAGGCAAGGAAAAGATTTCTCAAGAGTTTCCCGAAGGAACTAATCCTGAAACACTTTGATTTTGCATGAATTCTGGATTCTAAAACTATGAGAAAGCGAATTTCTGTAGGATTTTTGTTTCATTTGTGAAGCTGCGTTTATTTTTTTATTTTTATCTTTTTACTTGTACATGTTTGTGACATATAATAAATGCAGTCCTTGTGGGGAACTGGTATATATCCACAACACATCTCAATCCTTTTGATTTCCCCTTCCCCTCTCCATCCCATCTCTTTCTATCGCTAGATTCCTTTCCTGTTCCACAGAATATGTAGGGTTAAATCAAACTTGTAATGTGTCATTAGCAGCCCTAGCACCCTAATATACATAGTCTATCAGGTAAAGTTATTTTCAAAGTTTACCACTTTTATTTATTGTTTGCAACATACTAGAGGGATAGAGAGAATGGAAAACAGGTTACCTGGCTAAATAAGTGCACCATTTTCTGCAGGCCTTGATTTCGTTTCTGCTCTAGAGACTTCTGCTTTTCAGTCCAGACCGCCAACACCTTTTTCTGATAATCATCAATTCTGCTAAGCATGATGTAGAGGTTCTGGATCTCATAACCTTTCCCAGTGTTTTGGATGGCTTTTAATTGTTTGATTATGTTGTTTCTTTATTTAAAAAAATTAACAAGCATTAGATTGATACAGTTAGTGAATCTGGCTCAGCAAACCTGCCCTGGGTTTCTTTCTATTCCCATATCATCCTTATTAAGTCAAGAGGTAGGGGATGGGAAGCTTATCTAATGGGACTTTATTCTAGTTCTCTGTATGAGTAAACTTCTAATAATCTACCAAATATGAACTCTTCACAGTTTTTTTAGTGTTACAATAGTGTTGCTTAATTACTATTTTATTAAAAATTCATTTTATACTGATTATAATAAAAATTATCATAGGTGATAAAATACTTTATTTTTAAAATACTGCCATGTATAGGACCCATGGAATTATGAAAAAAATTGTCCTTACCTTTGAAACATTTACAACCCAGAATAGAAAATCAATAAATCAAGAAATATAAACATGTGGCATGAGTGAAAAGAAAGCATAATTAGTTCTAAAAGGAGTAATAAAGAAGGCTTTATAGGAAAGTATAAAACCAGATCTATTTTTGTTGTTTTTTTGTCTTTTTGAGACAGGGTATCACTATACAGTTTGGGCTGGCCTTGAACTCACTTTCTAGCCCACTCTGGCTTCAAACCAGTGATCCTCCTGCCTCAGCCTCCTGAGTGCTGGGGTTCCAGGCAGGCAGCACCATGCCTGGATTTTTTTTTTTTTTTTGAGACAGAGTATCACTGTGTAATTGAGGCTGGTCCTGAACTCGCTGGGTAGCCCAGGCTGGCCTTGCAAATAGTGATCAGGCAACTGGGTAGTCAATGTTAAAAAAAAAAAAAAAAAAATGAGGTACCTATCTCATAACAACAAATTGTAAATCACAGACTTAACTATAAGATGAAAAATAATAAACCAAACTTAAAAAATACTAAAGAAACTTAGAATTTATTTACTTATTTATTTATTGAGACAGGATCCTGTTTTGTAATTTAACTGAACTCTCTATGTAGCCCAGGCTGGCCTTGAACTCACAGTGATACTTCTTCTCAGCCTTCGAGGTGCTGAGGTTGTAGACAATGGCTACCATACCTGGCTCAAGAAAGAATTATTAAAATGTACCTCAGAGAGGGACTGTCAAAGAAAGTACAATGCATTATTTAAAACATTGGTGTACTTAAAGATGCACAAATCAAATTTTTCTACAAAGCAATATTGCAAAAAGGATCAAAATGTAAGTGGAGGAAATCTAGCAATTTATATCATAGACAAGAAGTTAATTTTCCAAATATTTAGATAGGTTATATAAATCAATTTAAAATTTTTTTGACAATCCAACTTATTTTATTTTTATTTTTTTACTCGCTTGAGACAGGGTCTCGCTATGCAGTTCACGCTGACCTTAAGCTCACTTTGTAACCCAAACTGGTCTCAAACTCGCAACAATCCTCCTGCCTCAGCCTCTCAAATCCTAGGATTTACAGTTGTGCAACACCACTCCCAACATACCAATTTTAAAAACAGATATCAGATTTGAAGAAGGTCTTCCACAGAAAATAAAATACAGCTGGGTCTTAAATCTATGAAAAATGCTTAACTTTACATATGATAAAAGAAATAAAACAAGAAATGCTATTACTGTATTTCATCTATTATATTGGCAATGAACAAAAAAGTTTGATAGTACTCTGTGTTTTGATGTGGAGAAATATTCTTTCATAATACTGATCAATACGTATATTATTACAATTTCTTTGGAAGCAATTTGACAAAATATTAAAATTAAAAAGGCATCTACCCTTTGATTGAGAAGTTCTAAATTATAATGTATATGTAAGATTGCTGACTGAAGTCTATTTTTATAATAGTAAGATATTGAAGAATGTTAATATCCACCAGAGATTAAATAAATTCTGCTAAGTCAAGACTTTGGAATACTCTAGCTATGTAATAAATGAGTACATTCTTTACATACCTTTAATAATTTAATACCTATAAATACATCATTTATACTATAAAAATTATATGCTTAAAATATATAAAAAGAGGAATAAAAGTATATGTCCTGTTCTACACATGCAGAAAATACTTCTGGTTGGACATTCATTTGCATTGGTGGTCTGTGGGAGGAATCCAGCTGGACAAAAAGAGGGTTATTAAAGAGAATTTCACTGTACTATTTGCATTTTTGAGTCCTGTTAACATGTAACTATATGAGTTATTTTTTAAAAAATTAAATATAGGGCTGGGTGTTTAGCTCAGTGGTGTAAGTGCCTGCTGGCAAGCATGAGGTCATGAGTTTGATCACCAGTACAAATAAATAAATTAATTAATTAATTTAAAAAATGAAAAAAGAAATAGGAAACATGGAGATTACCAGTTCTAGAGAAGAACCAGAAATGTATCACTTAACATTCTCGAGGGAATGAAAATGTTTATATGTAAAAATTAGATTTAAAATTAGAAAGAGAGAACTAAAGACAAGTATAGAACATTTTTCAACAGATCTCAGATGACATATTAAAATTAAAAATTCAAAAATTTAAATTAAATTACATTAAGTTAAAAATTCTGCAGGGTGTGGTTGTACATGTCTATAATCCCAGTGCTCAGGAGACTGAAACAGGAGGCCAACAGTGAGTTTCAGGCCAGCCTGGTCTACATAGTGAGTTCAAGGTATCTTGAGCTACATAGCAAGACCCTGTCTCAAAAAAAAAAATGAATAAAATTAAAAGTACCAATTATAACTTGGAGAGGTCATCCTTTTGTACTTTGTTCCAATCTTTTGTTTCCAAATGAATTTGGTCCAAAAAATGTAAATTTCAAACCAGGCATTGTGATGCATGCCTATGATCCCAGCATTCAAGAGACTGAGGCAGGAGGATCACAAGTTTAAGACCAAACTAGGTTATATAGTGAGCTCAACAGACAGCCTGGGCAATATTGTGAGACCCTGTCTAGATAGATAGATGGTTGATTTCATGAGTAGAGAGAGGTCTTTGTTCTTTCCTCTCTGTATCCTCAGCACCTAGAACAATGGTTGGCAAATCATAAGTATTCAACAAGTACTTCTTAAATGAATTATATAAATTATTCCTATAATTAATGAAAACCTGTTCTGTTACTATTTTACTTAAGCACCCTGTTATTTTAAAAGTACAGACTTCATCTAAATAATGAATTTGTAACCTCAAATGCAAATGTTGAGGATAGCAGTCCAATTGTTATTTACCCTGACCCATTTCTGGCAATTAGCAATTTATAAAAAAAAACAAGGGCAACAGCAAATTTGCTGCGGCAATGCTTTATATAACCTACCATTCCCGTTCAAAAAGTCATACATCTTCTGGTGAACCAAAGATGAAAGAAATTCAGAATAACTGGCACGCATCTCTGAACTTTTGAAGTCGATATTTTGGAGATCAACCATGATCCACAAAATATACTTTAAAAGTTCTGCTAGAGATATAAATGGATGATATTGATCATGTTATATACCATTTCTTATTTCCAAAAACAACAACAACAAAATCCTCCATTTGCTATCTGGTTTTTGTTTTTATTTTTGTTTCTACTTTTGAGGCAGGATCTTGCCATGTAGTTCAGGCCGACCTTAAATATAGCCCAGAGTGGTCTCAAATTTGTGGCAATTCTCCTGCCTCAGCCTCCTGAGTCCTTTTGCTATTTTAAATAAGCTTCTGTCTTACATTTCTTCTATAAGAGGAAGTTTTAGAGCACATGATCTGACAAATATGAATAGACTTCTAGGCAATGCAGGATACAAAGAAAAAAACATAATTACATCTACCTGGCACGTTGGATTAGCCTATAGGCGATATACTTGCGGGCCAGGTAACCCAGCCGGACTGTGTCCATGTGAAGTGTTCCAATTATGAGGTTCCTAGCTGTTGTGTATTGCTGCAGTGGGAGTCCAGAAGTTTTTGTGGCCTGATTTAATAGTATCAGGTTCTTTCTCTGAGCCTCCACATCAACAAAATACCCCTTCTCTATAATCTCTTCAGAAGAAAGAGGCACCATCATTTTGTGTTTCTTGGTACCTGAAACTGAAGTCAGTATCCAGGGTTGGTCTGTGGAGGGGAATTGCGATTTCTGGTCCCCTTGAGAAGGTGAACTTTGTGGCTTTTTGGGTGGCTGAGTAACAAGAGAAGGTAATGATGTTACAGGCTTCATGAAAGTGGAAAGGACCTCCTCATCAGTGTAAGGGGTTTGTGAAATCGGTGTCCTATAACCGGTGAGAGACAACTGAAATGCTTCAAATGGTTCCGTGACACCAGTATCTTGGAGTATCTGGGTTTCTTCGTCAGTGTCAGGGAGCTCTGATATTTGTAACTTCTTACTGATGAAAGGAGCTTGAGATACCTTGAAATCTGAAGCCCTTGCCTGGACCACTGCTAATTTAGATTTTAGAGCAGAAAAAATTCCCAGTCTTTTCTGAGTGACAGAAGCGGACAAAACTCTCTGAGGCTTCCCCGGTACTGAGGAAGCCCATGGTGTGGAGGGATGCCTAGGAGTGGGAGGGAGCCATAATGGGGAAACTTGCCCAGGAAGGGTCCATGGTGCCAGAGGCTGCCTGAAGGTAGAAGGGGTCTGCAGAGGCTGCTCAGTAATGGCAGGAGACTGGAATCGCTGGGACCGCTCAGAGAAGGCTAAGAGTTCAGATTCCCTGAACTCTTCCCTACAGATGGAAGAAACTCCTGGAGCCAAGGACTGCCCAAGATAGAAAGGAATCTGTTCAAAGGTGGGTGAGACTCTAGATACAAGAGGTGGCCTGAGGGTGAGACTGGCCTGGGAATCCAGAGGTGGCCAGAGAGTCAGAGGCCCTCTAAATATGGAGTGACCATTGCTAAAGGCCTCTGGTTGAAGGGGCTGCTCTATAGTGGGAGGCGCCCCAGATATTGGATGATGCCCAGGGATGGGAGAAACTTCTTGTGGCTCCGCATAAATGGATTGACCTTTAAGTACTAGCATCTGTCTGGAGGTAGGAACAATCTGTGGGCCCAAGAGCCTTCCAGGGGCAGAACTAATGTTCATTTGAAAGTGTTTCCCAGGAGTAAAAGGGGCTTGGCTGAGAAGAGGTCTTAAGTTCTGCACAGGAGAAGAAACCTCAGATATAGAGATCTCAGCAGGAGGAGCAGATGATGTCAGGGGCAGCCTAGCCTTTGGAGATAATCTTGATGTAGTGGACTGCCAAGCAGAAAAAGAAGCCTTCAATTCCTGAGATGGTCTAAGAGTGGAAGGAGGCAATGAAGCAAGCTTTTGCCAGGTGACAGGGATGCCAAATGCTGGAACCTGCTGGGGAGTGAGTGTGATCCTTTGAACCTGTTTCTCCTGAGGACTGAATATGGTCCCAAGGTCCTGGGCCTGCTGAGGGGTCAGAGTGATTTCTTGAGCCTGAAGCTGCTGAGGGGTCAGAGTGATTCCCAGGTCCTGGGCCTGCTGTGGGGTCAGAGTGATCCCCAGGTCCTGGGCCTGCTGAGGGGTCAGAGGGATCCCCAGGTCCTGGGCCTGCTGAGGGGTCAGAGTGACCATTGGAACCTGAGTCTGCTGAGGGGTCAGAGTGATCCCCAGGTCCTGGGCCTGCTGCAGGGTCAGAGTGATTTCTTGAGCCTGAAGCTGCTGAGGGGTCAAAGTGATTCCCAGGTCCTTGGCCTGCTGAGGGCTCAGAGTGACTCCTGGAGCCTGAGCCTGCTGAGGGGTCAGAATGATCCCCAGGTTGTGGGCTTGTTGAGGTGTCAGCATGATCCTTTGAGCCCGAAACTGCTGAGGGGTCACAGTGATCCTGAGATCCTGGGCCTTCTGAGGGGTCAGAATGACTCCTGGAGCCTGAGCCTGCTGAGCGGTCAGAGTGATCCCCAGGTTCTGGGCTTGTTGAGGGGTCAGAGTGACTCCTGGAGCCTGAGCCTGCTGAGGGTTCAGAGTGATCCCTTGCGCTCGAAGCTGCTGAGGGGTCAGAGTGATCCCCAGGTCCTGGACCTGCTGAGGGGTCAGAGTGATCCCTTGAGCCTGAAGCTGATGAGGAGTCAGAGCGATCCCCAAGTCCTGGGCCTGCTGAGGGGTCAGAGTGACTCCTGGAACCTGAGCCTGCTGAGGGGTCAGAGTGATCCCTTGAGCCTGAAGCTGCTGAGGGGTCAGAGTGATCCCCAGGTCCTGGGCCTGCTGCAGGATCAGAGGGATCCCCAGGTCCTGGGCCTGCTGTGGGGTCAGAGTGATTTCTTGAGCCTGAAGCTG
>PVLA01003681.1:0-32618 GCA_004027455.1 Hydrochoerus hydrochaeris
CTTTCCACCTGTGTGATGTGTAGGGTTTGCTGGGAATCAAACCCAGGGCTGATGACAAATGCAGTACTACTGAGCTATATACCCCAAGCTTTTGTTTCCACCTTTTAAAAATTATGAATAATACTACTATGAATGTAGTATACAGATTTTCTTATGAATGTATGTTTTCAGGTTTCATGGGTATATATCTAGGAGTATGGGTCACATGTTAACTCTATGTTTAATTGTTTGTGGAACTGTTTTCAAAAATGGCATCATTTTTATATTCTTACCAGTGGTATATAAGTCATTTCATTTCTCCTCTTTGAAGACTGAATTTTTGTCCTTTCTCCCAAATTCCTGTGTTGAAGACTTATTCTCAACGAAGTAGTACTTAGAAATAGGGCCCTTGGAAGGTTATCAGCCTGAGATGAACTCATGAGGATAAGACTGTCATGATGAGATCAGTACACTTGCATGACGGGCACAACATAGCTTGTTCCCCAACCCTCACTTGTATCTCATAGTGACAAAGAGGCTGTATTAGGCAGAGAGTCTCACAAGAAACCAAACTGACCAGCATCTTGATTTTGAACTTTCTATGTTCCTGGACTGTGAGAAACAAGCTGGTTTTCAACAGAGTGCCAAAACCATCCAATGGAGAAATGAGTTTTTCAGAAAATGGTTCCAGAAGAAGTGAAGACCCCCTTGCAAAAGAATAAACCACATAGTTTCTGCTATTTTGTTATGGCAGCTCAAGAGACTTAATATCCTCAGTGTCTTAGTCAGTACTTGTTATGAACTGTAATCTGTATAGTTAAATCTTTTTAAAAATCAAATCTATCAAATTAACAATTCCTCCAACTCCAGAACTGCACCTTGCACAGGTTTCACTTTTTTTTGTTTAGGTTCTGCCTTGCAGGAGCTGTAACTACAGCGTGGCTGTCTTTCAGATGCTTACTTAGTGTCTTTTGCTTCCTTGGCAGCCCTGATAGCTTACAGTCACTGTGCCTTTCTAATTTCAGGTTTCTGATTCCTCTTGGTCATTATTTTAGGAAGAGACATGCCAGCGATGGTGGTTTGGAATTTGCACAGTTTTTTTCTTTTGAATTTCTTCCAACTGTCTCTTTTTGTACATTTTCTGTAGAGAACAGTCTAGTTTAACTGCTGGTGATTCTTTTGGAAAGGAACACTAACTCTCATTTTGCATAACAAAGTTGGAAAACATTCCTCTTGGTCCTGGCCTAGCACCTCTCATGGGAGTAGATATTGTACTTATTAAAATTGCATCATTCAGCCTTCACTGCAAGGCTACAAGGGAAGAGTATTATCTGTCTTCTTAATAGCACTCTTAGTATGTGTGTGGTAGCGTTTCATTTTTGGTTTAACATTTTCCTCATGACTAACAGTGTTGAGAATTTTTCATGTGTCATTTGGTTTTAGGTTTATTTGAAGAAATGGTTATTGGTTAACACATTTTGAAATTGGATTCATTGTTTTATTATTAAATTGGAAGCATTATTTGCCTATGGGGGTAAAGAGTTCTAAGAGTTATTTAAGTGTTCTGCACCAACTTCAGTATTTTGCAGGTGTCCATTCATTTGTTCTGGAATTATTTTCTGAAAGACTTATTTCTCCATTGCACAGCTTTGCACCCTGTTGAAAACCTGTTTACTATAAATGTGTGGATTTATTTTTGAATTCTTGCTCCTTTTTCATAATCTATGCCTATTTTTGTAGATGGCAACACATTTTGTTGATTACCATTACTTTGCTGTATGTTTGAAATCAAGACATTTGAGTCCTTTTACTTTGTGTTTTCATTTTTAATATTGTTTGGGCTATTCTGGGTCACTTGGCCTTCCATGTAAATTTTAGAATCATTTTATGAGTTTTTACACAGAAACTATATTAGTTTCCTATGAAAATTCCATTGAATCTAGAGATCAGTTTGGAGATAATTTCCATGTGAACAAAGTTCATTCTTTCATCCATTTATGTAGGTATTCTTTAATTTCTTTTAGTAGTGTTTTGCAGTTTTCAAAGTGCGAGTTTTTCACTTTTATTAAATGTATACTTAATATTATATTATTTTTGATGCTGGTATTAATAGAATTGTTTTCTTAATTTGATTTTTGGAAAATTCATTGCAATTATATAGACATGTAATTATTTTGTGTATTGATCTTGTATACTATGACCTTACATACTTTTAAAATTTTGTCCTAATAATTTTTTAGTGGTTTTCTAACATACCAGTTCATGTAATCTGCAAGTAAAACTGCTTTACTTCTTTCTTCCCAATAAAAATAACCTTTACTTTCTTTTCTTGCCCAGTTATGATCATAACCTCAAATAAAATGTTGGCTAGAAGTGGAAGAGCAGATATTCTTGTGTTAGGTTTTTTTTTTTTTTCATATCCTTGTTCAGTTTGCACAACTCTTGTAGTTATGGTGTTAGCTGTGAATTTTTGTAGATTTTTTTTATCAGGTTGACAAATTCCCTCTCCTTATAGTTTGTTGTTTAATCATGAAGACATTTGGGGTTTTGTTAAAGGCTTTTACTGGTACTATTGAGATGATCATGTCATTTTTGTTTTTCCCTTTTCAACTGATATATTACATTAATTGATTTTTCATATATTGCATTAATCTTGCACCCCAGGGATAAATCCCACTTGGTAATGGTATGTTGTTCTTTTTATATTTTGTTGCATTCCACTTGCCAGTATGTTTTTCTGTTTTGTGGTGTTATGACAAAAATACCACAAACTTGGTAATTTATATATATAAAAAAAGAAGTTTATTCAGCTTATAGTTCCAGAGGCTGGCAAGTCCAGTTATATGTGATCCATCTCTGCTTTCTTACTGTATCATCTAATAGATGGGAAGGAGGGGACAAAAGAGTTCAGGAGACTGAGAGTGAGCAAGACAACTTGCTTTTGTATCAAGCCCACTCTCACTTAAAACTAACCCAGTCTCCTGATAATGGTGCTGATCTATTCAGGGGAGCATACACTCATGACCTGATCACATTTTATTAGACACCATTTCCAAATACTGTTGCACTGCAGATCAGCGCTACACATGAACTTTGGGGAATACATTCAGATCATTGCAGTGTTCACAGGAGACATTAATCTGTGTTTTTCTTATGATAATCTGGTATCAGGAAAATACTGGCTTTATGGAACAAAAAGTATTTTATATCTTCTACTTTAGAAGACAGTGAAGACTTGTTATTAATTCTTTATTTTATTTTATTGTTTTAGTTTTCAGTACTGATAATTGAACTCACGACCTCATGCTTGGCAGGCAGGTGCTGCGCCACTGAGCTCTGTCTGCAGCTCTAATTCTTTACATATTTGGTTAAAACTCAGTGAATAGGTGGCTCTGATTGTAGGCTCATCAGTGTTAGTAGGTGTTTAAATTAGAACTTTAGCCACTTCATTTGCTATAGGTCTTTTCATATTTTCAATTTCCTCTTGAGAGAGTTTGTGTCATTCTTGGAATTTTTCCACATCATCTAAGCCAGTGGTGGTGAACCTGTGGCATGTGTGTTAGTTTTTTTTTCTTTTAAAACAAAAAATGTTAATATATGAATTGTTTTTTCTGAACTAAATCCTCAGTGTTTGAGTTTAATTGCAGTGTTGGTACTTTGTGATAAATAAGTGAGTTTTGGGTTGCAGTTTGGGTACTCATCTCTAAAAGGTTCTCTATCACTGAAAGCTTTCTAATATATGTCATGCAGTTGTTCATACTTTTCCTGTACAATCCCCTTTATTTCTGTAGAGTTATGAATAATGCCTCCTCCTTTATTTCTGATTCTATTATGTTGAGTCTTTTTGTTCTTATCGAAGGTGAATTTTAGTTTGTGCTTTATTCCTTAATAAAAAAGTAAAAAGAAAATTATCATCTATTTTCTCTATTTCATTATATCAACTCCTTTAAGATGTAACACCTTACTTCCTTTTAGAAAGGAAAAACAAAATAAATGAAAAAAATTTAGTCTCACTGTCAGTAACAAAAGGTAGATCTTTTTTTAAAAAAGTGAACTTTGCTCACTGTGCCTTATGTAGATGGAAATTGGATATTTAATTTTAATTTTTAATTGAAAATTAGGAAAGCTCTTTATTCTGATTGCTTATTCATATAAAATGTTCAATATTTTAAATATGGTGTTGATATAAAACAGTTACTGTACTGTAAGTCAGACCTACAGATGTTAACACAATTCACCCTGCATGTCACATTCATTTCTTACCTGAGCTAGGCTGTCTTTTCTCTTGGAGCGGATGAGGAAAGTTTGTTGTTGGAAGAGGGTTTCTGGGTTTCAGGGTTTTTTCTTGAATGTAGCTAAGCCAGGGTGCAGAAAGTGTTGGCTGTTATAATAAAACCTTTTCCTTGACCATCTGTTGGCCCACATGCTGAAGAAGTCAGAAATGAAAGTAAGACAGTAATGAGAGTGATATTTAATTACTCCTAATAGAGCTGGAATACATAATGTTATGGGAACTCTAAAATGAAGGCAATAGTTTCTTCTGATTTTCCATTCAATTTCTGAAATGTTTTGAAAAATATTTTCAACTTGATAAAGTTTGGTATTTGCTTTCATACAATTAATGGTGATTTCATGGAAACAAGAAATTATTAAGTACCTATTATATGCTGTGTATTCCACCAGGGACTTATCTTTGATTTGTGTACTTTTTATTGTTTATTGGAATGCCCAGCTCACTTAAAGGAAATCTTTTAATACCGAGTTTTATATGTGTATACCTCCCCTGCCTCTCATCTTTCTCTTTGATCACTTACTATACAGGTATTGATTTGAAAATATCTTCCAGAGTCTCTCTTGGCAATTTGAGTTTGTACATCTGTGCCAAGAAAGGATTATATTTGTTTCCATGTACATGTTTTATGAGGCTATGTTCTTTTTTCAATAATTGTTTTACTAGAGTCAATAGGAGGCTGGTTAATAGCTTTTCATGTGATAATAGAATTTTTTGAAGCAGGGAGAATGTAATCATGAAATTTAAAAATAAGCAAACAAAGGCCAAAAGATTTAGACTATATATTTACTGTAAGTATGCTGAATTTTGAAATTCAGCAGTGTGTTTTTATAATGGGTGAGGCAGTGACTGCAAAAACGAAACATACAATGAAGACAGATTTTAGTTCTAAACAGTACGTGTGAAATATGTCCATGTGTATGTATGTGTGCCTGGGTTTTGTCTCTTACCAACTATAAGGAGAGTGGGTTTTACTACTCACCAGCTATAAGAACTTATTAAACATTTGTCTGTTTCAACTTTCTGATTTGTAATACCTATCTAGTCTGTCTTATTTTTAAGTATGAGGGGTGATTATATGAAATGAGTGAAAATTTCAGTTGTGAAATATTAGTCTGTATATTTGTACCTAGTACATTACTGATTGTAGTATTGCTCTAATGAAATTGAGACTGAAGAGTAAAGACAGAAAAAACATATGTGTTTGTGTGTCATGATGTGAACAGGTAGCTAAAATTAAAGGGTACTTGCTATTCCATACAAATGAATGAATGCTCATGGAAGGTTCTTATTTATGAGAAGAGCTAATGATTATAATCCATTTTAAGAGTCAACCAAGTCCTATGTAAGCATTTGTAAATTAATATGTTTAACTTCACTGTAATATAAATATTTTTAGAACAGTAGTTTGAAACTTTAGATTTGTTTCCCTTCTTTGGAGACAAGAAAATCATGGAATGACTGAAGAGAAAATAATTGATTATTGCTTTTGGTTTTCAAATGTTAGAACAATCATACATGCTTCTTTTCTCATATTTAATCTACTTTTTTCTGTAACTGATTAATCTTCAGATAATTTTATTGTGCAGTTACTAGATAGATTACATTTCCCTCCTGGCTTGTTCTGATAATATGCTAAATATCTCAGGAAGCAGTTTATATCTATTGTGCCACTCAGGATTGGAAGTTACATGGTTACTTCTGAAATAAACTGGTTGTTGTTCTCCGAGGGTGGACACACAAATTATAGCTCATTATTTACCAAACATGAGAAAAAGAATGTATGTGTAGATCTCCAAACCACTGTGGTTGTCATGAGTACTTTAAGCAGAATGCAAAAAATCACACACACTCTCAAAACTGTTTCTCTTCTGCTGTGTGTGTAGACACAGAATTCACTACTTAACATCTTTGGAAAGTTTACCAAAGTGCTCACAAGCAGTAGGTAACAAAATGGCATAAGAAGCCAAATTTGGGCAAATAATTCAAAGATTTATGTTGCCTCAACTTACTTCTTACAAAGGCAACACTTTTTCCCTTTGGGGCATGTGTAATCAGTCTTCCAAAAATTGTTAATAAGAAATTATTCCCAGTCTTGCATGGAAATAAATGTTAACACTGGCCATGGTAGTATACTATGATAGTGTATACATTGCAGCACTTGATTCACAAATACTTCCCAAATACTTTCACAATATGATGCAAATGTTTTATGTACATTGCAAATAATAGTTTATTTAATCACATAACCATATTATGATATGTTTACTATCTTTTGGGGGGTATTTTAGCGTATTAAACCAAGAGTCTTAGCACTGAGATATATTCCCAGTTCTTTTTTATCTATTGACTAGGTCTTGCTAAGTAGCTCAGGCTAGGTTTGAACTTGCAGTCCTCCTGACTCAGCAGGGTTAGAGACAAGTGTCACAATGCCCAGTTTACCATATTTTACAGGTGAGTAAACTAACACAAGAAGTTATAAAAAATAATCACATAAGTCATATGCAGAAGAACCATGAATTAAACAGGGCAAATTTTAAGGTCTTAACTAGTATACTATGCTACTCTTTTTAATCATTTAGTCAAACTTGATTAAGTCAAGAGATGTTTCCCCTGGAAAATATTCATAATCTTTCGTGGTAGCAATGGGAAAATTAAGCAAGAGGGCATACCAGTTAATGCTTCTGACCATATATTGTCAGTAGTGTGCCTTATCATATGGGAGAGAGGAATAATCTCACATTTGCAGTTTTTCAGTTTAAATTTAGTTTGCAATAAAATACAATAATCTAGATTTTGTTTGGATTATTGCAGGTGGGTAGAAATGATAATCTTATCATTCTTTCAGTCATTAAAATAGTCTTGAAGAGTGAGATCAACTAGCTAACCTGTTTACTGAGTTTTTGAGTGGCTGGGCACTATTCTGAATCCCCGCCATATGTAGGTTAGACTTTGGCAAATTACTTTTTTCTTTAGTAGATCTAAGATTCCTGGTCCATAATTAAACACTTATTTAGTTAGTTTCCACTCGGTTTTGTGATGTGCAATACTTGTTAATTCTAGTTAAATTCAATATTTTAATTATATAATGAAATTTAAGTGGACATCCTCCATTCTCATGTAACCCTATTGTTTCTTAATTAGACATTGAATCACTTTTTCCCTTGTGCATTAGACACTAATTTTGAGTATTGTTAATACATTTTATTCATGTAAAAATTTGTTTTAGAAATGTGTGTTTAGGGTTAAAGGTGATTTAGTGGTAGAGTACTTGTCTAATAGATACAAAGTCCTGCGTTCAACCCCTCAAACCACAAAATATATTAGAAATGTGTTTTTTAGTATATGTGCTGCTAAAGCGAGCATGAAATGTGTTTTTAAAATCATGTTTTAAAATATATTTTATCAGAAAAATGCTATATTTGATAAATTGGCTTAGATTTTTATCTAGGGGCTAAATTATTATATACCATCATCTAATTATCTTAAGCAATGAAAAAATTAAAGTAGTTAAAAAAAATCTATGACTGTAGCACTTTGGTAGAGCTATCAGTGCTTTAAGCCAAAGCCATTTTCTTCAGAGATTTGAACTTTCTGGAGTACTTTTGTCCTAATCTCTTTTGATGGAACCATTACCAACTTCATCTGTAGTTCATCTGTCTATAGTGTGTGGTAGGATGACAGTCTCTTGACAGGTTATGTTTATGTCTTTGCCACATAGAAAACAGTAATTGTACTATTATATTTATTGATTATCTCCACAGTGATTTTTCAACACTTGAGTATGTGTTCCTTGCCAGTTGTCAATTTCAAGTTGATTTTATTTATGTTTAATGATATGTTCCTTTAAAAATGCTTATCAAATATCATCAGAAATGATAACGTCAAATATCGAGATAAGAAATTGCATCAGTGTTCCATTTTGTAGATTAAATTCAATAGTGAATCTATCCAACATTACGATACATAAAGCTCCTAAGTTTCTTTTCTTATATATGCAAAGAACTGGCTGTTGAGCGGTGTCTTCTTAGGAAGCAGCACCATGATGCATATTTATATTCCATTTCAGACCATTTTGCAAACACATTTAGCAAGTGACATACATGATTTCATCCTCAAAATATAGCCTCAATACTATATCTGTCCACATATTGCACAAATTCTTATGGGCATATATTACTGTTTTGGTTGAGATGAATGATGTTTTTTGTTAAAGAAAATTATTACCAAATGCCAGTGTCTCGTTTTCCACCAACTCTACAATGTTACTATCTTGCCTTCAAAGACTAATTCTTTAATTCGTTACCTGCCCCTAACCTTATCTTGTTACGTGGCTCTTATATCTCTAATTCTTCTTTTAATATCTTTTCCTCATATGTCTATTTGCTTTTAGTGTAAGCTACCTGATTTATTTTGTCGTTGTCATCATCGTTGTTGTTGCTAGAGGAACTAACAGGATTATATTTAAAAGAAAAATCATTCATGTTGCTTCATGTACCTTAAGATACATAGAAAACAAATTCCAGTTTGATCAGGATGTTGGTAAATTTCCTCCAGGATTTTAGGCTTTTCTTCACTGAACTCTTTTACTTTAAACATAAAACTATAGTTTTTCAATATCCAGTTTCATGAAATACATTCTTCATGAAATATATTCTTTATAAATGTTTGACCATTTTCTCTTTTGAGGCAAAAGAATATTGAAGTTTGAGAATGGAGGTAAGAAAGCTTTAAATGATTTATGTCCTACAGGTTGCCCCATAATTGTTCTGTCTGTCCCTTTAGACTGCAAAGACAAATATATAAATGGTAGTTGTGATATTTGTATAATTAGAAGCCTCCAATATTATTTCCCTTGAGATAAGTGATTCAAAACATTGGTTTTATACTACTCTAGTGAGTTTCTAATAATTCTAAGTTAGTACAATGTTGAAAAGTCCACGTGGGAGAATTTAATTCATGTTAATTTTAAATATAAATGTATGCCATATGGTATGTGTGTGGCTTTCTCCCTCCCTCTCTTTCTCTCTCGTCCACCCCAGTTCCCTCTGAGTGTGTGTGTACTTATGTGTGTTTGTATTGTGTGAGTGTGTGTGTGTGTGTGTGTCTGTCTGTCTGTCTTATGTGCTTGCTTTTCTTTTTAGGAAAGAACTTCAGAAGTGCTGTGTGGAAAAAAAAAAACTGGTTCAATCATTGCTTTATACATAGGAAAATCTGTTAGTCTTCCTTCCACAGGGGCCCTGCCAATCTTCTGTATCATTCCAATTTTAGTATATGTGCTGTGGAAACAAGCACAAAATTTTGGATTTTTGTACTGATTTTTTGGAGATTAAAAATGAAAAAAATAAAATATACAATCAGATTTTTTGTTTTCTGAGCAATCAGAAGTATTTAGCATAACCTGATTTTAAGATAAAACCACTGTGTTCTTAACTACTATAATCATGTATTTCAGATTTTATTACCTTTCTCCTCTAAGATTGTATCTAAGCATAGGAAACTAAGAATGATAGGAAACCTCAGGCATTTTTATTTATGCAAGCTATAAATGTGTATATTTGGAACTTTGCCTTTTTTATTGTTGTAGTTTTTTGAGACAGAGTCTCTCTGTGTAGTTCAAGCTGGCCTTGAACTAATATGTAGCTCTTGCTGGTCTTGAACTCTCAGCAATCTTTCTGTTTCAGCCTCCCCAGTACTGGGATTATATGCATGTGCCACCATACCTGGCTAGTTTTGTCTTTTCTAGAACTATCCTGTGCTTTAGATCACATTCCATATCTCTCCAGCTCTACTAGCAGTGCTATCAGTTTCTTCTGGCAAGACTGCCATAAAGCTTTGGTTTTGAAGTGCATTGGCCTGGAGTGTTGCATTGTGGGCTCCTTTCCTGGTCTCAGCCTTCCTTTCAATCATTGTTTCTGGCCACTGGGTTCCTGCTGATTATTCTGGAGTTTTGACCTTGTTGGAGTTAAGTGCACACAGTTAAGTGCCGAAGCAGAATTGTGTTCTGATGTCAGCCTTTATCTCCTGGTCAATCAGGCTATACATCCAGGTTTCTATGAAGACTGCTGTGATTTCTAAGTTTGGTTATTGGGTCTCTAGGGGAAAAAACTTACAAACAAAGAGATTTCATTTCATTTTTTGGAAAGGATTCTTCACATTGGTTTCTTCTTTCCAAAAGCTATCTTTGTGCCAAAATACAATTAGTTCTAGTAGTTTTACCTGTTAGACCTTGTGCTACGTTTTTGAACCAAGCCTTGAATATATGCTTATGGATATATTTTATCAACAGTTATGCATGTTATTATAAATTATTTAAATTTTTTGTTGAAATAACAAAAAATTACCAGAAACAACAAACAAAAGTAAACAACAGTAGTTTACAGTAGTAATACAACAGAATTAGTGTATCTGATACAAATATAGAAATAGAAGTATGGCTGAGTAGTCTATGATAATCCTCCATAAAAATATTTTACTGTAGGTTTAATTGTATTGTCCAAAAAATGTTGATAACTTAATCCATCATGTCTTGAAAATAACCTTATTTGGAAAGAAGGTCTTTGCAGATGATCAAGTTAAAATAAGGTTATTAAAGTGGGCCTTAACCTAATATGACTGTATCTTTACAAAAATGGACAATTTAACACAACAATAGGGACATAGAGAGAACACCACATAAAGACCAGACTTGTGTTACCTCAAAGTAAGGGCACTCCAAAGCTTTCCATTGCCAGTCACACAGACACGGGATACATTCTTCTTCACAAATCTCAGAAGAATGCAAACCTCCAGAAACCTAAATCTCAGACTTTTAGCTTGTGGAGTATGAGAAAAACATTTGTATTTGTATAATTTTTTGGTAGTCATTTGGTAGGATGACCTAAACCAAGTAATACAGATTTAATTCAGTAGAAGATGATCTAATACCTATTTAAAAACCATAGCAACTATACATTTTAGTCAGTTTCCTACATGGGATTATTTTCTCATGACAAAGTTTTCTCATAGAAAGAATGTAAGAAAAAGCACCATATAATTTATGACCTTTTTAGAAAAATATACAAATAGATGTTTCAGATTACTTTTAGGCTTCTTTTTTCAAGTTAAGGAAGCCCTTGTTAAGTGAAATTTATATAGCAATATGGAAGATGCTTCAAAGGCAGGGGTGAACATAAAAATAAATGTAGCACAGGTCAATACATATATATATATATATATATATATATATATATATATCCAAAAAGAAATGAAAACAGGCTCAGCAGCAAGACACCTTTCTTCTTTGATGATGTGCTGGTTTAAAATGCGCTGACCTCCTCTCAACTTACGAGACTGGCTCATACCCAGAACTCTTGCCTGTAGATGCTGCTAGATGGTTTGCTTAGCAACTTGCTTAATGGGACCACAGTGAGTTTGGTTTTCAAGCTAAATGAGTTTAGAATGCTTAAATAAAAGCAATGCTTGAGGTTTTTTTTGGAGAGAGAATAAGGAAGCCTACAAGTAAAAACCAATCACATATAATTAGCTCACTTTCATAAATCATTTTTTCAAACTTTTGGGTAAATATATATTCATATGTAATTTTAACACTCAAAATCAAACTCACTTTATGGAAAATATATCTAACAGAAAATCAGATTTCAAATTTCTTCAGAAAGGTGTACACATCCAATGTCTTAAAAATATACTTAAGTGAAATAATAGAAACTATGTATATGCAAAAACGTTAGTTTTAATAAAGCACATAGACATTAATCTTTCCTGTGTAAATATAGGCAGATATCTGAAAAAATAATTTTAAAAATCAGAGGTGAGGATGGTTCATAGAAAAAGTATTATTCCAATTTATAAACTGTTCTTACTGCATGCATCCAATAGGTCAGAGGACAGATTTTGGATGTTAACATAAATCATTATTGTCAACATACTTTTGTTTTGTTACTTTATTTTCCTCAGGATTCTGAGTGGGATAATACAGAGCTCATTGACTTTGTCTTTTTTCAGGGAAAATTCTTTTGCAGGGATGTAAGAGGGATATTAGGCAGAAAGTCTAAGATTTGATTTTCCCTGTGTCTTATACTGAGGTAATATAGTCATTGAGAAATGCGTTCCTGAGAACACTAAAGCTTAACTGCAACAACACATTTGTTATGGGGAGTGTGTAATTATCTGATTTTTCTTGGTGAACTTCTGATACTTCCAGTTGAAGTTGAGGTACAGCAGGGTTAGGATGTTCATGTAATTTTGAGCTTAAAAGGGAGCATATCAATAAGTAGGGTGAAAAATTAGGTAAACCAGAACGGATTGGGCAAAATAAGATATATGGTCATTTTTGGCAGAGTAGATCAGTGTTCATAATGTGTGTGGAGGGGTGGCCCATTGTGTTTGGAATTTGTAGTCTATGAGTGGACTCTACAAGGTAAGTGGTAAGGAAAGTCTGAAACAAACTTGATAAAGTTAAATGGGAAGGAGCCAAGGGTATTTAAAATTCCACAGTATTCTACATAATAACAATGTAACAAAGAAAAGATTTAAAGGCAAGATGTGAAAGGGGCCCTTGTGGTTCCTGATATATTCAGATCAAACCCTTGAACCAGGAAAATAGTAAAACATTACATAGAGATCAGACTGAAAGGTAAAATGTCATGTTGCAGAAAAACCGATATCAAACCAAATGGAAGACTGCACAGAGTAGCTAAAAGGCAACTGTTTATTATGCTAGTGGGCTGTTGGGAATCAGTTTCAAATCACCAGCACAAGTCAGTTTAGAGTGTAGTTTAAATATAGTTTGCAAGCAGGAAGTATAAGGCGGATGGCAGGTTGTTTACATGGATTAAGTCATGTAGTCAAACTAGTTGTAAGTAGATTCCTGGGGAGGAGGGGTGGGGGTTTGAGTGGAGCAAGTAGAGTTAAATGTGTCCTTGTCTTGTCTCTTCTGTACCAAACATAAAATCTTGAAATAAGTTGGAAACAATATATATTCTTCTAACTAAGGAAAAACAAAAGCTGGACACAGTCAAGTGGACTCAGAGCATTATCATAGAGAAGCAGCTGAATGCAGAGGGTCAAGGCTGACTAAATTTAGCCAGCTAATTGTGTGACAAACAGTGGGAGTATAGTCACAGGACACTAATTGATTTTTCACTTTGCTACAAAACACCTATAAAGTTACTGTTGTATAATTGTGCCCTTGCAGTCATCCAGTGATCACAGCTTTACATGGGCTTGTGATAAGTGTTGAGTGTTTCTGTAGTGTAGTGGTTTCAATCATAGCTGTCCAAAAAATGCACCCATGTCTCTGACACTATAAATGCTAACTTAGAAAAAATTGAGCTCTCAAAGAGGATTATCCATTTGTATCCTAAAAAAAGTGGTAAATATCTTTCTGAAAGACATCCTGAAGAAAACACAATGAGAACAGGCAAAGATAATACGAAGGTAGAGGCAGAGGTTGGAGTAATACAGCCACAAGCCATGAGATGCCTGGCACCAATAGAAATTATAACAGACAAAGAAGAATTTTCCCGTGGAGTCTCTGGAGGAAGTGTGGCTCTGAAATACTTTGATTTCAGACTTCCAGCCTCCAGAATTAGTGAGTTTTTGTCATTGTCAACCCTCCCACTTTGTTGTGCTTAATTACAGCAGCCCTAGAAAACTAACAAACCTAGAGAAAACCAAATGAGATGTTCTACAATTTTCAGTGCCTTGGGAATCCTGAAAACTCCTTCTGAGAAGGAACTTCTAAATCTTAGACAGCCCTTGGCTGTTGAAAGATATCTGTTTCTTCTTTTTTTGTAATTTAACAGGATGTAATTCCTTAAAACAGGAAGTACAATAAAGTTTATTTTTAAGCAGGCCAGTGTGGGAGAAATTTTAGTCTCTTAGTAACATAATATTTCTGCATTGGAACTTCATAAGTAGTTTAAGGACCAGATTTTGATTCTCTAGAATTTAAATTTGAAGAACACAATTTTCTTTTGTTGAATTCCTTGAGTTCAATTCAGGCTTTGTCATTAACTAGGTGGGCAAGTTGCCTGTCTGCTATAATTTGAATACCCTTTCTCACATGTGTGTTGAAATTTGATTGCTGTGATAGCCATATTGAGAAGTGACACCTTTGTAAAATTACTACCCTTATGGGTGCATCACAAGAGTGAGTTAGATACATGTGAAGAGTTCAATGCCCCTTTTCTTGAGTTTTTTCTTACCATATGCTGCCTGCTGTAATGTTACAACACAGAAAGAAGGCCCTCATTAAATAGCTTACCAATGGGCTTCCCAGACTCCATGACCACAAGCCAAATCAACTTCTGTTGATTATAATTTTTTTAGTCTGTGTTACTGTTAACAGCAGCATATCTGGACTAAGACCCAGTATAAGCTTTAGGGTTTTTTTTAATCTATAAAATGCAGATAATAATTCTTTGTTATTAATCTCACAGATGGAGTTTAAATGAGATAGAAATACTAATTACTATTTTTCTTGACATTTTAAAATTATAATCAAGAGACTAAGTATTCTTAGAAATAATGAATCACACAGTGCTTGAGTTCTTGATCCTTCTTTGAGAATGAATATTTTACTGTTTTTGGAGAGAAAATTTTGCTCTATTTCTGCTTATGAGACTGAGAGCAATCGTTTTTTACAATGATGACAGTCTATATTATTGAGAATTTATTTTAATCCATATAACTTGTCAGAGACTTTTCATTTGAATAGTGGGAAGCAGAGTTGCAGTTTGACAACTGGATGCTCTCAGGCTTTTTCCAAAGGTGAAGGAGACCACTCAGGATGAGAATGAGTATCTGTTTTGTGCTGTGAAGATATTTGCAGGATTCACTAGGAGAAAAATGTGTGGTTCCCAGAGTTAGGTCAACTCAATATAAATCTGTTATCCTTATACTATACTGATTCTTCTTTGTCAGCAGTTGAAACAACTAAATCAAGATGTGAAAATTGACTTCTAAAAAGACTAATGAAAATTAATAAAAACACTCAAGAAATTACCAACATAGTAAAATAATTATGTTCAAAGATAAAGAAAACAGCTGCTGTGGAAAATGTGATAGCAGTTCCTGTAAAAGTTAAAACAAAAGGCCTATGTAATACAGCAGTTCCATTACTGAGCATCATTCTAAAGGACTGAAAGCTAGATTTTGAACAGAAATCTGCACACTCACATAGTGACGTTTCATGATACAGCCAGCCAGAATGTGGATGTCACACAAATGTCTATTGACAGATGAGCAATGGAATAGTATACAGTCTAAAAAACTAAGGAGAATTCAGATATATGCTACAATTCAGGTGAAATTTTAAGACATCATGCTAAGTAGCCAATCACAAAAAGGCATAGAGTATGATTCCATTTCTATGAGGAAATGTAGAGTCAGAATCATAGATGCAGAATACAGAACAGATGCCAGGAACCTAGGCAGAGTGGGAATTATGGAGTTATTGTTTAAGTGTATAGAGTTTCGGTGATGGGAGATGAAGCATCCCGGAGAGGAATGGTTGCATAGAGTTGTACAAGGATATAAACATACTCTGTAACACTTAACTGTGTACTTAAAATGGCTTGTGTTATGGTTAATGGAAAATATTATGATATATATATTTAAAACAGGGTCTGACTATATAGTTTAGGCTGGCCCTAACTCACTATGTAGCCCAAACTGGCCTTAAACTCATGACGGTCCTCCTGCCTCAGCCTCCAGAGTGCTGAGATTTCAGGCATACACCACCATACCCAGCCTTATGAGTGTGTATTTTACCACCATAAAAAAAAAAAAAAGATTCAAGAAGCAGGGACTCTATCACAAACTATATATAACTAGATAAATTTAAATTTGCTTTGAAATAAAATGAAGAAAACATGATGTCTCCCTCCAAACTTTATTTTAATCATGTCCACATAGAACAGAGAGTGTATTCATGAGACTTCACTTGATTCTTAAATTAAACCATTTCTTTGCCTTTCAGTTCCACCTAACAGAAGAGTTCGTTAAATTATGAGTCCACTGTTCTGGGTGTTAGCTTTTACCCTTTGCATTGTACCACCACATGAATTGGGTTTCATTATTTCTTGTTAAAGAATCTACCCACATCTCAGCCCATTCCTTATACCTTCATCTGCTCTCAGTTTCTGAGCTTTGGTGCCTTCTCTAGTAATCCAGCTCTTTCTCACCCATGTGCTGTGACTGGGGCCCATCCACTTAATGACTGGCCTTGCTATGCTGATTCTTTGCAATACTAGGAAGGTGAGACCAGCAGACCTAACCCCCCCTCCCCCCAGAGAGAACACTAGAGCCTTTTAGAGGGCAGAGTGTGCTAAGGAAAAGGCAGTGAAGCCTGTGAATGGGATCATCTGGGGTTGTTAATTGGTCCCTAACCCTTGGAGAAACAAGCTTGTCCTATTAGGGAAGGTGCCTACTGGAAGTTAGGCATTTATCCTCCCACAAGGACTAGGAGCATTGTTTCCCTGAAGTTTTTGCATTTCTCAGATAGTTGTGAAGTCCTCAAGCAACAGTTTTGGGTGGTAGATTTATATCAGAAAAGCATTTATAATTGTAGACTTTTTTTCTTTTTTCTGGTACCTGGGATTGAACCCAGAGCCTCTGCATTTATTTTTTATTTTGAGACCATGTCTCATTAAATTGCTAAGTTTCCTGGCTTTCTAAGTTAAGTCCTAGAAGATGGGTATTTAGGAGTCTCCCTATCATGGGTTTGGGGTTGGAACAAACAATAAGTTTTCCTGACAGCACTGAATGATTTTAGGCAAGCATATTAAGGTAGGTGGGTCATTCTAGAGATATAGCTTCGAGTTGTTATTTAGGTTTTGTTCAAGTCTCAGTGTGTGAACATTTGGAGTGGTGATGAAGCAGGAGATTAGGGTGTGGCAAAACTGGTTGGGGAAGTCAGCAATTACAAAATCCCAGGACATATATGCAAAACAATTTCAAAATTCCTGATGTCCTAGGCCCGACATCTAGGAAAAGACAGCATATATAGGCTGTGAAATAGGTTCAGGCTTCAACTGGGGTCTTGGGATGCATCCTCCTCAGATAAGGGGGAACAACAGCTAACACATGATGGAACAGCTAATGATACATTATTAATTTTCATTACTGAATCTTTTACCATAACTCAGTTTTGGATTTGATGAAATCAGTTTTCTGCATCTGTTGAGAGAATTACAATTTTTAAGGCAATTATAATTTTATCTTAGCCTGTTAATGTAGTGAATGACATTTATAAATATATTTAATTTTAATCTCCCTTGCATTCCTAAATGTTGAACCTAGTAAAACAAATATTTTTATGTATCACTGGGTTTGATTTTTAATATTTTGTGTAGAGCGTCTACATTTAAATACATGACATAGAGAATGTATTTTCTGTTCTCTTTGTATTTTCAAAGTGTTGTTGAGGTTATATTGGCGTCCTGGGGTTAGAAAATGAGTCACTCCTCCTCTGTACCCCTCTATTACATCTGGGAGGACAGGGCCAGCTGGAAGACAGTGAGTTCTTGCTCTGCACCTCTCCATTACATCTGAGAAGGTGAGCTGGCTGGAAAACAGTAAGTCCTCTATCTGGGCCTCTTCCATTGCATCCCAGAGGGTGGACCAGCTGGAAGAGTGTAAGACAGACAGGAACCTCAAGACCCAGGACAACAGCTTGGCACACAGACACACAAAGACACACACACTCACACACACACGCTCGTGCGCACACACACACACACATACACCTTTGGAAGGCAAAGTAATTAATCAGCGAGGCAGTAATGAGATATATCTGAAGCAGCAAGCAGAAGCAAGGAGTCAGCAGCTGGACTCTGGAGAATTCCACTGAAAGAAGACCTGTCCAAGCCTCTGCATTCAGAGGCCAAGATTGTCTCCATACCTAGCACATCTCTGGGATGCAACATGGACCTTATCACAAAACCGTAAACACCAGAAGAAGAAACTGAACATAGATGCTCTGGTAAGCCTACCAACTGCCATCAGGGACCAGTAGCCAATGCTGGCTGGAACAATCAGCCTGCCAAGCTCCCACACACGCCGCCACTGGGGGAGCCTCAGTGGAGCTGCACTTGTCTGGAGAAGCCCACCCTAAACTCCACTACCTCCTAGGAAACCTAGATTAGAGAAACCCTGGTGCCTGACCCATTCCCCTACACTATGGACAGGCAGTGAATGTGAGAATTATCTGGGACCCCACAATCAACTTGTCCAGCAGAACCCAGGAAAATGTCAAAACAAAGGAGCAAAATGCAGTCTCAGACCTTCAGCCCACACAGAACAAGTCTAGGAGATACAAAAAGGGAAGAAATTGGAAGTTGTACATATGAAATTTCTGAAAGGATAGCAATTGAATTAAAGACATGACTTCATGAGGCTGTAAAAGTAACCAGATCAGAAATAATATCTCAGGTCAAAGAACAAATGACAAACATAATGAAAGAAACGCTGAGTATATCTAAAGAAGACATAGGTTAAAAAGAGGAGCATTGGAAAATGATGGAAACCTTGAATGAACAATACAGGAAAGAGCTACAATGCATGAAACATATTGAAAGGGATAGCCAGAAAAATAAAAACTCCATTGAAAGCTGGCAAAAACCCCTTGAAAGAAACTGAAGATAGACTTTCAGATCTTGAAGGCAGGATTGCAGCTAGCGATCATAAAAGGAAAGATCTCTTAAAAATAACAAGCTAGGAGGAAATAATTCAATGGCTGCAAGACAATGCAATGAAAAATATTTTAAGAGTGAATTGTGTCAGAGAAAAAGCAAGAGTCAATACAAGTGACATAGAAGGACTATTTACAGAAGTAATAGCAGAAAACTTCCCAAGTGTGGTGAAAGGACCTGACAAACAGAAAAATGAGGAATGTAGAACTACCAACTATTCACAACCAAAATAAATCTTCACATAGACATATAATAATCAAGATGCCTGATACTCAGCACAAGAACAGACTATTAAAAGCTGTTAGAGAGAAGAAACAGATCACCTGTAAAGGAAAACCAATCAGAATAACGACAGACTTCTCAACAGGAATCATCAAGTCAAGAACAGCTCAGAGTGAAGTGTTTTAAATCCTGAAAGAAAACGACTTCCAACCAAGATTGATGTACACTGCAAAATTGTCTTTCAAAATTAATGAAGAAAAAAGATACTTCCATGATAAAGAACAACTGAAGGAATTCGTAACCACCAAACCAACCCTATAAAGAGTGCTGAAAGATATTCTAGAGAGGGATAAAAATGATCATGGTTCTAGGAACAGTATCAGAGAGGAATTGTTGAGCAGGGCAGACAACTGAATGGAGGGGAAAAGTGGGGAACCAACAACATGAGGATAGCATGGCAGAGATGAACCAGTGCATGTTAGTCATAACCATTAATGTTGATGGTCTCAAGTCACCAATAAAATGAAACATGGGCAGAGTGGGTTAAGAGCCAGGATTCATCAACATGCTGTATACAAGAACTACATTTGACATGAAAGAAAATTTATGGAATGAAGGTCAGAAGAGATAAGACACATAAGATAAATAAGATTATAAGATTAAATGGTTGAGACTCACATGGGTGAACATCATGTTGTTTCCCTAGTATAAAAAACTGAAGGAGTCAGTGAGATCCAAAATATACAATAGATTATGGTGAAGGTGAAAGGGGAGGAAATGTCTGAAAAGGGAAGGTGATAGCCATTATTAATTTCCTTTTATCTTGTCTTGAAGTCCTGTATCACTTTCATTGTTTTGTTTTGTTTGGTTTTATTTCATTTTGTTTTGTTTGATTCTATTATGTCTTATGGTATGAACAGTTATTTTGAAGATACTAAGATACATTATGGTAGCCATAGTTGATCTCCTATTATCTTGTTTTGAGTCTTGTATTAATTTCATTGTTTTATTTTGATAGGTTTTATTTGGTTCTGTTTTTTTGATTTTATGATGTCTAATAGTGTGGGCAGCTATTTTGAAGATAACAAGAGACATTATAGTAGCCATTATTGATTTCCTATTATCTTGTTTTGAAGTCCTGTATTTCTTTCATTGTTTTGTTTTGATTACCTTTATCCTATTTTGTTTGGTTTGGTGTTATTCTCTTTAAAATAAAATTTAAAGAATCACTCCTCTCTTCTATACTATTTTCCTCATACATTCTGGAAGAATAAAAGATTTACATGCTTTACTTAGTGCAAGTCTCATAAAACTAGTATGCAAAAATTTTTTAGTCTTAGTCTGGTTTATTCCTGGAAAGATTAAAACTCATAATTGTGCTTCTTAAAAAGTTGTAGGTATGTTTGCATTTTTATTATTTCTGGAGATTATGATTTTTTAAACATATTTGATATAACAAAGATTTTTCAATTTATTCTCTTGACATTCTCATTTTCTTTCCTGATAGTTATTTGGGTCTTGCTCTCTCTTTCTCTTGTTCTAGCTCACTCTCTCTTTTTACTTCCCCACCTGAATTCTAAGTTTTTTTAAGAAAAATAATTTTGGTATTGCGATTCTCTGTTTAAACTTTGCTTATCTGTTTAATTTTGTTCTTCATTATCTTTCTTTAGATATCTTCATTTTTCCTTTACATTTACTGTCTAACTTACTAAGTGGCACTTGAAATTTCTCTGTCTCAGTAAAGAAGTCTTTGGACTTTTCAATTCATATCATAATGAGTAAAGAGCCAGTGCAACTATACATTTTTGGTTCTTCACTTATTGAACAATATGATTTGTAAAGGTATTTTAGTGCCTAATTTAAAAATTCTAATTCACTGGGTATGATTAAACATGTTGTTGTCTTAGAAATATCAGCAATTAGAATAAAAAGTTTGAAATAAGTCCAAACAATTACAGAAATAAAGGTAAAATTTACTTGCATTGATAAACTGTGTCATAATTATATTTCTTGTATTATAAAGTTGCTTGAAATTTCTAAAAAAGCTATAGTAAAATATTCAATGGAATTGTCACATGTAGGAAGAATTATTAATCCCATCAACAGACATTCAATCAGTGTTATTTGGAGATTCTCTGTCTCTCTCCTCTCTCTCTCTCTCTCTCTCTCTCTCTCTCTCTCTCTCTCTCTCTGCCTACATAGCTCTATCTCTACCTCCTCCTCTATTTCTACCTTCATGTCTATTCCACCTCTATCTCTCTATGTGTCACTTTGTGCAGTTTTCACATTTCAGAGGTGTGAATTCTAAGAAATTTCTGCTGACCCTCAGATTTGAGTCATGTTGGTAGGGTTGCTTTATTAAGTCATGTAAGCTTTCATAATGCAACATATTGATGAAAAACAAAACAAGGCTACTGACTGCCTACCAAAGGTACTTTGTTGATTTCAAAAGTAATTTATTTTCTACTTATTTGTTTAGTGAGCTCATTTTTGCTGGCTGCATTCTTTTAATTTGGAATGTTAAAAATAATCACAGGAAGGACTGTTATTTCTTTTAGGAAAACAAAGGAACCTATAAAAGTTTTAAATTATAAACATCATAAGAACCTATCTAAACACAAAGGGTCTTTTTAAATAGAACCCTGACAATAACATTTTAAATTCCAAAGTTTTCCTAATTTTATATGATCTATGTAATGTCTACATATAACATTCAGTAGAGAAAGTACATAAATGTTAAGCATATGCTTATGAAAGAAAAATCTTTATTTAATTTTTGTCTTACTTATTTCAATGACAGTCTAAATTTCAGTGGATCCAGAAAGCATCTTTTAGAAGAAGACAAGTATCTGTTTTTCTTTTAGGTTCTGTGTTATCCATAGGCTGCATGATTAAAATAAAATCCTAGAACTTTGTGGAATAACTTCTTTGTTCTTTAATTTGATTGTTCAAGAAAATTGAAATATATAGCTGAATTTACACTCTACATTATTCAACAGAATATATATTTGTGGATCTTTGTGAAATTCATACACAGTGTAAATTCTCACCTGTTTAGAAACAATGTCATAGAGATTTGTACGGCACTCATGAATATGGTAATGTCCTAAAATAACTGAAAAGCTGTCTGATTTGAAAAAGTAACATTTTGGATGGAAGTTAAATTTGCATTTTTCAGCAGTTTTTCATTCTAAAATTACTCCTAGCAATTGTAAAAATGCATAATTATGCCCAAGCTTAATTGCCACTACTTTCTGTAGGAAGTGAAGAGTGTTCAGTCACATGTGTTATAATGGATTGTATTATACAATTTAAAAGTCACCTTGATGTATTGTATGGTAACTATTATTGTGCGGTTTATTTTGTGTATAGCATTGTTATTAGATATAAATATATACCCATTTGTGTATAATCACAGTATTTTGAAGTGTTAAAAGAATACATTTTCTTTGCATATAGAAAATGGAGTAATTTTAAATATAATTTTACATTTGTATGTCAGAATGTTTCTGTTTCTTGAACAGTACAAGATACAACAAAATACTCACTTTATAAATATAATATAGGATAAAGGAACACTTACATGCAAGAATACTGTGAAAAGACTTTGAAAAGTAGTGCTGGTAGCAGTACCTTTTAATATTGTTTCTAATGAGGCTAAATTTGCCTTGCTTGTGCTTCCATATAGTGGAGTAAGTTTGTACAATTGTGTGATAACTCACTAAAGTCATAAAATATGTTCACTATTTCATCGATTTTTTCTTTTATTAGATCTTACTGTGTGTGTATGTGTGTGTGTGTGTGTGTGTGTGTGTGTATTTTACTGGATATTGAATCCAGGGCCTTTGCTCTGAGCAACAACCTTAACCCACTTCTTATTTTTAATTTTGAGACAGGGTTTCCCTATGTTGTGAAGTCGCCCAAGCTGAGCTTGAACTTGCATTTCTCCTGCCCCACCTCCTAGAGCATTGGGTTTAGAGGCCTGTGCCTCTAGCTTGGGTTTAATATTTATAATTAAATAACATTTATTGTATTATTTTTTACATGCCATGCTAAAACAGGAAGACAATTGGTCACTTTGCAAATTTTTACCTTTTTTCCTTTTTTGGAGTATGTTGTATGATGCAAGTCAATTTGTATTAAAATGTACTTCAAACTTTTTGACAAACCGTTTTTCTCCAGGAAGTAATTCTAGAAAAATTTACATTAGTTAGACAGAATTGTTCAGAATCACTATACTCAGTAGTCATATCCTGTGCCCCTTCCAGGACACATGATTCACGTACAAGGAAGAAAGTGAAATGTCCATTCCTAGTTATTTCTAGAAATAGCAGTTGTGTAGTTCTTATTAAGTTTCAGTAGAAGTATGAGAACATTTCAGTATACTGCAGGGTCATTTTGGACATAGATGGTAGGTTTGATAAAGTGTAAATTTGTTATGAATTCTATTGAGTGATACATGATGGAGGGGAAATATTTTTTCATTACTCACAAAGGAAAATAAATGGTTTTGCATTTTCTATGATATATTGCTATATAAGTAATTATGGAATAAATTATTTACACTTATGAATCTTTACTTTTTTTTTTTTAGTGTTGTAGTGGTAAATGTAGCATGGAATTTGGTGTTGTGTTCCATATTTCATCTGGGATCCATGAGATCAAACCTTTCAAGGGCAAGAGTACATTTTGTGCTTAGACTCTCCTAAGTGTGCATAATATTTGATATAATGATTTTTGCCTTTTAAATTTAAAACCATAATGTTTGATTTCAAGCATGCTTCTTTTTTAACACCAAATATTCTCTAGCTAGGGGAATAAATAGGCACAATTTTTCTAAACATGAGTTTAGTAATCTGCATGAAGAAGAATATTAACTTTTAGAAATTTGTTTTATGCAAATAGCCAAAAATGTATGCAAATATCACTATATAAGAATGATTATGTTGTATTTATTTCTAATGACAAAATGTTGGAAATAGTATTAAGCTTCCAAATATGTGATAATTGACTTTTTAAAAAATTGTAGAGCATCTAATATAATTGCTATGTAACTATTTAGTACTTTGCTTTTGAATAATACTTGCTTTTTAAAAAAAGTTTTATTTAATGCTAAGTATACAAGATAAAATCATAACTATAAATCAGTTTGGCATGGTCTCATTTTAAATGTGAAAAATTATACTGCAAACATTTTAATTATCCAATCTTTATTTTAGATATGTTGTCTTAGATGAAATGAGTGCACTTAGTATTTTTCATGTTTGTACTTTTAAATATATTCTAATTTTTTCCAATTTTTATATTTCATTAGTACATATTTATAGTACATAATGATTATATTCCTCATGGAGAGTTGGTTTATGTATATAACACATCTTATTTCTTTTTTCATTCCTTTCCCCTCTACTCTCTCTTTCCTCCCTACTTCCTTCTCTTGGTCCACTTTCCTTTTGCAAATGATCTATCTCTTTGTTTCCTATTTATCTTTTCTTGTTCTCTTTATTTATATTTTTGATTTTTCATATAAGGGAAATCATGCAATACTTAAGCTTATGTGTTTGACTTTACTTAATATTATGGTCTCAACATAAATCTTTTCCTGCAAATGATTCATTTATCCTTTTTATGGCAAAGTACTACTCAATTGTGTGTAAATACCACGTATTTATTATCTGTTGATAGATATGAAGGCCATCTCCAAGACATTGTGCCACTATAAATGTGGGTATGCATGTGTCACAGTAACATGATGTCTTTGCCTCTTTTGGAAAGGCACCTAGGAATGGAATAGCTGAATCAAATGACTTTCCACTTTCGCTTCTTGAGGAACCTATACCTATTTCCATAAATAGTTGTACTACTTTACATTCCCACCAACAATGTAGATGAGTTCTTTTTTTCCTTGTAGCAAAATGTTGTTTAGAATAAATATTAATTGCTTCCATAATCAGAATAAATCACTATAACTATTATTTTAAAATGCTAAATCCCTGGTAGGATATCCTGTCTCTACATTTCAGTCACCAGGTATCTGAGTGGCCTTAATCCTTCATGGTGAAAGCAAAATTTCTCTAGATCTTACAGGTATCTTAAAGATTAGGCTCTTGAATTCTAAGTCTTTGCTTCTTTTTTATTTTTTTTGAATATTTTAGATCTCTATCTCTTTAGGAGTTATGATTTCCTTACTCTATGCAATGCCCTAGAAAGAAAGAGCCACATAATTTTCTTCTTTACATGAAAAAAAATAGGAATAGTAAGTCTGTATGTGTTTGTTTTCTATAAATAAGTCATAGCTCTACCATAGATAATTGTTACTCTTTCATTTTACTTTTTACTTGTATATAATAGAGAAGAAAATATTGAGACATATACAGAAATATTTTAAATATTGTCTTACTCTCTCATCCCCAGAACGCACTAACACATACAACTTAAAAGAGGAAAGCTTTATTTTGGCTCACAGTTTGTAGAAGTTTTAGTACATATTCTGCTGGCTGCAAGGCAGGTGGCACATAGAGAGGAAACAGCTCATGGCATGGCAACAGAAAGCAGAGAGAGAAAGGGAGAAGGGAGGGAGATACACCCTTCTAGGCAACTCTCCCAGTGACCTGTTTCCTCTCTGCATCGTATGCAGCTATAAATTCATTTGTTAACTGTTCCACTAATGAGCATATCATGTACCCATGATCCAGTCACCTCATCAAAGCTCTGCCTAGGAGCACATGTGGTTTTTTGTTTTATTTATTTATTTATTTATTTATTTATTTATTTATTTATTTATTTTTGAGGGGAGTGTCTAGATATAAACCATAACAGGTGTAAAATGACTGTGCATTGTTTATTTATTTTTTAGTGACTCTGTTTCTAAGGTTAATTACTTAAGGGACAGTACCCAGGCAACTTACCACCTCACTTAATTTGAGGAAATATGTGAAGAAATATGAGGGTTCACTACTTTGCAAATAGGTGAAAGCAGCTCCTGAGACATTAAGCATTTTGCCTGTTATTGCACAGGAAAAAGTGGCTATTCTGTAGTTTTCCTATAATTTTCCCTTTATGGTTACACCAATTAGTGTTTATGCAGATTTAAAGTTTTAGTAGTTCATCTGGTTTAGATTCATTCTCAATAAATATATTCGGGGCAACATTCATTATCAGCTTTGGTGGAGTAGCTGATACTAGTCTCTTTTCTGCTTAAAGGAATCAAAAAGAAGCTCTTTGAAGGCGTTGGAGGGAAACCAAGACATCCAAGATAAAGAGAGGAGCAGGGTGTCTGTGTGCCCTCTACCTTCTCAGGAGCTTTTTTACTCAGGACATTTGAGAATTCTAGGCATACAGCAGGGTGGCTGAATAGAAGGCAGTATCTTGTGGCAGCAGAGTGACTTACCTTAAGGAGCAAAAATTGAAGTCTAGAGTTCTCTGACAGCTAGAACCTAGGGATCCTAAAGAAGAAGCAACAAAGAAAGAGAAAACCCACAGGGGATATGAGCTCAATGTTCAGCTTACAATCTCTTTTCATAGGGGACCTATGTGGGAGGAGGAGGTTGGACACCAGGGAAGCAAGCTGGGCTCATGCAGCTTCTTTGGACATAAATCACCAAGGAGAAGGGTCTTGGTAAACGTTCCTGAAATTTTATAAAGTCTTTTGAAAGGGCTTTGCCATAAGAGTAAGGCAAATGGAAAATACACTGGTCTCAGTTGGCCATGTAAGCATCTGTCTGTCTGTCTTCTAACTGCCACAGAAATATCCTATCTTATAGTATCACGCTGTCTCCAAAGTCTCTTGTAATTATTATCTAATTTTCATTGAAAAATTACTAGTCATGCCTAGGAAATATGCCCCAAATAATGGTAATAACAAAAACAAAAGATCTAGATATTAGGGGTATCAAAGACATTTAAAATAATTGTGATTAAATAACATCAAGAAAATAGATTAAAATGTTGACTGGGTCACCTAAGAACTGTAATCTTTAAAAATTGTCAAATGGAAATTCTAAGACCACATAATAAGTAAAAATGAAAAGTATATTAAATGCCAAGAAATTTTAAAAATTATATGGAAGGAAATAATAAATGTTTCTTTGAAAAGATGAATAAACTTGACAGGTCCTTAGTGGAATAGATAAAGTTAATAAAAAGGTGCAAATTACCTATATGAGAAATTTTTTAAAGGACAGCTTCTACAAACAAAGGAAAATAAGATTTAAAATTTTTAGATTTGTTGAAGAGAAATTCATCTTGCCTTAAATAAAATCCATAAGTGATATTTTCCTCATAGTAAAGAAAAAAGCCATCAGGTCAAGAAGATTTCAGTATGTTCTTTGAAATAGTTAAGAATATTGTATATAAGGCCAGCTACACAAAATTAATTGTATTTCAGTGTATTATCTTAAAAAAATTAGAAGTAAAAAATGTAGAAAGATTACAGTAACAGTAAATTAGCAGATGCCTAGGGAAAGTAACTTGCAAAATCTGTGTAGACATTTCAAAACGAAAGGAAACCTAAATAAATGTAAATATATGTCATGTGTTTATGGATTGTGTCAGTGTCAGCATACAAACTGCTTATGGATTTGATGCATTCCCACTTAAAAATCCAGCAGGAATTTCTGGGGGAACTTAACAAACTGACTGTAAAAGGGATATGCAAATGCTAATGTGCAAGAATAACCAAGTGGAAAGCCTAAAACTCCAGATCAAATTTATTATAGTGTTGCATTATTCGAGTGTGGTATTGCATTAAATGTGAAAGAAAAAAAGATCCATGAAGGAAATGAAAAGTGTAGAAATAGATTCACTTATAGTCACGTAACATGATAAAGTATCACAGTGTGAGAAAAATAATGGCAGTGCATGGCACAGAATTATCTGACTCTGGAAAAACTCAAGCCTAGAATAAGGAATTCCTACTAATCTATAAAGAAAAGATGATAAAGTATGAGAAATACCTTAATATGCAATTTATAAAGAACACATTCAAATGGTCAATTATTATATGAAAAGATAATCAGCAGCTTCATTATCTATGGAAATGTAAACTGAAACCACCAGATACCACCAACATTGCTAACATTTTAAAAAATAAAGGAATTTAAAATATAAAGGTAGGGGAGGCAGCATATGGAACAGCTAGAGTTATGAAGGTCATGGTTGCAATGTAAGCTGGTATAACCACTTTGGCAAAACTGGCCATCCTTTCTAACATCCTGTCTGACCCACCATAGAGAAATGCCCAGCAGAAAAATGTAGGTAAATGCACAAATGAGAGGATTATTTTAAGTAACCCCAAACTTAGAATAACTGATACATCTGTGAGGGTTAGTTAATTAATAATTTGGAAATATAAAATTAATCTGTGATCCATTGTAAAAGAAATGTATTTATCCATCACAAACTACAGTGGATAAAGCTCAGAGGTATAACTGGGACACCAAAGACACAAGACACAAAAGGAAACATGTGTTTTCATTTCCATTAGCTCAAAGGCAGGCAAATCTGGGGTAGTAGAGGTTAAATTTTTTGTTCCCTTACAAGTGGGATAATAACTTTGAGTGAGGCATGAGGGAAGCAACTTCCTTGGATGCTCTAAGTATGTAAATATGTTTATTGCTTAAAAATTTATCCAAGCTGTGCTTAAAATTGATGTGTTTTGCAGTATTTATGTTCAACAATGAAAAAATTTTAAAAGTACATATTATTTTAGTTTAACATTTTGGGTTTTTCCAGTTCTTAAAACAAACTCAGAAATACAAAAGCCATATTTATCTTGATCCTAGGGAATTAGTCAGAATTATTACGCACATATCTACTTAAATTACATTGATTATTCCCAGGACATGGCAATTAACAGTCAGAATAATGAGATGTTTTATATTCTAATTAAAATTCCTTTTCTGTACACACTGTTACCTGTTTTGATCTGTCATTATCATTTTTCTCCTTTCTGCAATAATTTGACAGTCATATACAACTGTAATTTTTTCATGTTCCATTTTGGACCTTGTTATTTTTCTTATTGTACTTAAAAATTACGATCATCTTTGTTGATGTGATGAATCCAGTTTTCTTTTGTAAAAAATCTTTAAAAATATATGTATAGTTGATAATAATGCCAATAGCTATCTACCTACTGTTATTTATGCTTCTAGTAGACCTTTAAAAATCCAAGAAATGATCTCTAACCAGTCAGTGCAGAATAAATCATAAAAGACATGGAAGTATGGTTTTATAAATATCTATAAATGTGTTTTAGAGTGGTTTAATTTCATTTTCAATCATTTTTTATACTACAATTGATTATAATAGTGTGGTACAACAGGGCATATGCATCTTTAATTTTAATGGATGCGGAAACAAGATTAAGTAATGAATGAATCATTGTACTGTGAAGTTAGTGGGGATTCTTTTCTTTTTCAGAAAAAGAATAAAGCAGTGATACACAAGAGCCTTGTTAGTATGAACCTGGCTGGGAGGAGGATATGATGAAATCTGAAGACTATCTGCAGTGCAGTTTCTAGTCCAAAGAATTTGACTAAGTGTTAGGACATATGAATTTGTTTCTGCGTCATCTAACCAGACTGGGTATGCAGTTAGGGAGAAAAAGTTCCTGGTACATAATAAGGCAATAATTCATGGATGTGTGCAGTCATTCAATGAAAAAATTGATTTTCATGGTGTCCTAGACTTTGTGCAAGTATCATAAAGAAAATACATAATTCTCATTAAAAGATGAGTATACTTTGTTCTACACTAGACCTTTATTTGGTAATACTTTATAATCATTTTTGATTTATAATTTTAGGCATTCTTACTATATTTTAAAGAAGAAAATAGCTAAATAGAAATAACATGGTTCTAGAGTCCACTGTTTTCTGTTAGTGAATATTGAGTTCATATGTAAACTGACTGATTTCCATTCATAGCAGGAGCATCTACGGGTAGGCACAGTTTAGTTTCTATTGTAAATCAAAACATCCTTTAGTAGCAGGAGAAATATGTACTGCACTTTTGCTGAATTGAGGAACATAAGGAAAATTATATATAAAATACAAGGTGATATATAAAGGCAATGAGGTTTTTAAGATCAAAGAGAAGGAAATATATGATTTTAAGCATTTCAAAGCTTTTAATTAATTATGAAACTACTTTCTTCAGTTTTAATTACACATGGTCAACTGTCATCCAAAGATATTACATGGAAAATTCCAGAAATACTTTATAAATTTTGTTTCATATTCTTCTAAATATCATGATTGAATATTATACAGTCTCACATCCAGAATGTATATGCTGCCTAACTATTAGTAAATTAGTAGCTGTCTAATTCATCAGATTGACTGTCAAAGTATCAAAGGTTTGTATTTAAGTAACTCTTATTTCACTGAATAATTACTCCAGGGCCCAAGAAGTGATACTGAAAAACTCATTACACTTATAGGAAAACTTTAAGCATACGTTAAAGAGTAGGTTAATGCATTTTATAAGCATCCCTTAGCTTCAATTAACTTATGTACTTCCATCCAAGAATATTTAAAAAGAAATTCCAGGCATAATGGAATTTCACTTGTGACTATTACCATCGATGTCTCTAAAAGATAAGATCTCTCAAACATAGCCATCATGCCATTTTCACATCCAAAACGTTGATAGTAATTCCTTAATATCACATATATTCAAATTTTCATTATTGCCTCATTGTTGTTTAATTTGGGTTTTATAAGGATTTTTTGGTTGTTGTTAAAATTAGAATACTAAAGAGGTCTACATTTTGCATTTTCGATGTGCCCTTTAAGTATATCTTAAAAGCCATTAGTCTGTTTCTGTCTCTGTCTCTTTCTTTATCTCTGCCTGTGTCTCAGTGTGTCTCACTCTCCCTTTATGTTTGTTTCTCTCTCTCTCTCTCTCTCTCTCTCTCTCTCTCTCTCTCTCTCTCTCTCTCTCTGTCTCTCTCTCTGTCTCTCTCTCTCTGTATGACTTATTTGTTGAAGAAGCCCAGTTAGTTGTTCTAAAGACAGTTTTCCACATTTTGAATTTTACTGATTAAATCTGTGCGTTGTCATGTCCCATAGCTTATGTATGCAACTTGTTAGATCTTTCTAGACAGTGTAAAATCTGGAATGAAAATAAACTGTATTATCCAGCATGGTGTCATTAGAACTGAATCCTTTCCACTGTAAATTGCTATATAATTCCAACAAATGTCCATTGAACCTTTGGCATACTCAAACACTCTGGCAGGCCAACTAGGTATTACATAGATTGACAAAATTCAGGTTGTACTTTCAACTCCTTATAATGGTGCCTGTTTTGCAGGAGCCATATTGACCAGACTGCTTAAGAGTCCATGGGACAGGTTTTTGAGTAGCATCCTGACCCTAACAAAGGCAGACAGAGCAGCTCTCTGGTGAGAAACAGCTTTTCCTAAGGAGAAAAACCATTGGTGTTGATAACTCCTTCAGGCGTCAGGAAGAACCCATGGCTAATGAAATGGCACAGTTGGCCATATGCAAGCCATGCAGAAGAGCAAGTGACCTGAAATAATGTGCGAGGAGACCAAACAGAAAATTAGTGAGGAGATTATGAGAATGATTTAAAGGAACATGTTTATTTCTCTGAGAAAAAGGCTAGCAGTAAGGCTTCTTTATTTTTGCCATAAAATGTATGTATGTATGTGTATGTGTATGTGTGTGTGTGTGTATATATATATATATATATATATATATATATATATATATATATATATATATTCTGAAACATATACATATTTATACGCATATTATTTTTACTTTAAAAATGCAAAACTATAAAACAATGGAATTGTGTGGTAAAACAAAGCACAGAAAATTTCCAAACCTTGGTTCTCCTTAGTTGGCTTTGTTTCATGTTTAAAATGCAAAACCAGTTTAGTGCCAAAGTAAATTGAGGCACAAGGCTATATCAAAACTCAATCTCCAGGACTCAGTTGGAGGTTTGGTCCAAGTTTATACTGTCAGAATGAGTGGTTTGTTACATGATTTTGAAGATAATAGCAGGTACTGTACTCTTCAAAGCCAGGAAGTTCTTTTGCCTGAGGAGCAGAGAAGAGTAACCCCTATGGGAGATTTATCACAAAGGCAGAGGGAAGACTCCTTGATTGACTGCCTGGGAATGAGAGTGTGCCATGTGTCTTGGCCATGGTTTGGAAAATGAGGAATTATCTGAACATATGAAGAGAGGGTTTATTTGAAGTTTTAAAACAGAGAGCATGTATCATCTGGTTGGTCATGTCAATTTCACTATCGAATTGCAATGAAATGTTTGTATTTTGCTTGGTTTTCATGATATGCATCAGATTCTAAGTTTTCTTGAAAGTTACCACATGTTAAAAAAAAAGTGTGTCAAGGGCTGGGAATTTGCTCAGCAGCATAAATGCCTGCCTGGCAAGT
>PVLA01003681.1:32718-203620 GCA_004027455.1 Hydrochoerus hydrochaeris
TGAGTTAAATATATTGCTTTTTCTAATCTTACATTTCAGTTTTTATATGCATCTTTAACCTCAGCATTTTTGATTACTAGAGCCATTCCTTGAATTCTTTTATGAGGTTTCAGAGCATGTCTTTTATGTCTAAGCTAAATTATGACAAGATATTACAAGTGGAAATTACAACTGAAATTGTAAGAATGTATTTAGAAAACATTAAGAAATTGTTTTTGTGTCTTTTTTTCTTTCATGTTGTATGTATTTGCGATGTCTTCAGTATAACTACTTTTTGTATTTCTGTTAACACGCTATTTAAACATTTTTGTTAGAGTAGTTACATAGCATGTGGTTAAAAGTGTAAGTTATATAGCCAGACTATCTAGATTCAAATTTTAACTCCATTTCTTATTCCATTTGTGCCCTTGGCCTAGTTATCTGACTTTTCCTCTGGGGTTAACAATAGTACCAGTCTCATAGAATAGTTTTGGGAATTAAATGAGTTGTTCTGTGTGAATCACTTAGAACTATGTGTTTGCTAAATGATATACATTTTTGATAATACAGTAATACAAACATTTAGCAATAAATACATTACACATACTCCCAGATGTAATCTCTAGAATTAAAAAGACAGAAATGAATTTGTGAACTGACCTCTATAAAGCTCAATTATAGAAATTGTTGCAATTATTTCAGGTTAATATGTCTTCTTAAATAGTATTTTGTCTTAGATGAAAACCTTCATGTACTATTTTTTAAAACAAGTTTAATGAAATGTGATTCATATACCATAAATTTCACAGTGTTAAAGTTTATAATTCACTATGTTTAGTACGTTTACAGAGTTATATACTTATTACCTCTTGGGAATTGCAGAATATTTTTGCACCCCCAAAAGTATCCTGTGCCCTTTGGCAATCTTTCCCTATTCCTCTTCCTTGCAGTAATAATCTTTTGCTTTCTGTTTCTATGGGTGTGCCCATCTTCCCCATGCACTGTAATAGAATCATACAGTATTTACCACACTGTGACTTACTGCGAAAGTTCGCTTAGCATAATGTTTTCAGGGTTTCTCAGTGTTGTAGTATGTGTCAGAGCTTCATCTCTTTTTTTGTCCAAAAAATTTCACTGCATAGCTGTCTTTCTTTTTTCTAGTGCTCTTTTAAAGGAACAGGAACAGCACAGATCTACTTTGATTTATTAGTTGTTAGTAAACATTTTTAGGTACTTGAAAGGTATTTTTTGCATTGTACTCATTAGTGGGTTTTCACATTATCATCTTTCCAGTAAGTTTTCTTATTCCTTAGTTTTTCTTTATTCTTTAGAAAAAAAATTTTTTTTGTTGAGATTCTGTCTCCTAGGCCAGGATATCTGCATTGCAGCTTTCATATTTTGCAGTACCTCTCATGGGCTATGGAGCATTCCATACAAATGGAGCCAGCATGTCCAGAGAGCACCTGCCTGTAAGCATTTGTGTTAACCAATTATTTGCCATTTTAAAAGCCATGCTTTGATGGCATTTTTATTAATTTATCAATATTAGTTTATTTTTAATTGACTGAGTTTTGTACATTCTTTCTCTGCTTCATCAAGATTTTGCTTCACAGAATTGCGCTCTTCAGTAAGAAGTGGTTCGTGATCCCAAGTTCCTCTTAATATTGCGTATGTGTTTGTGATCACCACACTCAGCATTTACAGTGATACTCATTTGACTCCTTGAAAGCACGTGCAAGAGTTCACCCATTGACTGATCTATAAAATGTGCCATTTCTTCAGCATCTTAATTTGGCAGTCACTAATATAAATGGCACAACAAATTCATACATCCATTCTGGGGGAGTTTTTTATTGTTAACACAATGGGTATTTGCCCTCTGTGACTTATTTATAACTCAAAAAGTCAATCTTGGGCTTACTCAACTCGGTGTGCCATTAGGGGATGCTCAGAAGTGTACTAGATCTATTTTCTCATCACTTTGATTTATGAAAGTTTACTCACATCAACATTTATTATTAAAATGTAGTAACTTGAAATAAGATGTAAAAATCTTCAATTTAATGCTAATACATTTAAAATAAACTGCAGTAGGGGATTCCTGCATTATGAAGTCACTTATACCTGTAGCTTCATTATATTTTCATGCTATTTGCTCTCAAAGGTGTATCTTTAGACAAACTGCTCCTTTGAGCCCCCAACATCTGTATTTACCATTTCCTTTTAGATGCATTAAAGGTGTTTCAAGTGGAAACCTATGAAAATCTGATTTTCATCTCACTGTTTCCTTGTAGTGAACAATATAATCATTCATTCAGTATCACTCAAAGATCTACAATTCATCTTTGGCATACTGTTTCTGACCTCTTACATGAAGTCCATTAGAACACATACTTGATTTTGCCATGTAAATTCCTCATCATTCTGAATCTCTGACTATATCTCTAACTGCTGCCTGGGCATATCCAGAATCCAGCAGTGGCTTTCAGTTTGGTTGTCCAGAATCCATCCTTCTGCCAATTATTTGTTTCTAACAGAAGCTAGTAATTTAAAGGTCTGTTGCATTGTCTCCCTTTAAATGAGCAGTAAATACACAATGATAAACTTAAGTGCACAACAGCTGTACAGTTAAAGGTGTCCTTCAGCCTCTCAAATCCTCCCTCCCAGGCAAATCCTCACCTTGCCTTCAGATGCAGAGTCCACTTGTCAGCAAACTGCTTACTGGATGACAATCAAATCTTTAAATTGTCTTTTAGGATTCAATAGACTTGCTTGAGAGTGTGTCTGTACCCTCATTTCTCTGTCTTCCAGCCATATGGTACCTGAATCCTTTCTTTTATTTTTCACCATTTCTTGATTTTTCCAAACTCTTTACACATGCGATGCACATTTCTGCCCTGAAGGCTCTTCCTCTCTTCGTTTAGCAATATCCTACCCACTCAGCTTGAATATCCCAAGTTAAACACTGCCTTCTCAGGGGAATCCTCACTGAACCTGTGGTTCAAATAAGGTTCCTCTAAGACAGAATTCACAGTTTGCCTTCAGAGTATTTGTCATTTTACGTTTCTGTGTTGAGGATTAGTTTAGTTAATGTTTTTCTCCTTTGCAAGACTTTCAGTACTTTATGACCTAAATATTGCTCATCATTATTTGCCTATTATTAGCATATAGTGCTGAATATTTATGTAGTAAATGCTCAAGAGGCCTGGTTTGCCTTTGAGAGATATTTCTCTCAATGTAATCCATTTAGTTGTTTCCTTGTCTGCAGTTTCTTTGTATGATCACTCCCCTGTAACTTCTACCTTTTGAGGTTTTATTACAGTTTCCCTTGGCAATTTTCAAAAAAAGGTGAGTCTTTAGTACAGTAAGAAAAAATAAAAGGAAGTGAAAGCTGCAGAAACACGGGAAAAGTCTGATCCCTGAGCTCCTAGGGGTAGACATGTATTTGAACTACTCTACCAGTCTATTTGGGATCAGCTTCTCTATAAAAGAGATAATTTCTCTCTTAATAGACTTCCAATATATGGAAACCCTAACCTATATATTTGCACTCTGTGATCTACAAGGGAAGAAACTGTGAGCAGTCTTGCTTACTACTGTATTCTCAGAACTTTTTACTTTACCTGACAAATAGGCATAGAGTAGGTATTGGCCAACATGAAATTTAAACAGTACATGACTGCATTTTGTATAAAATTAGAAGTAATGTGGGAAAAAGAATAAACAATGATTCAGGGAGACTCTGGTACTTTATATCTCTAATGTCAAAGAATGAGAAGGCATTGAGTATTATTTGTGCTGCTAGCTTTGGTTCTCCATTTCTGTAGTAAATGTAGTACATTTCATCGTGGTATAATCTCCCTGTTTGCTTTGTAGATAAACACCATCTTATAATGGGGAGATTTTGTTAGATAAATTACTGAAACTTGTCCCTGAAGTTGTAGTGTATTCATTGTGTTGTTGAAATGGAAAGAACGATCTTTTCTTAAAGTTTAACAACAGAAGGTAAGGTGAAGAATGGGAATTTTTTTTAAATCTTCGATTACATTTAAGTGGCTTTCAATATGTAGTATCTGAGTGAGTTCTCTAACTATTGTTATGGTTTAAGATGAGAATTCGTGTTCTGCAGAGTACTGTAGATGTCCTGAGTCTCACTTTGCTCCTGGAAAGTTTCTCTCTGGCCGTGGTGTAGTTTTACTTTCTGTGCCTTTCCATTGTGGGAGGCATCTTCATTAAAGGTATGTATCTCTTGGCTTAAGTAAGGATGGTCTATTAAGATTCATTGATTTCATTTGAAATGAGTGTAACAGAAATTTTGGAAGCAAGGGAAAATGAAATTAAGTTAAGTAAATATTTATAAAATGACCTAAGTGGTATTTTTTTTGTAAAATATGAAAGGAATGGGCTAATCTGTTTTCTTTATTAAAACATAATCCAAACAATTTTGGCTTTCTTTCAGGAGTACTTTCTCAGTATCTTGAGGTTAGTTTGTGTTATCATAGATTCATTCCTGCAAGTTTTAACCCATAGCTTGGTTATGGGGAGAGGGTTAGGGTAAGATTTCTCAAACATGTATCAAAAAATAAATTACCTCTTAGAAACAGTTATGTAGTATCATAATTATATAATCAATCATCTCTTTGAAATCCATCCTTTTGTTTCCTTACTTGTAAAATAAAACAGCAATTTCTGATGATGGATATCTTTAGTTTTCTAATGATATGTTGATTTCTTCCCATTCTATTTGTGAACACATTTTTCTCTTGACTTCAAAGCAAACATACACTTTAGTAAGCAGTGATTTGAGGACTCTTACCCTAACCCTTTCATCCAAAAGTTAGGACATAGGCCACTTTGGCTATGGACTTAAATATGTATATATGGCTCCCACATTGAAAAGAATAGGCACCTCTACAAGCTAGGTAATACTACTGGACATGTTATGTTCAGAAGCTTTCTGTCCATAGAACAAAGAGATCACAGCCTCAAAATGAAGTGAGAATGATGAACTTCAATGACAACAATAAAAGTTTGGGGGCCAGGAGAGTTGTTCATTTAATTGAGGGCACTACCTTCTCCTCTGCTCAGGTATAGGATATTTTTCCATTTTAAATGATAGAGGGAGAAGGGCTTTATATTTTAAATTGGAAGCTAATAAATGCTCTTTTTCTCATTAACACACATGACCTCTATGATTTATGCTCTCATGCACACTGGCCCAGTTTCTCAGTTCTTGTTAATGATGTTGAGAACCTCTGCTTAACATGAATTATTTCCTTACCAATTCCCTGTAAATTCACAATAGATGTTAATTGTAATGATCTGCCTGTCTTGTTCAGGAAAGAAAAATATCGAAATGAACCCAGCCTGTTGTACTTTTCTGATGTTTTTCAACATGTGTATAAATTGATTCCATTTATGGTAATAATGCAGGCAGGCAGCTTTGCCATGCTTTTCACGGTAGTGATCATGAATGCATTTCTTACTTTAAATAAGCTATTTGCTGTTCAAATATCAATTAGTAGAAGTGGAATGAAAAAGACAGATAAAGGATAGCTGATAATTAGGTTTAGAGGACTCTGTCCTATTTTATGTTCTTTATTTATGGTACATTAGATATTTTCATATAGTTTTGCTTTCCTTGACACAGTTGAGTAGGGAACTTGAATTTAACTCCAAATCTATATTAAAGTGCCAGGAAATGATAATAAATATATTTCAAGTCTTGGAATTTGCATTTTAATGGATTGAATTAATATTTAGTTTTTAATATTAATGAATAAGTGACATTAGGGGAAAGAGGCTAGCCAGCATTGCACCTCAGGACCAGCGGATGTTATAGCCATTCTTTAGAAAAGTTTATTTGACCTGACTGTGGGATTCTAATTACTGCAGTAACTATGAAGATGTTTATTATAACCCTCACTATAACCAATCAAGAGACGACAATTTTAGCAACTGTTAAGATCACTGTTTAACTGGGAAAATGAATAAAAAAGATTTTATAAACTCGTAGAATTATAGAATAATGGAGCCAATTAGGAGATCAACCAATTCAATTCCTACTAATATAGGAGAGAAAACCAATCCCAGTAATATACAGCATTTTGTTATATATATATTTTGCCAGTTTACTTAGATTTCAGTTTTCTTACTTCTTGCCTTGATGAACTAACTTTCTCTTTTTATTTATTCTTTGTAGACTACATTTTTTTCTTAAATCAATTTCCCTAAAAAAGTAGATGGTAAATGTAGAATATCTCATGTCTTTTTCTGGCATGGATAGAATTGTCTTAGTTATTCATAAGCCCTAGAGTACACCGGAGATTATGCTAAGATGACTCCTGGTGGCTCCTTGATATCATCTGATGATCTCTGACCTGGTGGAAAGACTAAGTATGCGGACAGTGTGTTGGGGCTTTGAACCAAGTGATACCAGTCCCATCTTCCAAAATCCGAGGAGAAACAGAGCTGGAGTATGAGTCCAATCATGTGACCAAAACTTTGGCCATTGAAGCTCAGGGAAGCTGTCTGATTGGGGTGTAAAGTAATATACTGAAAGGGGGACATATCTTGAATTGCCTGGAAAAAGTAGAGGAACTCTATATTACAGATTCTCCCAAACCTACCTCTATATGTTTCGTTAGTAGAATGACTTGGATTGTAGGCTTGATAATAAATGTTTTACCACAAGTGCAGCCCTTTTCTGTGTTGTAAGTATCATTCTAATGAGTTGTTAGACCTGAAGGTGGTCAAGGGAACCTCCAGATTTGCAGCCATTTTGCTAATAATGGTATGCCCTTAGGCTATCTTCTGAAGTGAGGGCACTTTTGTGGAGTACCCAGCCCATAATTTGGGCAGTCTAGGTACTTAGCATTAGGACTAAAACATATTGCAGCATATTAGATTGGAACTGGTGTCAGAACAGAAGCATTGGGATACATGAACAGTGCACTGCCATTGTACTCTGTATGGCATTTTGGGTATAGAGATACTGGTCAAGTGTGAGTCCAGTTGGCTTTGAATTGTTTGTAGAGCATTAACTTGAAAAGCCTGTTTTTATCCTTGTGGACGGTACTTTGCTTTCTCTAATAAGAATCTTGTGCTTTAAAAAAACATGAACTGAAAATATACGCTAAGAATATTTTCTGTGCTTGAGTAGGTCTTCCTCATTTTTCCACTTCTTATAACAAGGCTGAGTGATATATTTTTACTGCTCAAATGTACTTGTTAGGCCAAAATCACTGGTATCATCTAGGGGCTTTTTAGAATTAAGACTTAATCATAATCTGTGTTTTAGTAAACTCCCAAGTAACTTATGTGCATATTAGTATATGAGCAACTTTATTCTAAACTTTGGAGATGCTGAGATAGATTTATATTAAACAAATCAAATCCTTCATTTGAAAAACTGGTGATGAAAATTCTGGCTTATTTTTTGGTCTGTTATTTTCCCTGAAAATCAAACCGCATCTGTTATGGGTCAACTCTTGCACATCTACTCACTGTGATATTGCTCTGTCCTTCATGGCTTTTGACATTTGTTACCATTGTTAATGTCTTAATATTTTCCACAGTTATTAAAATTGATCTCTAGCTTGTGGTTCACTATAGTCAATTGAACTGAACACATGTGTTTATGACTGTCCTTGAAATGTCATTAAAATATCCATGAGGAATTAAATAAAACCTCATATGCCCACAATGATAAAGAGAATGGGAAGTATTCTATAGTAGACCAGAGATGTTGGGAGAATTAAAGTACTGTAGAGAGTTTGGGAATGAATTCTAAGTACAAGGGACATTAAACATGTAAAAATAAAAAAAACAAGGAAGAGATTATAATAAATAAAGAATTGTATAAAAATGAAATGTAATTATAATATTACATATGACTCAGATCTAAAAATTAATGATAATATATATATGAATGATAATTTAACAAAAAGTTTTGATGAAATTGTATTTTGAAGAATGATTGGGAACGCAAATGTGGAGGAGTATATGGGAACTAACTTCTTATTTCTTCTAATTTTTTTGAATAAATCAATATAAATTTAAAATTATTAGTAATACAGATATGAAATGTGGTAATAACATCAAAAGAATTGTGATGTTATTGTTTTGCCTACTCTTTTGCTGTTCCCCATTTCCAGAATGTTTGGATATTGATAACATGAGACAGAGACAAATTGAGATTAGAAGTTCTGAGCGTCCTGATTCTATCACTAATACCCACTTTTCAATTTCAAAGTATATACTGATGTATAGTTCTTATGTGATTTCATTGTCAAAATTCTGTACTGTATCTCAGAGGTATTTTTCTCTATTACAAGCAGAGTAGACAAGAAGAGACTCTAGCATCTCTTTTGAGGTATCAATTTTGACTTGTTTTTTTCCTTAGTCATTTACTGAAGTAGCTTTAGAATTACCCTTTTTAGGGAAAGAGTAAGATGATATTTCTTCTTAAGTGTCCACACGGCCTTAATAATCTGGAGAACAGTATGGAATTATATGAATATTTCCTTTAGTTTAGGCAGATGGAAATGTTTTCAGTTCTCTCACCCTGTGGCACTTACGGGAATTTCAGATATTTCCAAAATTGCAAAAGGCCATCTGGCCAAAATGGTTTGACCCTGTAAACGTACTTAACTCTGCCTGATTATATTTCTTAGCTTTCTTATGATTTATGTTACAATTTTTGTCAAGTTTGCTTAATAGCAAATGTAATAGCAAATGAAGTACAGTGTATTGAAAACTACACAGCTACTACTTTGAATTTCATTTAAATTTCAGACTCCTGGAGATTGAATGTATAAGAAAAAAAAAATCTAGCACTATTTGGGATCCAGAATAGAAGATTTTCTCCAAAATGTTCCTATTAGCCAGGTCATTGCTACTTCATCTCATCTCTGTCTTTGCCAACCAGTGTTTTTACAGGACGCTAGAGACCAGATGATAACAGATACAAGCCAACATTTCATTATCTTAAGCTAAGATTTCAAGTGGACAGAAGTCTTTGTTTCTCTATTTCTGTTAGACCAAAGGTATCTTTCTGCTACTTTTTTCCTATCTTGCCTTTCCATCTCACTTTTCTAGATTGGTTTCCCCCTTTCTATCTCTCCCTCCCTTCCTTCCTCCCTCTCTCCCTCCCTCTCTTCCTCCTTCCCACCTTCCATTCTTGCCCTCCCCCTTCCTCCTTCTCTCTTTTCCTCTTTCTTTATCCTCTTTCTATTCATTGAGCTCCAAGAATATGCCATAAGTTAGGAACTGCATTATAACCGTAACTGCAGTTTAGTAGATGACAAAATGGAAGGTTCCCAAGTAACTATAGAAATAAAATTAGAATTTCAGCTTTTGAAGTAGTGATGACGACACACAGACAATCTTCAGGGAAAGAATTATCCCAGCTTTTCATTTTGCTGAGAAATTATGAGATGAACCAAATTTCTAGCAGGCAAAGTATATCTTCATTGTTGTTCTGTTTTTCTAATTTAAAATAGGATTTTAATTCAGAGGAAAAATTTTTTTTAACTGGAAGAAATGGAGATTTATTGCTATTTTTATATAGTTAATAAGCACTATTTAGTGTGTCTTCTGCTACCAAAACCCCCAACTTTCTAATTGGGAGATATGATTAATTTGCATATCAAGATTAGATTAATTACTGGTGTTTGGAATTTTACCAAACTTGGTAAGCTATTATTAAATTACTGAGCGTTTTTCAACTCTTTCCTTTCTCATAGTTATGTCCATCATAGTTAATTCTCTAAATTCTCACAGAGAAGATGCATATCTGATCTATCTTTGCATCTTCATCTTTGCAAAGTTTTCTAACATTTTACTTTCTTAATAAATATGTAATGAACAGAGAAATTACACAGTTTAGTACCTGGTTATCTTTATAGTTCATTACCTATTTGTAAAATCATTTAGAATTTTTGTCTCTAGGTAATAGTGCCACTGAGTATCCCAGAACAGTAAAACTGTGTCTTATTTTAGTTCTTTCATTAGCTCTGTTCCAAAGATTTTTCTTCACTATAAAATATAAATAGGGCAAAAATAAAAATTCCAAGCTTATCCTTTGTATTGGTGAAGTACTAGTAATCAGATGGACATCACACTAATTTGTTTATTTATTCTCACTGTAGCCAATACAAATTTTTAAATGTAAAGATCAATAGAAAAGATTTTTAAAATCATGTCAAAGCTGGATGTGGTTGCACACACCTGTAATACTAGCACTCCAGAGGCTGAAGCAGGAGAATTGCTCTAAGTTCTAGGCCAACCTAGATACATAGTGAGTTCACAGGTAGCCTGAAATACATTTTGAGACCCTGTCTCAAAAAACAAAAACAACAAAAATCATGTCAAATAATAAACATTTAGCAGTATGGCGTTTTCTGCTATACTTGTAGTCTTTGAGTACATAATAATATTCAGTATTTTTCCTTTCTGGTAAATAGATACATACAGGCCATTGTCTTTTGTCTTAAAATGTTTTACAAGTAAGTTATATCACTTAGAGGTAAACAAATGCCAGACTATTTCAGACAAATGACTAATTTCTGGGGTTCTTTATTGGGAAAACAAATAACTATACTTTTAGATTCATAAGAACCAAGTGTGACTTCTGCTGAGTTAAAATAAAAAATTGCAGCATACATTTGTAAAACATTATCTCTAATCTTTTTCAGCTGTGCTTTCATTGTTCTTATTGTTCTTCCAGGACTATGTTGATTTATTGAGAGTCACTTTGCAAGGTTTTATCTATAAGTTATACCTAACATAGAACAAGTGATGCCATTTGTTTATCATTGGATGGCTATTAAAATTTAAAATGGGTTAAGCAGTTATATAAGAAACAGTGAATTATACTGCCATATAATAAAAAAGTAGCTATCAAAACTAAAGAAAAAGGCACACTATTTCCTTCTTACTTTAATCCTGTGGCCCCAGGAGTTAATGTAGGGCATTGGAGTGTCAGTGCTGGAGGGATGCCAAGTCACTGGAAGAAGTGAGCGCCTTTGGTTATTTTCTTTATGAGACTGTCACCCTACTTGTGCTAGTGCTGAGCAGACAAAAGCAGCAGAAAACCTTAGCTAAAGGGTATCTTGTTTCTTCCAGTAGAACAAAAGCATCAAGATTACTCTAGGCAATGTAACATTATCTGCATTTGCTAAATATATTGAAAAGAATGAACAGAACACCTTTATTGTAGTTTGCAGTAGGTTTATACAAATGTGTAGGGAATTTATCTGTATTCCAACTGAGTGAGGTTTTTAAAGGTGTAGTTTCTTAACTCTCTCAATAGTAAAATTCTCACAAAGCTGCACTACTTCTGTTCCTCTGAGGTAAAATTGTTGAAATATGTTTAGTTTTAAGGACTTGAACTGCTTTTGAAGCTGAGTTTTTTATCATTAACATTTCGTTTGTAATTTGATATCTTTACCTCTCAAATAAATTTTTTTCCTGTCGTTTGCTCAGTTTGTTGACTCTTGAAGCTTGATTACATTTGCCTTTTCTTACTTTGAGCAATGCGTTTTAAAAGCTTGAAACAACAACAGCAAATGAGCCCGGTCACTATGTATTTGAAGCATATGCCTATGCTTTGATAAGTTTTGTTTTACATGATGGAACATCGTGGTTCTGGCTTAACATATTTTATTTGAAATGGTGAAGAAAATTATCATCAAGGAAGTAAATATTGATTTAAAAGTTCTGTACTTCAAACAGAAAAGACCATTTATAAATTGCTCTTTCAGCATGCTAATTAGTATAAATTATATATCGAATGTATCTTCTTAAAAACTAATTTTAATATGTTTTCGTCATACCACTGTAATATCAAAGAACTGGAGTGAAGAAATTTACCACCATTGGACCTTTTCCCACTAGAAAGTGAACTGATCCTCAATACCTTTGTAATATTCAAATATATATATATATATATATATATATATATATATATATATTTCTAGATTTATATATGTCTGCCTATTTATAATCTGTTGATACCCCTACAAAGACATGCAGTAGTTTACCCTTACCTGTGACTTCACTTTTTGTGGTTTTTGAAGTGAACTATCAACACAGAAAACTGCAGTTCCAAACTATTGAAACATTCCAAGAATAAAGAATTGACATATTTCAAGTAGCCAGTTATTATTGTATGTCATTATAATTACTATTGTACTGTATTGTGTTATTGTTGTTAATCTTTTACTATACCTAATGCATAAATGAATCTGTATCATTAGTATTTATGGCAAAACCTCGTCTGTGGTTTTGCTCTCCATTGTTTCGTTTTCTCCTGACCAACTATACATCAAAACTGTTAAATTGAAAATTCTAGGAATAAATAATTCATAAATTTTTAATTGTGTGCTCTTCTGGAGGGTGTGACAAAACCTTGTACTGTCCTACTTTATTCCACCAAGTGCACGAATCATTGTAATAGTGATCCATGCTATCAACACTGCCCTCCCCACGCTGACTATCCACACTGACTATCCTAGTAGAGCAATGCCTGTGTTAAAGTAATCCCCCTGAAGAGCTTAACAGCAGGTTACAATGATTACCTCTCTTCACCTCATCATGTAGACATGGTATCATCTCATATTATTATAAGAAGGAAGGTGAGTATAATTCTTTTAGAGGCCAGGGAAAGCATATTTGTATAACTTAATATATTTTTATGATTGTTCTATTGTACTTTTAGCTATTATTGTTAATCTTTTGCTGTACCTGATTTATAAACTTAATTTTTTCATAAGTATGTTTTTAAATTTAAAAAGAACCATTTAAAAAAGATTTGATATCATCCCCAGTTTCATGCACCCATAGTTGTCTTAGAATATATTCCTTTGGGGGTGGCGTTAAACATTACTTCTCTCTTTAGATGCAGCACAGGAAAGCATTACTGATTTAATAATTTAAAAGTTACATATAATGTAACCAAAATAACATTTTGAAGATTTATGATACTGTATTTTAAGGCCAATGCATTTTTAGACGTATTTATAAGATCCTGGTAGGCCATTCTTTAACCTGTCAAAAAGACTTCATAGTTATACAGATTTGAGTTGTAATACCAACACAACGTTTTGTACAAGTTATTGGCCCCGTATCTATGTAACATACTCATATCCTCTTTGCCTTCACAATAATTAACATTTCCCCCCTCTTCTATCTTTCTTATTTGTCCTGATGTCAAACAGAAACAATATTAAGCTTTGAATTAATCGCTACAAAAAGAGGTGTTGAATAGGAATTCTACAATCATTTCATGAATTTGGCTTAGTTCTGTCCATGATTGTACCAATAGATGTTCAGGATTTTCAAGTTATTGGTCAAGACTCAGTAGATACTGAAATTGGTTACAAGCTTATGAAGCTAGTATTAAAAAACAAATACAAAATAAAGCAAAAACCAAAACAAGACAGATAAAAAGTGTCAGGGTACATTGTGCAGTATAAAACAGAGCATTTCATTTTCACAAAACTTGCATATGTGTTAAAAAATTACCATATCTACATTAACATAGAAAATAGCTTACCAGGTTTATAAGCATCAAATACAAGCATTAATTCTGATTTGTACTGTGCTTCACATTACCTTATTATCTCTTGATGGGCTTTGGCTCTTGTAAGTTAAATAATAAAATAATTAGGATGTGTGGTCACAGGAAATAGCTTTCCCCAACTTTCTTCTCTAGTGCCTGCGATTGTCTAATTGTCACTGCAAGCCTTGTAACTTTATCAGTTTCTCTAATAAAAATGCTGTCAATAGGGTAGCATTGTTCTGTTTCTCTTTCCCACTTCTTAGTTTGTGTTAGGTTTAACTTTTGACACTATACAGTCAATGAAACACAAATTTTAGTTGGAGAGATTTTGCTTTCTCTGCTTATAGGATAATTGCTGGCACTAATTGTTACAAGACCTGCTCTGCTGTCTGCTGCTGGCCATTGTCTAAGAGGTCGTTAGTATATATGAAAATTTTCAAGGTCTACAGTAGGTGTTAGAAAACTAACAGCCTGTCGGTTTTTTTTTTTTTTTCCCACCAAACCTCTCTCATTACTGCCTATCAGTATTGTTACCATGCTATCAGGGTTTCGGTAAATTATTTAAACCTCTGTACTCTATTTTTTCACCTATAATATAAAATATGATTATTGATAGAATCTTATGGGAGTTAAGATGTATGGCATGCTCAATAGTACATATGCTGCTGCTGTTGATATCGATGACACAATTAACCGTATCAAGTGGCATCAAGTGTAATTACCCTTCTTGCTGTAAAATTGGCTATGCCGCCATTGGAAAATAATGTGGAAATTTATTCACATTACTCTCCAACCAAATAAAAAGCTGAAAAATGAGCACAACTGGAGGATCACATTCAGTCCCTGTAGTACATTTCAAGAGGGCCTTAAATGACTTGAATGATGTTCAGGAAAAGTGATGCGGATTACTTTTAGGGCATTGGTTCCTTTATTGTGATTTAAATATTGGAACAGCTGGCATACTCAATAACTCATATGACTACATGCATACAGCCGATTAACAAAGATTAATTCATTTTTCTCTTTAAAATAGAACTGTTAAGGATTAGAAAGAAGCAAGTATCTCAGATTAACATGAGAGGGAAAAATTTGTTTAGTGCTGGAGACTTGAAAAAATGTAAAGGGCTGACATCTAAAGGACCAAGCTAGTAGAGGATGGTGGTGTCTGTTGGTCATGTCACTGGGTCTTGGGTGCTGGGTAGGAGAATGACATGATAAATTCTCCTTTCATTCTGAGATTGGAAGTCTTTGATGTCATTCTTAAGGTATGGGCAGGTTTTGTTTTGAATAGGGAAGGCACAGACAAAATTATAAATCTTGTCAAAGGCTGAATGGCAGGATTTCCTAAGAGTAATTGAAAGACAATACAAGGCCCTCTTTTCTGTACATAATTTTATATGATCACATGTTACTTTGGTGATAATAAGATAAACTGGTATCAAATTATTTTATTTTATGAAATAATGATTTTGTCTCTGAGACACAATGCCCAACATGCAACTGAAAGAAGACATTTATTGTGGTTCATGGTCACAGTTCATAGCTGATTCACTCCAGGGCAGAAATGGCATGGCAGAAGGGTATCGTGGAGGGGGCGTAGCTGCAACATCAAGGTAGCTGGGAATTAGAGAGAGAAGGGAGGAACCAGGGAGGAGGTGTACCTTTCTAGGTCACAGCCCTTGTGACCTTCCCTAACCAGGCCCTGCCTCCTACCTGTGGGGTCTCCATAGTTCAATCTCCTTCCACAAGCTCAGTCTTTGAGTGCATGGGTCTTGGGGGGCGTGTTTTAAAAGAATAATGTAACTGTACTGAATTTTTATATTAGGACATGTTTGTAGCACATTATATAATCATCTTGGGGGAAAGATACATGTGCATGTTATATGATTCCTCTTTTTCTAAATCCCCTCTTTCTTCATCCCTTTTCCCTTCCTCCCTCTTCCTCTAATTCCTCTTTTCCCCTTTTCATTTTTACTGATATTATTAATCAGCTCATGTTTATGGCATATGATGTTTACCTTACATTGATGTTATTAAGTTCCTATATATGACATATATTTATTCTATTTCTTCTCCCCACTCAGCCCTGCCCTTGATCTGTTTTATCGCTTCTCATTGTCCATCCCCTGGTCTCTTTATAAACTATTCTTCTTAAGAGAACATGGTGGTGGAAAACTAGAAAATCCAACATGAGTGTCTGATTTATGTGGGTCAGTACCTCTGCATATTCTCTGTCCTATTTTAAGATATTTTGATACAAGATCCCAATTGGATACATACTAGAAGATAATTTGAAGAAAGGGATACCTAGGCGACCCAAGTAGTTAGAAGTATATCTGATGTTATATAAAAATATAGTCCAGAGAAATAAGATGTGCTACATTTTTTTCTGGTTTTCCTGGATCTATTTGTATACTTTCATATTTGTTAAAGCCTATATAACTTACTCATGAAATTTTGGAAAGATCAATACAACTGACATAGGAAATAGAACTAGGCAAATTTAAGTTTAAAGACATAGCCTATGTTTTACACTGTATTTGGAGTTTTTTTTTTTTTTTTTGTAAGAAAGGATGTGGCTTAGTGGTAGAGCACTTGCAAAGCACGTACCAGGACGTGGGTCCAATCTCCGGCATAAAAAATACCCAAATCAAAGCCAAAACACTAGTCAAAAACAAACAACAAACAAACAAAAACTCCCCAGAATCTCTTTCATTTATTTACAAATACTAGACTACTGTCATGCTGAAGATGAAGGATGTGTGTCCCTGAGTGTATGCCTGCGAGGCACTGAGTGTGTGTACGTGCCCTTTTGTGATTTCGGGTTACGAGAAGTTTAAGATGGAGCATCATTTGGGTCTCTATCTTTTGCTTCCTCTTCTATTCCTAGCTATGGTGGATTAAATGAGAGATGGCGGCTGAACTATATAGATTGTAAGACAGGATTGAAATATGGAAAATAAATCCTTGGGCTGTTACATTAGTCCTGGTGCTTTAAATTTGGCATGGTCACTTTCCATTGGGATAGTAATTTCTGCCATGTTTAGCAACAAATAAACTTGGCTTTAAAAGATGACTTTGTGCATCTCCCTATTTTAAATTCTCTAGCAATGCCTATTCTTTTCTCCTTCAGCACTTCTTCCCAGTCATTCAGTATGCTATCTTATTAAAATTCTTCAGGCTCTCCCTAGTCTGCGCCCAATATTTCTCTGCTTTGTAATTAGGAGAGTGTGCAATGTTCAGGCCCTTTTAAATACTTTGTCTCCCAAATATGTGTAAATTGTCTCTATACTTTTCATAATTAAATTACTCTGTCATATTCATTTGTTAATCTGTAACTTTTCACTCTAAATTTTGTGATGTCTGAAGATGTTTATCACAGTCAGTCTTGAATCTTTATAGCTATTATTATGCCTCATATATAGTAGCTCTTCAATTAACAGTGAATGAATAAAATGTATGTGTGGATAACATGGGCCACTCTTTGTCTCCTTACTTAAAACTTTCTGCTTCTGTTTTCTAAATCTTATTCCTTGGAAGAAGGCCTACCATACAAATGAATCATTAGGAAAAAAAAAACAACAACTAAAATCTAGTGGGAGCATATCATTTGGGATGAGAACATTGCTTGGCATAGTAACTTTCAAATATCTTCAAGTAACAATTAATACTTTTGAATAACAAAGAACTTTTGTAGACATAAAATTATCTCTTCATGCCAATTTAACATCATAAAATGTCCCTAACCAGGGACTGGGGATTTAGCTCAGTGGCAAAAGTGCCTGCCTTGCAAGTATGTGGTCATGCATTCGATCCCCAGAACAAAAAAAAAAAAAGGTCCCTAACCTACGAATATAGGTTTTGTTTTGCTTTGTGTTGCTGAGTGGTAGGACCCAGGAGCTTGCATATGGTAGTCAAATGCTCTACCATCGAGAAGCCTCCATCCCCAAATGTGTGTTTGTTTTTAAGAATCACCTTGTTTCTTCTTGTGGCAAGTATGGATAAGCACCTTACCATACAGTACACCTGTAGGTTTTAATCACAGAGTATTTGAAGTTTTTTTTAAATTTTACTTTTGTTTTACCATTTGTTAATAAAACAATCCATATCACCTAATAATTTTATTCTCTAGAACTACAGCGTTCGCGAACTAATTCTTCTGAGTGCCCAAGGTTTGCAGTGAATTAATTATAAGACAGCCAGCAAAGTCAAACTCTATCAGAGGTTAATGACATGTGAGCTGTTGGTGTGAAGGTACTCTAGTGGTTCTGGAGTTCCAGTACTCACAGAGTGGGGTTGGTGGCAATGGGTTGAAAGGAAGAAATTTTTGTTTTCTCAACTTTTTACTCTTTCTGTAGGCTGTACTTTCTAACATAAAATTGTGCATGGTGAATGTAATCTGAGGGTTGGAAAGCAGGGTTTCAAGACAGTTTACCATCCTGTGTTCTTCTGTAATGAAATTAAGGTAACTTTAAATAGTGGTACCTTGGTTCATGAACTTAACTTATTCTACGATTTCAGAAATGATGGTCACTTTTGTGTATGTGTGGTAAAGATGGTGGCAGTTATGTTTGTCAACTGATGCAGAGTTTGCAAACAAAAACAAAGTTTTGCCAAACCTTTCTGTTTGTGAACAAAATTGTTTGCAATCATAGGTGTTCATTAAATGAGGTACTACTGTATATATTGGAACTGTAAAGTGGGTATACAGATAGAAGTAAAAGCAGAGAAAAGTATTGAAAAGTTTCTATCCTTGCACCTAGTAGATACTTGGTGAATATACCTACTTAAAATTTTTATCTATAAGAATATGTGTAGATATTATTTTTCGAACAAATGTCTTTTGATAAACCAATGCTTTTTGTCTTTTGCAGGTAGTAACTGAATGTTGTCATAAAGGAGCCTTTTAGCTCCAATTCCTGATACTAAACTTACATAAGAATCTTATATAGGAACATACTGAAGGGAATGTTTAGATGATAATAGGAACAATTAATAAACCTAGTATATTACTGATGGTTGTTCCCCACCCCCAAATCATCTAGAACTAATGTGAAATTCAGTTAATTATTTTTGCAGACTATAGCAAGCTTATAAAGTACCTGTGTGTTTTTATTTCTCCTGGTATTGTGTCTCTTGGTCATTCTGCTCTGTGGTGGGAAAAAGTCATTTAATTTCTATGAAATTAATACATAAAGCAGGAATGTTAATACTGAAGTTATGGGGATTTTATGTGAATTGAATCAATTGAATTGTAATTGCATGTATGTGCTGATGTATAAATTATTCATACATGAATTTGTATATAAATAACTTATATAGGTATATGTTAGTGTCATACATATGCCCTTATATAAGAGACGTATAAAATCTACCAGTATTCCTACTACATAGTTAGGTGATACATGTTGATTTTTAACATATTTTTTCTTTCTTCTTTTTTTTCTAAGACTTTCAGTGGACTTTTCTAAGACCACCAGAAATTGTTATCCAAGCATAAATTAACATTTAATCATTTCCTTTTTTCCTTCCTTCATTTTCCTTCCTTCCTTCCTTCCTTCCTTCCTTCCTTCCTTCCTTCCTTCCTGCCTGCCTGCCTGCCTGCCTGCCTGCCTGCCTGCCTTCTTCTCTCCTGTCTTCTTTGTTTTAATTTTCCCAGTAAATATGAGTGACATTTAATATATTTATTAAATGTCATGGATTTTATGTGCCAGGAAAATATCTCACATATTGCATTTGTTACTTTAGGACTAGACCTAGGCTGATATATGTTGTCTGCTGAAGATAAGCCTAATTCTTTTGGCTCCTCACAGTTATTTTTGGTGTAGTACTTTTTTTTTCCTGCTATAGTTATTTAATTTCCATTGACTTGTATCGAAAAATGTTATTTAGTACAAAGGAGATGTTTTGTTCCCTACTATTTTTATAATTTTTGATATCATTTCCTTGGGCAGAAGGATTCTTTTTTTCTTTTTAAATTCAAAAGTTCCAAATGGCTTGTTGGTATTATGTAGTTCTGTCAGTTCATGAATAGATAGTTAGATACATACATAGATAGATATATTTCAATATTTTGAAAACACTAAGAAAATGAATGCTTTGGTACTAAAGTTATATATTGGATGATGGTTTATATTAACTGACTAGAATACAGGCATGGGAAGGCTACAGGCGTTTAGTTATTTTAGAGACAGGACAGATCTTCTCTGTAACCGTTATTTAAGGGTATTTAGCAGAGCTGTCTGACCTTAATCCCAGTCTTGACAATGAATTTCAATTTAATGTAGTACTTTTGGAACAACCGCTTGGGTGTATTTGGCTCTGTTGCTTTAGTTATGGTGTGTTGGTTAGTTTTAAGAACCATTTCTTTATCAGCCTTGAGTCTTATACTGCTAGGAACAGAGAGATCATTTTATTACTCTCATATTCTCTCAGTGTGAGGATTAGGAAGGTCAATTTATGTCTCAAGCTTACTTTGTTGTTTGTTTCAGAAGTTGATAAACATTATAAATGGGCATCATAATTGGATTTTGAATCAATAACCCGAGGCACTGAATCATGTTTTAATGAGAAGCTGGATTTTTCTTACAATGGTCACATAATGCTGTTAGTGTTCTGAAGATATAGTAGACTTAGGAAAGATAACCATAAACACACAAAGCACTGTGAGTTCTCCAATATAATTATAGTTCATTCTTCTAAAAGGCTTACTGAGGTCCATCACAATTTTTTTTTTTTTGCTGGTTGACTCCATGATACATTTGAAGTCATGAATGATATTAGGACTGAATTGATTTCTTAAGATCTCATTTTGCAATTTAAAAGAAGTCCTATTGATTTATATATGAGGTTCCTAATGCTTTAGTTGTTATATGCCTTGTAGCTTATTTCAGAGATGAACCAAGTGTCCTCTGAAATATTGAGTTAAAGTAGGTAAGTTTATATCTCTTTGGGTTTGTACCTTTTTAATAGGAATAAAAAGGAGTGTGTTCTTATTTTATAATGTATCTTATCAGCTGAAAATATTGTATTTACTACTCAATTCGTGATCACTTGTGCATATATCATGAATGAAATCATTAGGCCATATTTTGGAAGTAATTTATATTTTCCTAGAGTAGTCTTTAAAATTTCTCTTTTAATACTTTTTCTCATTATGGGATACATGGTTTATAACTATTAACTCTGATTTCCTGTGTAAAAATATTATTTATATTTTTCCCTTGAATCAGAGGAATAAAATAAAACTAGGTCATGTTTATCTTTAAAATACAGTTGTCACTTTTCAAATAAACACATACCTGCAGTCACTATTGTATTGACACTGGGATCAAGTTCTTTCTTTTTCCAGAACTCCTCAGTATTGATACCACTTGATTCTAAGTATATCCATTTCATTCCACTACAGTGCTAGTTCCCTCAAGCAATAACCTGGTTAATGGTGTATCAGTTAGGATACAAGGAGATCATCAAAGTAGAGCTATAGGACCAGGTATGAAAATTTATATAACTGTAGTTTTCTCTGCTTAACTTATCCCAATATGGGCATTTAGGATCCTAGATACAGTGTAGAAATATCTGTGGCAATCATATCTTTCACAAAATCCTTTACTTATGGGTTGAAATTTATCTTGAAAAATTTAAAAACTAATATTGCATCAGGAATTGATGGGCCAGACTTCAGCATCTATTCATTATGCCCCCATTTCCTGGAAAGTCAACACTGGAGGGAAGACCAAGATATCATTAATGGTAACAAGTACAATCACACAATTTTTCCTAATATTTTGAAAGTGTCAGAAATAATTTATTGGAAATTTTCCTTTTAGTAATATGTACTTTTAAATTGTTATTTAAAATTTTTATTTTATGTGTCTGACATATCACTTTGATTTTAAATGAATTAAATAGAGTCTAGTGAAATGTGGTTCCATTTAGTAAGAATTTTAAAGTTTTCTATCATAGTTAGTGGAAAATCTTATAAGAGTATGGGCAGGGAAAAGTGATTTTCATTCTTGAAAATATGAATGTTCTTAAATGTTATGTTACTTTTTGAATTTAACTTCCTACTTTCTTGGTGATCAAACTCTGAGTTTAAAATAGGAGAAATGTAAAAGTTATTTGTGTTTTTATATAAGAACTTACAGTAAGTAGAAGGGCCTCTTAATCACTTTAAGGATAGCATTAGGCTCTTTTAATATGTGAATAGAAATAAAAAATAAATTCAATGTTTTTACATTAACATAGTTCTATGAGTAAAACATTTAGATCAAGAAAAAAATCTTGTGATTTTCTGAGTATTACGATTCTGTGAAAATATGAAGTAAGGCTGAGACTTTACTAAGTATCACAGTTAATACTTAATTTGTAAAAAACATTGATAAAGACAGTTATATATATATATATATATATATATATATATATTTCCTTTCTTTCTTTTCTCCATCCCTCCATCCCAGATTCTCTTCCTTGATAGTTATATTACTAGTTTCTCTTAGTTCATTTAATAGAAAGGTTTGTGCTAATGTTGTGTGGACAATTTTTTCATGCTTATATCTGTACTCTGAGAACTATTCTGATGATAACAATAACCAATGTATTAACCATTGTTACCTCCTATTATCTTGTTATGAAAGTTTGTTTTAGTTTTTTTCCTTTAAAATAAAATTTAACAAAAAGGAACCTGAATAAAATTCAGTAAGCTATAAGCCATTAGGCGAGTGGGGGGAATTTCTTTTGTTTAAGTCTGTTTTTCCAGTGACTAATAGCCTTACAATTTGTATTTCTTAAATATAAACAAAAGATAAAATTTTGTTTCCACATTATGCTTCTCTATTGACAATTTTGATTAAAGACTTTCTGTCTAAATAGAGTAAAAACTGAAATCTGTTTCATTTTTTCCTAGGAAAGTGGTAGTATGTTACTTCTTGGGTTTACTAATAGCTACATTTCACTCCACACTGTTTTTATATACAGTCATGCCTAGGTAAAGGACATGTTTCGTTTTGAGAAATGTATCATCAGTTGACTTCAATATTATGTGAGCATCATATAATGTACTTAAGCGAACCCAGGTGGTGTAGGCCTCCTCATGTGGCCTCTGATGCAATCTAGAGACATGGTAAGCATAAGCTATATGAGGCTATTGCCAGCATAATGTAAGTATTGTCTTACAATAAACTATAAGTGTGACTGTATCCTAAAATACTAATAAAGTATATTACATATATAAATTATTAATATAATCATCTGTTGCCTTTACCAAGTATTATATTCTGCATATAATTGTACATCTATAGTTTTATACAACAGACAACACAGTAGGTTTGTTTATATCAAGATCATCACTGTATATCAGGATCATAATGCACTGTGCTATGATGTTAGGACAGTTAGGGCATCATGAGCTGAGGAGAATCTTTCAGCTCCATTGCAGTCTTGTGAGAATAGTTTTGCATATGTAATTTGTTGCTGATTGAAACTTATTTATGCAATGTGTGACTGTATTTTTGCATTCAATTGGACTTCTTTTCATAAAATGGGAATTTTATTTTGTAAACTAGAAAATCCATAATTCTTAAAAATTGTTTTTGTGAAAGGCGCCTTTCTCCATACAAGATAAGTTGGTCAATTGGCATTCATAAAGGTATAAACTTTAGAGTTTTGTTTATCATAAGTAAATGTCTCTGCTGCAATTGGTGCATCCATATGTGTGACAAAATTGTATGTTTTGTGTATTCTGACCATTGCTTAAATTTAGCTGAGGTTTAGGAGACAATATATGAAATACCATTCTTTTTATTAAAAGTATTTTTCTCTTCCTGATTAAAATTTAAGCAAATAAGTAGGCTCATGGTTTCTTTTGAGGATCTGTATGTATTTGACTATAACGAAAAGTACTTCACTCCATTGCTTCCTAGTTGATGTCCAGTCAGCTTATTTCATAACAATTTTCGTAGGAGACAGGTAGCTTGAAATGCATTTTCAGCTGTATGATATGTTTGTGATTGTTTTTCATGAAGATAAGTCTAAAAGAAGCGCAGAAGATACCTGCTCAATTTCTTGCTGATCTATACAATACCTGCAACCTAATAGGTCGTATTTCAGCCCCATGTATTTTTGACAAATAGATGAGATCCAAAAAGCTCTGTCAGTGGTACTGAAACCTCTCATGATGTATGAGCATGTCTTACTGATGAATTCTAATGTCAGTGTCTGTGTGATAGTGATTCATCGGGTTGTAAAATTTGTGTTTGAGAAATACACTAAATTAGCAAGTTTCACATTTTGATTGTGTTGAAATTGACACACTTTGTCCTTTCATTTTAAAGAGTTCATAACAATTACCTTCCACATTGTCAAAACAGCTAGGATTTAATTAGAATCTGTCAATGCAGTCACAAAACAAATGTCTAATAGTGACAAATAAATTGATTTGACTACAGTGGTGGAAATGTTTACAGGCCAATGACATGCTGATAATATGCGTCAAGCTATTGTTAGAAAAGTTAAACACCTATTATGAGGCACAACTGCAACTAACATGGAAGTCATGTAGTTTTGTAGAGATAAGTAGTTTGCATTTAAAAGCTATGGCTTATTAGCATAGTTTTCTACTATTTCAAAGTGTTTTTCTTTCTATAAAACTACATTTAGTTTTTAACACTGTGGGGTTTTTTTTGTAAAATTGAATAAAACTCTCAATGATCTTGGATTTTTTTTTTCCCTAAGTGAAGTTCTTTCGTTTTCTATATAGTATTTTGAAACAACTTGAGTGGTTTAAAACAATTTCAGTGGTTTGAAATTTTTTAACTGTGTTACTTAGGCACCTTAAATATATACTCTTGGAGAACTGCACTTTCTTTTATTCTAAATTAGTTTCGGAAGTGTTCAGTTAACAAACTGTCTTCTCAAGTTTTTATTGAACTCTGGAATTATCCCAATTATATAATTTTTACACAAAGATGAACAAAATAAACAAAATTTCATAATGTTCAATCTAACAAACTTTGTTACTAATCTGATATATTTTATGATGAAATTCTAAAATCCTAGTTTTCAAATGGAACATGTTGTTCCCTTGCTATTACTGAATCATAGCAGATTATTATTTGTTTATTTTAGTGAGGCCCTTTTAAGTGTTTAAAATCAGAGAGAGAACTGAAAACTACACGTAGATCGTAAGTCCTACTGATATTTGGTAATATTCTCTGCAGAAGCAGCAAGCTAAAGCTATGCTACTCTTAATTATTAAAATAAGACTTAAATTTCTCAGATATTGAATTTACATTATCTGAACTTAATGATTAAATCCACTCCAGAGCTGCTTTTTAAGAAAACCTTAAATTGAACATATAATTTCCTGGGAGATGTGTTTCAGTCAATAAAGTATTAAATTCAATATTATGTTTCCTTTTTAATGTTGGTTAAATGCTAAGTTCCATTTCTGCGTTATTAAAATTTAGTTACATAACCCATAAAAGTGTGTTACTCTTAGCATTCCAAACTTTGTTATGGAAAACACTTTTGAAAACTTTAATTTGAATGTCTGATAAGATATTTCCCAGAAATTATTCTTTATTTATAAACAAAACAAGACAAAAAGCAATTGATTTTAATCCAAAATGTATTTTTCCTTATAAAAGAGGTCCACATACTCACTGTGTCTACTCTACAATATTTGTCCTTTGTATTACACCACGTGTCAATTAATTTTTTCTGGTCACTGCAAAAACTCGTGGCTAATATGTGTGATACAACACAGGAGGAGGTATTGCTCAGTTCAACTACTCTTATATACTTAAAAAAAATACAGAAATGTTTTTGTCCACTTTAACTGTAGTCCAGACATAAAAGTCACATGAAAGTTCTAGAAAATGGGATTATTTTATTTGGTTGCCACTGTACCCTTTGAAGCCAGTTAATTAAAATGCTGAACTTGTACATATTTCCAGTGATCAGGAGCAGCATTGGTGAAGCTTAACCTTCTTTACAGAAAGTATTATTTCTCTTCCTATTTTTTTTTAGCACAGCTTCAATATTAAGTTTTTCTTTGAAATATGTTGAGTGTTTTTTTAAAAAATTTTAGGACATATTTGTTGGCACACCTATAACCGTTGCTTTCACTTCCAAAGATGTACTTTTTTCATTGCCTGCTTCCCAAAGGTTTATCAGAGGAGGATAAAGCTCGCTGAATGCAAAGGTTGGTTTGTGTAAGTAATTCCTTATATAGCTATGTCCACCCTCACAGTTCATTTCTTGAGAGAGGCAGATGAAAAGACACATCACACCGATAATCCCCAGGAGGCCTCCAAGGCAGGCCATTAATATTGTGGCATTACCCTCTTCATATTCCTTTCGATCCAGGTCTGAAGCTTTTGTGGTGATGTTTACACACTGTGTTCTGATTTTCTGATAGATGGTGGGAATATCAATACAAATTTTATACTCAGTGGCTGGGTTTAGATGAGTAAGATTATATACCTTGACATCGGCTGGTATTCGAGCACTTTGGGCAGCATGAAAATTTTCTGTCTTGACAAAGGCAGTCCATTTAACACTAGATTTGAGAATTTTCGATCTTGCTTTCCATGACACCAGAACTGAATTAGCCCTAATATCTCTTATTTTAATATTCAACGAACTGTTGTTATCCGAGGGAAAAGAACCATCCACTTTTATCATTACAGACTTCAAGTCAGCACCAACAAGGTTAGTTGCTATGCAGGTATATAAGCCCCCTTCTTTTGGGGTGATACCACTTATATCTAGTGTGCCTTCAGAATGGACATAAAACTTGTCTGTCAGAGTATTCGGCAAGAGTTTTTGACCAGAAGGCGTTATCCAGTAGATTTCAGGCTGTGGCTCCGCAGTGGCTCGACAGTGAAGAGAGACATAGCTATCAGCTCCAACATCCAAATTAGAAGGAAAACTCTCAGGAGCTATAAGAGGGAGGCAGATTTCCATCATGTCTCTGAAATGCACTTGCCGGACATTCTGGCCTTGGAATTCAGGTGGATCCACACAAAACAGTGAATCTGGCTCCATAAATCGAATGTTGGTTTTATTCATGTTAATCCAACGAATGACACAGTCACACCTGATGGGGTTGCTGTGAATGCTGACTTCTTTGAGGTTTGGCAGTGACTCAATGGTACCATGGTACAGGGCGCTAAGAGCATTGCTATTCAGCATGAGTGATTCCAGCTTGGGGAGTCTGAAAAACGCATTAGGGTGAATGTAAGACAATCTGGGGTTGTTAGTAGCTTCTATTTTTCTTAAGTCTGGCAAGTTATCCACAGCAAGACTGTCAATGGAAATCAGCTCAGGCATGTTATTTATCCCCAACTCTTTTAAGTGTAGCATATTGCTGAAATCGCCCCTTCGTATTCTATTAATAGGATTTTTATTTAGATCTAAAAATTTGAGGTTTACAACTTTTTGAAGAGCAACGTGGGGCACCTTAATAAGCCTGTTGTCATAAAAAGAGATGCTTTCTAAGTTTTCAAGTCCCACCAAGGCATTGTCTGGTATGTCAGTGAGATTTATACCAGCTATAACCAGACTACGAAGATTGATAAGGGGCTTAAAGTTCATGTCTTTAATTTGTATGATTGGATTTTCCCCAATCATCAGAATTTCTAAATTTGGAAGAGCATCAAACCACTTACTGTTGATAATCCGCAGTCTATTTGAATTGAGATGAAGTCGAAGAAGATTGTGCAGGCCAATGAAGGCTCCAGGTGAAATTGTAGAAAGCAGGTTGTGATTAATATAGAGTTCTTGTAAGCTACTCAGACCAGACAGACATTTTTCAGGTAGTTCAGTAAGTTTGTTTTCCTCTAGGTACACAGAAAGAAGCTGAGACATCTTCTTTACATTAATATTGGTGATTGAAGATAAATTGTTTTGAGATAAATCCAGGCCAGTAAGGTTTACTGGAAAGTCTATGGAATACTCAATATTTGCAATATTGTTAGTCTGTAGGAGCAGAATCTGTGTGTCAGCAGGCAATCTGGCTGGGAAATTTAAAAGACCTAAATCATTACAATCCACTGTAGATGCTTCCATGTACATGGATTTGGGTGTAAACCAAGGCCTGATTTCACATGTACATAATTGTGGGCAGTCCACCTTTTTATCTACAGCTTGTACTAGTGTAGTGATAGCTAGGCCAAGTAGCACATGAATTCGGAGTGGCATGTCCTTCATCTTAGCTTTCTTCTTCAGAAATTTAATGGGCCCTTAAGGATTCCACAGTTGCTACTAATAAGTTCAGTAAGAGCTGACTGATACAGAAAATACTTGCATTTGTCAAATGATGAATGCCAAAGAACTGCAGAGTTTTTCTTCATGGATATAAGTGTGAGTGCCACAATTGCATTGACCAAAAATGTCATGCATTTTGGATAAAAGGAGGTCACTGTTTCCTTGATGATAGAAAATTGACGTACTTTTTGAAGATGGTGTATGTATAGATGATTACAGGAAACTGAGCACTTCATTTATTTAGGATTGTACTATTCAGATCCCATGGTTGTTCAGTCTTGCAGGAACAGCAGCTAAGTGAAACAAAATAAAGAATAAAGAGAAAAATTATTAGTACAAAGGAAACAACCACAATTAATATCCATAGACTATGTCCAATTATTTCATATGTAAATGATACTGTTAGAGTCTACAGTTACTTCAGTGTATTTTGATGACTGAGATTATGACTATTCTTGAAAGTTCTTGGTCCAGACATTGGACAGGCTGAAAAATTTAATCTTTATGAGTCTGAAGTTTCACTAAATATAATAAATTTGTCCAGAATTTTTCTGTTACTTTAAATTTTTGCTTGCTTATACGTTTAATTTTAGCCTATTTTTAACAATCTTTCAGTGATGATGACTTGTTTCTTCCTCTTCAAAGGACAAAATGTGAAAGCTGTAAATAGTACTGTTCTGTTACAATCAGTTGAGTTAGACTATAGCTCCTTGTGGTCTTAGGAGATAACTTTTGGAGATAAAATTAGAAAAAGATTGTGAAATGAACTACAAGTAGTGATATTAGCTGGATTTCCCACTTTCATTCATACTTCTCTCCATAGTCTCTTTCGTATAAAGTCACTTGAATTTTGCACTATTTGAAAGGTATTAACATACTAATTTACTGTAGATTTACCAGTGTATTATCATCTTTAACTGAAATTTAGATTAATGTTTGACTTTTATTTATTCTGGAGAATAATTTATGTTCCATTAGTCATTAACAATGAAAAAGCAACTTTATTTCATCAGCAAAGCAGACACTTAGATATTCCTTCTTTTACATGGACTAATGTCTTTACTCTGTAAAATAAACAATCTGAAAACAAGCTGCCATTGTGTTATGCACTGTGGTTTAAAATAGCATCCCATTTTTCAGTGTATACTTTGCCCAGTTGCACTTCTGGCGAGCTCACCCTTTGGTTGTGCAGGAAAGCGGGCACACAGAGAGGCTCTTCCTCCTGCATCTTGTTGCTCCCAACAATAATGGTCTCTATAGTCTGTGAATACTCTTCCTTTTTCATCTCTGCCCAGTATTGACATTCAAAATACCATTGTTGACTGATGGGGTTGGTGCTTCAGTGATAGACATAAATATGCCTGAGATGTGGTCTCTTTGGAGTTTAAAAAAAATTGTTTCTCAAGATTTTAAGTACAGTTCAAAGTCACACCTGATTTGCCTCTTTTATTTTCAGAAATCTGATTTAGCCTAAAAACTGAATCAGTGTATTCAGAAAACTACTAAGTTACCTTGAATTAAACATGTATTTTCCATTTTTTTATTTTCTTCATTACTGTATCTATTTGCTGATCTATAATTCTTTTGTGTGTGTTTTTAGTGAATATTCCAGCTATTCTTCTAATCTACTTTAAGTAGATTCTAAGCCCTTTGGTGATAGAATTGGCCTGTGAAGCCTTCTGCAGTCTGGAGTCCCGGTTTTTCTCCGTATTTACTCCATCTTTCACTGTTTTCCTGTGTGTAATCTCCTCTCTTGGTAGAGTTATTGGTCTCTTCCCCTGTTCTTACTTTGCGGTATGCCTTTTTCTTTGTTTTAAAGGAACCTTTACTGTTTAAACTTCAGTTGAAACACTTCTTCCCTTGGCAGCCTTTCTTCCATATAACCCGTCCCTCAATCCTACTGAGCTGCCCACCCTGAGCTGCCTACCCATCCAGAGGCTAGTATGATCAGATCACTTCCTGGACTCTCATCACACATCAAATTCCTTGAGAGCCTGAGATCTGTCAGTCTTTTTATCCTCAGCTCCTGGGGTTTGTAATTAGAGGATAGTAGATGCTTAAGAAATGTGTTGTACAAATGTTAAGTGCATTTTATTAGTAAATTTACATATGCATCATTTTAGATAAAATTCAAGTAATTACTTTGTTCGATCTTCTAATTTCATTAAATGCTTTAACTTGGGTAAGTCTCTTACACAAATGTGTGCTACTTGTCATTTGTGTAAAATCTAAAGAGAGTCTATGTATTGTAAATGAAGTTCATTCTGTAATTTATTCAGTCAATGTTTGTTGAGCATCTTCTGAGTGTCACTTATGGGGTTAACAGCTAGACAAGAGATGACTGAGTTACAGTCACTTCCTTTAGTAAGCTTTCTGTCTGGGAAGGGGGCCACAAGTAACCACATGAGCACCATTCCATATAAGAGCCCATAGGGAGGCATACAGGACAGACAACTGGATAAAACAGACATAGAAACCTATCGCCCCTTTATGTCTAAAACACAGAAATAGCCTAGGTAGAAAGAACAAAATATATTTCTGTGCATTCCTATAAACCACTCAGCTGAGTAGGAAGAAACTATGACCTTTACCAATCAGTGAGTTGGATCTACTTTTCCAGCTGAGCAAAGAAGAACCTATCTCCTCCTTTATGTTAACCAAAAGATTGGAAATATTAAAGATGACACATTTTCTTTGGGGCACTGATAACCTAATAATGTTGCCTTTTATTTTGATATTATGCTGGTGGATATCTTTTAAAGTTTATATTTATGTTTAATTATAAATTTTTTTTCTAACTCCATTTTATTATTTATGTAGCCATATATTTGAAGCAGCCACATGTCAAGCTAGATTTATCCTGGAAACTTTTGAAACAAGAGTTCTTAGAAGTGAACAAATTCAAATTTCATTTAGGTCTGGTTTAGAAAAGAAATTGTCAGTGTGGGAAGCACAATAGAGAAGATAGAAGTTTAATCACTACAATATTGATTTTTTCTTCTGTCTGTGGAAATTATCATGTTGCTTTCACTAATAGACTATTTGACATGGTTTTCTTATAATATAATAAGGCAGTAATGATAGTTTTTTACTTCTTAGGGCTTTACAGTTTTTAAAGCTCTTTCTTATCCATTGATTATGTTAAACTATGAGCTTGTGAGAAAGGTTAGTGAGATACACCTTCATCTCCCTGTCCCTTTTCAATGTAAGGGTGCTGAGACCTTCCATTACTACAGTTTAATCTACCTGAGCTCTTATCTTACTGAGATCACACAGCTAATATATGATGGGGTGAGATTGGAACCAAGGCTTTCTCCTTAGGCCCTCACCTGTTTCTAGAAAGCTATACTGCATTCATATAGAGAAATGAGATCATTTAAACCATTACTTAGTACAATGATTTTATTTCTTAAGAACAGTTCATATTACCTTGATCTTCAGAGTTTCAAGTTTGTAAAATTAACTTAATCAATGAATTAATGACTATGGTGTGTTTCACACAATTTGAACTAACAAGGGAATAATATACAAAACCAAAATCCAAAGTTAGTGTAATAAAAACATATTACTGAGAGAAGAAAGTGCAAAGTCTGGCATCAAACCCCTTCCTTGAAGCTTTTCCTGATAATTTCAGTTACCTCTACTTGTGTCTGAATCATTTGTTTATACTTCTTTATTCCCTAACTAGCATGACATTATTAAGTATTGATATTCATTAGATCATTGAATTATTCATTGGCATTAGAATATTAAATCATTCCTTTACTAGATATTGGTTTATTAGATTATTATTCTTGCTATATAATATGGTTATTAGCAAGGATGGTGTTCAACTCAGCTTGAACATATTAATCAATTTAATTGGTTGGCCGATATCTACTTCAGTATTTAGCTCAGTGGCACAAGCACTGCCTGGCAAGTGCGAGGTCATAAGTTCAATCCCCGGTACCAAAACAACAACAACAACAACAACAACAACAACAAAACAACTGGAATACCTAAACAAAGGGTTGCTAATTTATGGCTGTCAAAGGTGTCTTTCTATATATAACTTCTGTTGAATGATAGCATGTGAAATAGCATGCTATTGTAATAAAATTGCAATATTTTAAAAAATTAAGTATCTGCCAATGAATGACATAGTCAAATAACAAGAAAGAAATGCACCTTCAGAGTTTTACCTAATTTCCCCTCTATTTCTGTGATAGTAACAGGTGGAAAAACCAGTCATATTCTACCGTGTCACTGGCAAAACAGAAAATGATTCACTTTAAACACACTGATTTAAAGCAGAACTGGTCTTTAGAGCCATGTTTTGGCATCACTACAAAGACGATTATTTCTGGTTTTGGCCATTGGGGGATTTGGGCTAGAAAACAATATTGATTGTACTGATTTTAAAAAGGGGTTTCTATTTCTTTTTTGTACATATCAATGTAATAATGTTTAAAAAACTATTATGTTTTTAAATCATGCCATTTAAAATAACCACTGTAATTGCATTTATAATTTTTCAAAATTTAAATTTCCCATTCTTACTTTTCTCCTCTCTTTCTACCATCTTTCTACTACTTCTTTTTCAAACACATTGAACAAAAAACTCTTTGAAAAGTATTTTTAAGCTCACAAAAATTTGAGTCAAATAATTATTGATATACTTACATAATTTGCCACACAGCATCATCACTGATCTTTTCTTCTAAAATAAGAGTAATACATCATATTTCAAAAGAAACTCAATACTTCAACTTGGGTTTTCAAGGCTCAAAGATTTACAACTGCCAGGAAGTTGCACGGAGCCTGGTGTTTCCAGCCCAGAGGCTGGCTCTAATAATATTTATTGATGAAAGAATGAATACAAAGTAGATGATGTATAAATGAAATATCTTGTTTTGTTCATTAAAACACGGTAATTAAGCCACAGGCTACAGATATTACTAAAAGTAGATGGGTTTGTATGAAATGATTTTTTGTGAAAGTGAATATTCATGTGATCACACTCTTAGGTGTTTTATAACTAACTCAGAGTTAAATAATGTTGTTTTCAGTTGTTTTTATTTAAAACTATTTTAGGATATTATTTATATCTTCTGTTACTTTTAAAACGTGAATCTTCTGTAATTTTAAATAAAATTAATTATCCTTGTGAGTTTTGATGTTTATTTATATATTTATTTATTTGGGAGGTACTGGGAATCAAATTCAGGACCTTACACTTGCTAGCCAGGCACTTATGCTGCTGAGCTATATCCCTTGCCCATTTTTGATGTTTAAAAGATAATACTTTGAAACATCAGGAACAAGGATCCACATCTTTAAGTGGTTTGAGTGAATGTCTCATACAGAGTTGGCCTTGATGCCCTCATCATTTGCCCTCCCTTTCATAATTATCCACTCAGTCTTTCAATAAATATTTGTTGAGTTCCACCTGTATCAGTCATTGTTCTTTGATTTCTAACATTTTTAGGTTATAAAATTTTTAAAAATTGAAAAATTAGAAAATTTTATTGATTGAATGAGTTCACATTGGCCTACATAAACCTTTTCTGTGGGTTGGTTCAGAGGTTATTTTTTAAATTTGAAAAACACTTGAAAATGTGAAATTTTCTTAATACAGATGTCCTCTTGTGCTTTCTGAGTTTTTCTCACAGTATTTTTAATTCTTATTGGCTCCACCATGCAGATTTTGCCTCAGGAAGCACCACAGGCCTAAAACATTTTATATGGGACATTAACAGCATGATGCCTCCAAATTTAGTCCATTAAAAGAAAGCAATTTTAAAAGTTCTCATATACTTATATCTGTGGACATTCGTCATAACTTGAGATTTCTTTTTAAGTAATTTTTAGGATTCAGTATCTAAAAACACAAAATTGTTTCCAAACATAGTTACATATGGAACCTTTTATGAAAAAGCTACTTTTTCTTTGTAAAGAGATTGTCATCCTTTAGTTTCTTCATCTGATTTTTATTGATTGAGTACCTACTCTTTGGCAGGCACTCTTATGGACACTGGAAAGTCAGCCATAAATAAGATGAAATATCAGCTCACCAAGCTCTCAGTTCTCGAAGGAGTAAATAGCTACAGAGAATTCTGCACAGTAAATCTGATTTATGATAAAGGTGTTCGTGGTGGTCCGTGAGCACACAAAAGAGGGAACACTTAGTTCTGTCTGTTCACCAGGAGCAAAGTGAATGTTCTTGGGTCTTTTGTGATGCTTGTAAAAAAAAAAAAAAAAAAAAAACTAACTGCAATGTAGTAGGGAAACAGGTGGATAAGAGGCTTTAAAAGTCTGCCCTTGCTCAGTTGAGTTTGCACAATACTGAAGCTTGAGAACACAATGTGCCTTCTCTCTTGTACCTCATTATGTCTATTATAAAGACTACCCAGTGTGGAAGAGAAACATTTTGATTCTCAGGTTTAAAAACTAGTGGCAATAGAAAGTTGCCATGGCTACATTAAAACCCAGTTTTTGCTAGCAAAATTCATCTGTAGAAAGAACTTAAATTCTGTTCTCCCATTAACTGACTTGATATTACCATGTAAGATTCCATCTTTCTTCAATTCTAATTGAAGCTTCCATATTCCAAAGTCATTGAGTTACACTAAACGCATCAACTAAAAGATGATTCTTTTTTCCGAGGACAAACTTGTCCCATTTCCTGAAACCTAATTATTTGAATTGTGTTTTGGCTTTCCAGAAGTAGCTTTTTAGAATGGGCTGATGAATGCTATCCTTACAATACTGACCAGTTAGGAAGAAACTGATACATATAAGGAACATTTGGTTTGCATGGAGAAACAGGAACCAGATTTGCTAGGTGACTTTGTAATTGGGGATAGGATACTTCATTTTCCTGTGCTCCAAGCTATTGATCATTAAAATGTATTCATTTATTAATTTTTGTGTTTTTTTTGGAGACAGGGATTTGCTATGTAGTTCAGGTTACTCTTGAACTCACCGGTTTAACCCAGGCTGGCTTCGAACTTGCAGCAGTCTGCTTGCTTCAGCCTTCACGGTGCTAGGATTTCACTACCACACCAGTATTTGATCTTTAAAATTTAGAAATTATGTTACAAGATCTTTAAGATTCTCTTACATTCTAATTTTACATGATATATTATGTGAATGTGAAAGTTTTTGTGTCTAACATTCAGCTATGTGTTTACACTTATCTGATTTTAAGCTCACTATTCTTTAGCTGATACAAGTTAATATTCAGTGTTCTAGTCCTTTTATTAACAAATTAGGATCAGTAAATTTTAGTCATTATAGCACTTTAAGGCTATCAATTAATTATCTGCTCTTATTCCTATTTTGTTTTATGATTATGTCTACACTATAGTCAATGAAATAGGAGAGTTACTTTAGTCATCAAATTAAGGTAAACTAGCTCTAAGGGAGAGTAATTGCATGGATTTAGTTCCTTTATCTATATACAGGCATCATTCCCAACCCTTTCATTTTGCTTCCAAAACTGTCTTAACCACTGAGCTTTACTCCTCTCAAATGATTATTAAAACTGTACCACTCATCATTGTATCTCTTCACACAAGTGTTTCCTTCAGATGGTCAGGTACATTACCTTTGTTGTTGTGCAGATTGTTGTGATAGAAAAATTTTATTTGGATGGAGTTTAGAAGCCTGTGGGGTTGAGCTTTTCACAGTTGTTTTCAAACTGATTGTTAGTGCCTTATGAAACCCAAGCGATTTCTTACGCAACTGTCATTATTGGGAAGTCTGCTTGGATTCTGCTTGTAACAGAAGACTTGGCCAATGAAATCTAGTCTCAGGAGTGTTTCCTGTTCATGATTTCAGTATACTTATAAGTTACCAGCTTGTCATAATAGTGTCATTTTTCATTATGAAAAGAATTTGGATTTATATTTCTTTTTAATTGTAGTCTTTGCTCAACTGAGCACTTCATTAATAGAATTATATGTGAAGTTGATGTCTGTACATGATTAGTAAAACAAATGATAGTTCTAAGCCATAACTTCTCTGTGTGCTTGTATTTCTTTTATGAGCATCACATCATGTATTGGGAATCTCTAATGCACTAAATGGCATAATGGTACATTGTTTAGTATTATTTGGGAGCCAGTGGATTTTGATTGCCTCATTTGCTTATTTAACTTCTCTTTTATGATTCCCTTGGTGTGTAGCAAGTATAGTTCTCTCCGGGGAAAAACACTCGTTTATGCATTTTGCTTAACATTGACTCATCTAAGATTGATATATAATGATCTTGTTTTCCACATTAAGATACAGAGTGATGGAAAATTTGCTTCTGGTTATAACTGAACCATAGCCTCTATTGGTGATGACCTTGTGTTAAATTCCCAATACTTCAGCCACAGAGTCTTATGAAGTATGAAAACTCAAGAAATAGGAGGAGATAGTCTGACCATTAGTCACTACATTGTTATAATGAATGTTGTCTTTACTGTGATTACATATTTTGTATCAAGCTTAAATACCATCAAGTATTTGAATATATTTCTTTATACAGATGTTGTAGTGCACTTAAATAAATAACTGTACTTACACAGATTTCAGGATATTTTTAGGTTCTCATCATGCTTATTTACATTATTTTCATGTGTGGAGAAGCACAGCAGTGACTGCCAATTTCAGTAGGAACAGTAGAAGTGAGTAAAAGTCTCTCAAGACTTCTATAAATGTATGGAAAATTCAAAGTTTATTTTTTTTACCTATATATAAGGAACATACATACACACTTAAAAGAAAGATAATTGTTCTCTTGGCCAAATTTGTGTATGAATGTACAGGTGCTCATGTGCATATGTGCACTATGATACTTAGCTTCTGCTCAGAAAATCCTGCTGTGATTGAATAAATTTATGAACTATAGTTCATAAGTAATATTAATACACTAAAGAGTCCCATTTTTCTCAATTTTTATTATTATCTATCTATCTATCTATCTATCTATCTATCTATCTTTTTTTTTTCTGGTACCGAGGATCAAACTCACAACCTCGCTCTCCTCAGGCAGGCACTTGCACCACCGAGCCAGATCCCTGGCCCTGTCAATAGGTATTTTGTGTGACTGATGTAGCTAGGTAGCAATTTTCTCCACTCTGCTTCTCTCCTCTCCCCTCCACCCCTTTCCCTTTGCTCTCCACCCCTTCTTTTCCCTCCCTCCCCTCTTCTCATCTTCTTTTCTTTTCTTTCTGGATTTAAGCTCTCACTATGTAACCCAGGATAGCTCAGCTGCCTAAGTGCTTGGATTACAATGTGTGCCACCATGCCTATATGCATTTATGTTTCAGAGCTTTTGCAAATGTTAAGAGAGAAAAATCCCCTAAATATTCTTTCATTATCTCTTTGACATTTTTGGTCACTAAAACCTTATTCTTGTCATCCAGTTCCAGTTTATCCAGGAACTAGTGCGGTGGCATGATTTGTGAAGGCAGCCATCATTTTATGTGAAAGGCATTTCCAGCTCGATTTGGAAATAGTTTCTCTGGCGTACTCCCCTGCTTGATTAGGAAAAACCCTTATATTGTGCCTCTCAGTATGATGATGGATTGGAAATGCATGTCTCATGTAGACAATTATCCTACACTTTAGATGAAAGTATTTGGGATAATTATCTAGATAACTCAAGCAATTTTTACATCGTTTTCTTCTGCATTGGCAAACAGTCAAGTATGGTAGGTGTTTGAAGTTTCTATCCTTTGTTTCTCCGTTACAATATTTTTCTAAACAAAAGAAACAATGCAAATTGGGGTGATTGTATGTACAGGAACACTTAAGTTGCCTTAGGCTTCCTAAAATTGCAAGCTCTGTTCCCCCAGGGTCTAATATATAGGAAGACATGATAAAGACACATACAGAAAAGTGGTCTATTCTATCTTCATGGCCACAAGTAAAGGCTTTTATACCATTCTCAGGAGAGGTGGTTTTAAGCAGATATTTGTCATAAAAATGACAGAAAAAGGTATTTCCTCATATTTGTACTCTTTTTTTTAGCTCAGTTTGGCAGAAAGAAAGTCATTGATTATAGAAAGGAAAGGAGACTTTGGGCAAGAGTCCAATGATATACCACAGATAGAGAATGAAGCATAGTTTAGTTACAATATAATTATACAGACCTCAAAGTCATATTTCAAGGGAGAACCTTTCTTTTGACAGGAATGCAGAGTAGATGGCATCCCTCAGGGTAGTTCAATTTCCATATCTCATACAATAAATATATTGGTTCTCATTGCTATTAACATAGACTATCAGTGTTTTTACTAAGAATTGGGAAAATAAAATACATTTTAAAAGGAAGTAAAATAAAACGATCTTCTGTAGTCAAAGGATTTCTTTAAATGCAAGAAATGAGTGAATAAAATTGTAGCCCCACACTTTCAAGGGTGCCATGGGTCAGTCCCTGACTGCCATGAGTTCAGTGATGGATGGTGCTTTTCTGCTGTTGCATCTAGGGGACTTGACCATGCCCTTGTGGTCTGTATGTTTAGCTCCTCATGATGACCACGGCATTGTTTATCTATTTTCACTTTAAAACTTGTGCCAGATTTTCTCATGCTCTGTGGTTTCCCCTTTACACTCTGGACAATCTGCTTAAAGCAGCATTGCTATATTTGTGTCCAGAGACTACAAGAAAGATTTTAAAACAGAACAACAAAGCCTCCACTGGAAACTTGAAAAAAGTTTCCTGAATTAGTTTTATGTTTTGAAAGTAAATCTTTTAAACAAGGTACAAAGGCGATTTTCATGTCTGTGCATATAGTGAGTACAAATCCATTGCTGTGGCTGTGTACATGTAGTGAGTCAAAATTCATTATTATACAGGTGTGGGCTTTCCCCCTAGCGCTTGTGTTGATAAATGGGTATACTGCAATGGCCTGGAGGCCCTTTGAAGAAGTCTTTTTTTGTGAGGCAGGGGTGATGCTGATGATCAGGACCTCCTATATCCTAGGTAAATGCTGTACCACTAAGTTAGGTCTCCAGACCTTAAAGAAGTCTTAAATGGCAGATTGAATTAGCTTCTCAGGTACACTGGGTAAGTCAAATTTTATTATTTATTTCTTGTGGAAATCAAAGGTACTGTTTGCAGGTTAAAACATTGAGTTTTTTTTTCTTGTAACCTAATTTATATCTACTTAGTTATGCAGCAGTGAGTTATATAGACAACCTAGTGAGATTTGGTTGCCTATAACTCCATTAAATTAAAGTTTATTACTGATACAAGGTGACATGTTTGATTGACATGATTCCTGCTCATAAAGGGCTGTAGTGAATTCTACTTCAATGAATTCCCAATGATGTTTGACCTCTATCCCATATGAGGACCTACATTTGGGTTCTGAACACTTAAGGAATATGATTCCTCAAAACACTGGTATACAAAAGAAATATACATTGCCTTATAAGTGTTGAATAGAAACAACCAAAATTAAGAGAGAAATTAAAAAAAAATGCAATTTCTTTGAAATGGAAAGTAATATAGTTTGTGAGGTCTACCGGATTTTAATTTTATAGTAGTAGTGATATCATTGCTGTGATAGCATTGCTTCCTTCACAGCAGCTACCTCATGAGCAGTGTGGACGGCGTGCCACTCTGCTTGCACACCTTTCTCAAGGCTGCACACGGCTGAACCAGTCAATGAACGTTCTGCAGCTTATCAGAGAATAAGACTTCATTCAAATAAGCTTGTCAATTTGCACCCACTTTATTTAGAAGCCTGTTACTCATCTCAACCATTGATTAGATAAAAACTATGAGACAAATCACCTGTTTGGAAGAATTTCATAGTAAATTTCCTATGGATAATTTAGGATTATGTTTCCAACTATCAGTTTATGCTAAGGAGGGCACTATAAAATAGCTTCAGAGGATAGAATTCAATATGTTTTTATAAACAGTGAACAATATTTGATTATTATGTCTGAGTTATGAGAAGTTTTCCTTTTGTAGTTGCATGATTCACAATCTGGAATCCTTTCAATTTGATTTGGGGCTTTCGCTGTACTATTCTGTTGTACCCAAACAAAATTATTTTATACATTTATGTTATTTTATTTACTGTTAAAGTTTATTACAGGAATATTTCATACTACTTAGTTAAGAGTTATTCAAGTTTAATTTTATGTTATGAAGAAAATTTCTATGAAATTAAAAAATTGTTTTTTGATTTTCCTTATTTTTCTTATTTATATTTAAATTTCATAGATTCTATTCAGTATAGGTGGACAATAAAGTTTCGTTGAGTGCACTATGGATTGGGAGTTCGGTATCCAAACTGAAAACAATAAAAGTCTTTCCCCCTAATTTTTGCTTATTATAATTATGACACTAGTGAGTAGAATATAATTTATGTTTGTGATAGCTGTTGTATTATTTTGTTTTATTTTCTTGGAAGGCAGGGTATTGTTTCAGTGAATAAAACGGCCCTAAAAAATATGAGAAGAATAATTAAGCTTTCAGGATAATGAGAAATATGCAATGAACAGTTTTGTTTTTGAGACTTTCTTAAGGACTGATTCCCATCAACTGGATGGAGAAACACAAATTAGAAAAAAAACTTTTCTCTAATTTAGACTTAATTTCAACATGTGTACATAGGTCAGGTTTTGATGCTTACTAAACTTTGCCTATTTTAGGATAGTTCGGATCCTAAAGATTCTTTAAGGGGCTTGTCATTTCCATTAGCTTCAGCAACAAATACCACAAACATGTACAGTAGCCACAATAATGTACTACAGTTCAGTTCAATATTTATATCTGACTTTATTTCATTCCCATAATAACTCTGGTAGCCTGTGCAGTAATGCCCACTTACCGATGACAAAGGTGAGCCCAGAGAGATTTAATGTGATGGTCACAGCAGAAAGGTCTGGTGATGGTACCTGAGCTTTAGTCCAAATCTCTGACTTTATCACCAATCACCTTTCTCTTTCTGTGCTGCCTAAAGCTTTGTGTGATAGGCATAAATACTGACTGACCCACTTAGTTGTTATTAAACAACCAAAGGACAGTTGGTTTAGTTGTTACTAAGAGCCCTTCATATTTAGCCCTATGTCTTCTTCACTTCACAAGCATACACAGTGATATTTTTTCTGTACATAATGAAATTAAATGAGACTTCTTTTAAAAAGTTAATTATGGAAGAAAAGTTATTTTACAAATGGCAATGAACATGTTAAATTGTCTTGAAATTATTTTAGAAATCATAGATACTTGGGTTTTTCAAAATTTTGTCTTTTAAATCTTCAATTTACTAATACTTTATTTATGGACCCCTTTAGGAAAGTAATGGCAAGTCATTATTACCAGTTTTCTTTTCCTTGTATTATATAGCATCTAAGAGTCATAGAAACAATTTGGTTTTATTTATTGCCTACTTCCCTTCCTAATACTTTATTTATGGACCCCTTTAGGAAAGTAATGGCAAGTCATTATTACCAGTTTTCTTTTCCTTGTATTATATAGCATCTAAGAGTCATAGAAACAATTTGGTTTTATTTATTGCCTACTTCCCTTCCTTCCACTAGAAGCTTTCTTAGTGTCCTGTTTTGTTCATAGCTGTAACTCCATAGTGTCACTGGAATAGTGCCTGGCATTGTACTTCAGTAAGTATCTACTAAATAAGTGGGTGAATGGATACCAGTTTTTTATTGTAAACTTTTATAATTTTTTAAAAGTTTTTATACAAGATATTGATTCATGACTTGCTGATTTCACTGATTCAGTTTGTATGAGGAGATTCTTGAATGATGGTATAAGCTTAGTATGATTGAGTGTGCATATATGTTTGTGTTTTTTAATTTCAGGAGAAATTTTAAGATAGCCAAAATGATTGTACTACTAATTCTATTAGTTCTTGGAACAAAACAGTTAGCATTCCTAGGATTAGAAAAATTTTGCATGTCTATATCTGGTAATCTGAGTAACTGTTTTGAAGATAAATATGCAAAATAACTTTGTTAAATTCTTACTACCTTGTTTTGAAAGCCTGTATTGTTATTGTTTTGGGTCTCATTGTTATTGTTGTTTATATGTCTCTTTTGTTTCTTGGTTTTTTTGTATCTTTTTGTTTTGTTTTTCCCTCTTTAAAATAAAAACAATCAGGAGAGTACAAAACTGTCACAAAAGCCACTTAAAAACTCTAGCATATTTAAAAAATATTACTGACTTCAGATGGTTGAAAAAGAATCATAAAAGTACTTGTAATCCAACCACTACCATTATAATATCTTGAATAAATCTGTTATGATAAATAATGGAGATATTGTTTTGTCTTTATATCTTTTTCACTGAAGGTATAATTTTCAATTGATTTTCATAAATTATATTCTTAGTACTAACATAGTGTGGTGTGTCAATAATCAAAGTTTGTTGTTGGAGAACACACGAAACCATATAAATTATCCTATAATATCTTCTTAATGTCTGGAAGTACCAAAGGCTTTAAAAAATAATGGAAAATTATGTAACAACAATGAAAAGAGTCATAATAAATGTGAACATAATTGAGTGTAAATGTTGAGAAGAGGGCTCTAACAAACTGGTTTGGTATGGCTGGAGGCCAGACCTTGTTTGTTGTTAGTAGATAGGGATCAGATGGAAAATTATCATTATATCAACAATCTTTGAGTTCTGTGCTTTTAGTGAAGTCTGGTTGGGGTAAAGAATCTGTGCTTGAAACTGATACTTACAGAAAACACTGAACATTATGGCAGAAAACACCTTTGCAATGAAGTTGATACACATTCAGTTGATGGGGAAAAAAAGGCTGATGCAAACCCAGACATCTGCTACAAATCAAGATTGAACAAATATTGTTGGTGCTGAGGTTCTGCAGAGCCCAGTGATCATACAGAATATGATAAATGAGTAAAATGTATCTAAATGTTGAAGGTTTGTATACTAGCTTCTGTAAAATTATCAACAGAATTGAAAGCAATGTAGTATGACTTAAGAGCTAAATGTTGCAAATAAATCTTTGGGAGTTCATTATTATCCAGCAAAATTATTGCCCACTAGATCTGAAATAGCAAATCTGTGGTCTTGACATTTAATCAGAGCATGAAACACATTCATTGAATCTCATCTTTGAGATTATTACTTCAGTAGCTCTCCAATTAAAGCTGTGGATTTTAGAAATTCTATTCAGATAGTAAAATACAAATACTTGTTACACATGTACAGAGTTGTTTTATTCAGTGCCTTTCCTTGAACATGCTTGTTTTCTGTTTTTAATGAACAGAGCTGACTTTAATGCAAATATAAAAAGAATTACCCAGATATTTTTAAGAAGCGAAGAAGCTGGAGTTAGCAGGTTGATAATGCTCATATTCCCCTGTGGCTGATCACTTATATGTAAACTATTTATAAAAGAATGTGAAAGGAAGTTTCTGCCTGCTGTATGGCTGGTATTGTAACTAAAGCTACGTGCTTGCATAATTTAAATTGTCTGACCTTAAATGAAAACTTTTCTTCACTGTGTTTAAAAAGAAAGGAAGAAAGGGAAGAGGAGGACAGAAGGGAGGAAATGGAGGAGAGAAAGAAGGCGGGAGAAAGGAAGGGAATTTCTGAATTTCTACTCCCATCCTTTATTATACTGCAGGGAAAGAAACTCTAAGTACTGTCTATTCATGAGCATCTGCACATCACATTGCAGCTTAACTGTCTCTTCTCTGATTTAATAGAAACTTTGATTGTTTTCTAGGATTTACATCCAGAGTAATTGTTTTTGCATTTTAATATAGAAAGAAGTAGATTGAATAAATGCATAACATATTAGAAATGCTATTAACCAAATGATTCTATGTAGTAGTGCTGAATGAATGTTTTCCTTTACTCTTCTGAACAGAATACAGATTTCTCCAATTATTTTTAAATTGATTGTTCTCTATTGTTGCCCAAGGAAAGGTGGAAAAACACTGTTTGTGGGTTGATTCCCTTTCTTTGTTATGAATGACGGTGCAGCAAAACACTAATACCAGTGTATAGTCAGGTACTTTTTTTCCCTACCAGATCTGTAAAGGAAATTTTTATCTGTATTGTGGATGCATAGAATTTTCACACATGGGCATTATTTTCTGTTGTTGTTATTATTTACATTATAAATCCCCATTTTCTTTTTAGAAAACGTAGTTCACCTGTCTTTGCCCTCCTTAAATTTATGCCTCCACAAAATGAAGCCTAAGATTGTGAAAACTTCCTGAGAAAGTTCCACACGACTGTGGTGCTGAAAGTGAAAGACACAGCTAACTTTCTTTTTGTGCGTAAAGTGACCCGTTTTTCTTCGAGAGCTTTCTCAAAATTAGTGAGCTTCCAGAGAAAAGAAAATTTAAACTTACATTCTCATATCAGTCCTGTGTCTGGGAATTTAAAAAAGTTGTTACACCTGCCATTTAGTAAGGAGAACAATGACTTGAGTTTTTCTTCTTTCAGTACTGAAAACCTTTACTGTTGCAGGTACTTTGCCTTTTGTGGAGGTGGAGAAGAGGTTGAGCAGAGTGGGATGAGTACTCTTCCCAGTGTGTTTAGCATGTAGGTGTTAATTTGCTTGCTCCACTGGTGCACTGATGTATGTATTATAAATCTGAGTAACTGCTTAGTATCCTTGTGAATAGACTATATGTTTCTAAGAAAATCAGCAGTCTCCTATTTGTACTTGCTCTTGCTTCTAGTCTAGAAAATAAATTTGCCTTTACTGGTGCATTAAAAATTGAGATGCAGTGGATGCCTGTGAGTATCAGGTGTGGACTGGATACCCATCTCAAGGAGTTGAACTGGTTAAAAAAGTTATTGATGATGAAAGTGGGCATTCTATAAAGGCAGTGGCCCTACCACAGTCCTGTGATTCAGGAAATCTGTGATTATCTCTCTTCATTTTTATGGAGTTTTTTCTCTTTCTTTTGTGTTTAAATTGGTAACATATATAAGTGAAAAGGACAAAATTCAAGCCCACTTTTAAAGCTATGAGAAAAAACACCTATTGTAGGAAATATTTTTCTCAGATGGGCAGAACAATAAAATACATGCTGCATTGATGTCATAGAAGGTATGCTGAGTCCCCCTGACCTAGCAAGCTAAATAGCATGTGACAGTTGCCCCACAAACATGTTTTTGTGACTTGCAGAATAAGGAAGCAGAGCAGATACAAATTATAGGTCAATAAATTTTTCTTGTCATGGAAGATGGTAGCATATACAATCTCATTTGGTCATTTTATATACTTTTGTACTGTTTGGGTCTTATCAGTTCCTTTCAATACACCTTCACAAATTAAATATCTCATGTTTTGTCTGAAAATATTCTGGGTTTCATTCATGATGTTAACTGGAATACTAGTAGATATCGGATTCATAGAGGGTTGCTGATACAAAATGAAGGCTAGTTGATGTCTGTTTTGTAACTTTTCAGCATATTGCTACACTCATTCCTTAGTTTACTACAGAGAATGTAGAAGAACGAGGTTAATTTTTTTTTTTTTTGGTGTGTGTGTGTGTGTGTGCTGGGGATCGAACTCATGACCTTGCACTTACGCCGTTGAGCTAAATCCCCGGCTGAAGTTAATTTTTAAACAGCACTTTAAAAGGCTTTGCGGTTACTGTATTGGGGAATACATATTTGCAGGGTACAGAGGTAAGGCTTCATCTTTGTCTCAGTGAGACCATCGCTGCGGAAGTGGAGCATTGCACTGGGAGCTCCTGGAAGCCCACAGCTGTGCCTCTGCTCTCTGTCTTCTGGCACAAAGACCGGACTCAACTCACTTCTACCCCATTACATCTGCAATTCTCCTTCCCTTACTCTTGATTTTCCCCTTCTTATTTAGGAAACTGTCCCCCATCTCTGCTCTTTTCCTATCCCTGTGTTCTGACTAGATATTGTCCCTGTTTCCAATGCAATGAGAACCTAAATATTTCTGTGCGTATTTTTACATTGATAAACAGTACAATATACAACATACTGGAAACCTGTTAATGTTTCATCTCTGTGCTTCCTTGGCAATTTCACCTGTATTTTACAATCCTACTGCTAACCTTCATTTTCCCTACATTTAAAATCTTTTTTTTTTTTCATTTGCTCCCCAAAGCCAGAATTGGAAAGCCTAGGCTAGAAGATTAATGGTGAGACTATGATTTAGCATTATTTAGTACTATCATTGGCAGTTATACTAAGTAGTTTCCCTTATCCCCTATTTTTTAAAATTGATATGATGGTATTAGTTATTGAAATCACAGCATAAGGACACTTCACATAAATATCTGAGCTTGGAGCACTAACAACAGAAGTGAGAAGATTTCTAGAACAAAAGATGACATTTGGTCAAAAATCAAATGCAGAAATTTTCATTCTCTTTTAAAATAATATAAAACTGTGAATTGTAGCACTACAATATTAATGGTGAAATGACACAGAGACAGTGTAAGGAAAAAAATTGTGACCTACTGGGGGTTTCATGATGTCCACCTCTGCAAAACTATCTCAAGATGTGAAAAATACAGGTGTATACAGGTATCTGAATGAATGATGAAAAGATAGAAGTTTCAACAATAGTCATTTCTCTAGCAAATTTGACTCATAAATGTTGCATAAATATAGGTGTAAGCCTACAGTTATGAGAGGTGTTATGCTGGGGAAATGAAGTGAAACAACATAGCTTTTCCTCCAAACACGTATTCTGCGAGTATCACATTTCAGTACTCTCACTTTGTTCTACCCTCACCTCCCAAAGTTTTAAACAGCACATATAAATCCTGCATCTTCTTCTTTGGCTCTCTGGCACTCTCAGATTGATGCTCAGCAGAATTAGCCTCATCTCTCAGGTATCAGACGTGGACTCCAGTCAAGTCATTGTTTGTCAGCGGTGAGTGATAATAATACCTGCCTTGTGAAGTCATCGCAAACATGAGATGAAAGAGAGCATTAAAAGTTCTTAGTACCAGAAATCCACAAAACACAGAAAGTAATCGCTAAATGTTAATCATTACAAAATTAATGTCACTATATTGATATTATTCTTAAACTTTAGTTTAGAGGTAAAGATGTGGGAACAGAAGTGGCAGAGCAAAACAGTTTACTTGAGTGACATTTGATGCTGATTTCCATAAAAGGTTATGGAATTTGACTTGCCTACCATAGTAGCTTTTTCCCTTGTTACTTCTGGGTAAATAATTCATAAAATCTGCTGCAGTATTTGTCATGTTAGTTGTGCAAATTAAAAAAGAAAAAAACCATTGGGAACCAGGTACAATTAAGTGTTATTAGACATATTTGAATATTTATGAGGCAGGAAAACTATCAACAGTTGGAAACTATTTTGAAAAATCAGTTTTTTTGTGGGCATCTGAAAGTGCACATGTGTGTCCATGCTTGTTGACATGAGAATAGAGATATAGAGTTACAGTTATTAACTGTAAATCTAAGAAACTGCTAAAACAGTTTTTTTGAGCTGGTGTAATAGGGCAGTTGTCATTTCTCAATATGTGGTTACATTTTACTAGAAATGAAATCATATAAAGAGTGTTCAGGATTAAATTTCATTAATTTGTATGTGCAAGAAGTGCTAACGAGAGTACAAATGAGAGAGAAATAAAAACCTTCCTGGGAAGTCACAATGATAAATGAACATTCTTTGGTCTTACAGAAGACCATGTTATTATCAACAGCTTAAAAAATTTATTTTAGCTAATCAGGATCTTGAATGTTCATTATTCTAAGGTTACTCTGCCATCTTTTGGGAGGACAATTACGAAGTTTTTATAAATTTTACAAAACACTTGCAATGAGATTTATAATGTTCAACAACTGTAATTATTTTGTATGTCATAAGGCCTTTGGGGTCTCTGGCAGTGAGGATTAGGATTAAATGATGTGAGAACCTTTGAAATTTGGGCTGGAATGTTTGAGTAGAAGTTTCTAATAGAATAACACAAAAAAGGTGGATCATTCTAGTTCTGTTTTGGATAAATCTGACCCTTGGCTTTTTCCATAACTGCCATTCTTTTATTAGTGAGTTTCCCTTTAACAATTTCTATTTTTTCCCTTAGTTTTATTTGACTTTTTTAAAAAACAAAGCAAAACAACTCTTCATTTGTTAGGGCGCGCAACCCCAGATTCATGTAATTAACATGCTTTATCCAGAGCAAGAGCAACACATTACTATAAATAAACCCAATCTAAAGAGGCAACTTGAAAGGTGGCTGGCTGGCAGTGGATTGGGCTCTTGCCAGACTCCAGCAGCCAAGGTTGTGCACCAATATGGGTCCTTTGCAGGCACTGCTAAACTACTCTATAGGGTTAAGTTGGGAACTTTTAGTCATCATGGTGCTTAAAGAAAGACTGATTTGGTATCAGCATGGGGTCCAAAGTTTTTGAATCTCCATGATCACAATCAGCAGTCTGTGAAATACCCACTGGGCAAAGGTTAAATTACCTGCTTTTGGGTTCCAATCATGTCTTTAAGTAGTGAAATTTCTGAGGAAGTGACTTTTAAAATCTGTAAAATCTCTCCTCATTTGGGGATTATCTTGTACTAATTCTGACTCCTGATATTATTTAGTGTCATTTGAAATCAAATCAACAGACCATATATACTGTCCATTCAGGAATTGTGCTGGTGCTATTTTGTGTTTAATCTTCAATTAAGTTCCAGATACAGTGTCTCAAATATATAAAAATTTGAATTCATGAACATATAAACAAAAGGGATTTAAAAAAAAAATTCTGATAACTGTTCATCCTAAAGCAGCAGTCTACTCCATATACACATCATTTGTGAGCCAAGAAATGATGGTGGCTTTATATTGGGGGCAGTAGACTGTTTACCACATCCTTATACTATTGTATGTTAACCAAGGTTATCCACTTAATATCTCAGTCAGGTATTTTACAATCAAACCTTTAACTCACTTAGTCTGTTCTCCATCCTCTCAGAAAAAAATACAATGCAGGGTACCTTTCATGTGCATATTCTGTATAACTCAAGCAATTAATCATTAGAAAAAAAACTTTTACTTAACCAAACACAAAACAGACAATAAAAAAGAATTTTTTCCTCTATATTAATTATGAAACTTTGTGCAAAAAATATCTAGGGCTTCTCAGGTATCTCTCTTATGAGTTTCTGAGATACTGCATTAAATCTAAGCATCCAAGTGACTTTGATGTGCGCCAATATAGATACAGATATTGGTTCTATTTACAGTGTTATTGATAAGTATTCCTACTTAATCTGCAACCTGACCATCTAGATCCATGGTCATTGACTACATGCCCATGAATAAGTGGTATCATATATTTCAGAATTTCCTCCTAAAGAATCATAGACATCTCTATCAAGTAAGATACAGAGCAGCATGTTACTTTATAATTAGACCTAATTATGTAAAAAGGATAGCCCCATGCATATATCGGGTCAAGAACTCAATGTAGCATGATAGACAGAGGTGATCCAGGAGGAGCAGTTAACGTTCTACATAGGAAGAATCTTTTACAGAGCAGATTTAAAGTTACAAGTATTCATTTTTCCTAGGTTTTCAAAATGTAGAAAAACACAAACAAATTGAGAGATATTTCCAATCTTAGAATCAATGTTTAGGACTAAAAGGATAAGGTCTGTACCTTATTCTCCTATTTGGTTTGCAAGATATTTTTTATGGTCAAGAAAAATTTCCTGGACCATGGAGGTAGTTCAGCGCACAGCACCTTCCTGCCAAGCACAAGGTTGTGAATTTGATTTCCGGTGCCCTCCCCAAAATGAAATGTTTCCTTATTTCACAACTATTCTCATTTTGTAAAGCTCTTAGATGTTCATAAGTCCTTCTAGAATTCAAGATCATTTTTAAAAAATACATGTTACACTTAAGAAATTACATGGATTAATGAGAAAGTTTAAATAGAAAATCTACAAGTAATACTTTCCTTTTAAATTAGTTGAGTTATATTAAGTGTTCATGGGACTATTCATGAAATAAGATTATACTAATCAAGTTGTACTGTGTGGCCTAACTGTGAAGTTTGATTAATTATTGTGTAAGTTCCTTGGTCTTTGCTGAGGAACAAAAAGCTGTGAAAGAGTCTGTCGCCGGATGCTTCTGCATAGAAAATCAAATGCTTCTGCACAGAGAAATACCTTATGCTTGTTCTAAGAAACATATGCTATGGAGGGCACAGTAGGATTGTTTTCACTGAAATGCACTTTGAAGCCAGTCGAGGTTCAAATAAGACCCTGCCATTCAGTCAATTTGGCTAAATGTTTCCACATTCTAGGCCTCAGTTTCCCTCACAGAACTGTGATGTTGAATATGACTAGTTCTATAAAGAGCTGTAAAGAGCTTAGCCAGTATTCAGGCTCTTAAATAATCATTGGCCAACATCTCCCTCTCCTTCCTCACTGTAGTAAATAAATATAAGAAATAGCAAGGAAAAACCCTAACAAGTTTAATTTAAAGCTACACATTTCCTTCTCTATTTCTTACATGATTTGAATGGGTTATTTATGATGCAAAGATTATTTTAAAAGCTTATTACCTCAAAGTTAAACTTCTTTTTTTATTTTCAGTTGTCTTAGTACTTACGATTTTTTTCAAAAAAAATCTTCATTTTGATAATATATGTGAATGTGAATTCTTTAGTCCTGACTCTAATAATGGGAAGATCCTTAGTGAGATTTTGACCTTAATTTCTCACTCAGCCTTTTCTATGTAGGACAGACAAGTTGAAGGACTCCCTTGATACCCTCTGAGGAAGTTGCTTAGTGAAAAACACTGAAGTTTTACAGGGTAGAACACTCTGCTGAAGTTTTAGGTTTGACTAATGCACTCAGTTTGAAAATGAACTGCAGTTTTTCATCAATTAACTGTGCAGAGCAAGAAGCTAATTAATAGTGAGCAGGATTGATGAATTTCATTGAAAATTGATGATCATACTAGCAGTAAAATAGTATTCAGACTGTTATCATCTTCCTTGTTTAAAAGAAAATGTATGAAGAAGAGTCCACAAATTGAAATTGAGTCCACAGAATGACAGTTATAAATAAATAATGCAATTTGAGACCTGTGAGCTAAGTTTTGCATTTTTTCCTTTGTGGCTTTTTGAACTATATGACCTCAGGTAAAGAAGCACGTTGAATTCTGCTTGATGAGAAATGGTTAAAGAAAAAGAATATAAGCTGCCAATTCACAGCTGGACCTGTGAACTGAATTACAAAACTCATTTCAGTTAATCCAAAGGATAGGATACTCAAATACAAGTTAACTACATCATTATCCCTTTGCCAGAAACAAACTGAAAAAGAAGATGAAGAAAAAAGCAAAGAAGAAAGTATGCTTGAAACCTGCAGAGATATTCCGTATGTGCATAATGTACACTATGAAATTACAAATGGAGTTACATTTTCAAAGAGAGTCTTGGATCCTGGGAGGCAGTGTGGACAGCTCTACCACATTCTTCTCTAAGCCTCATTTTCTCATTTGTAAAATGGGGTTGATAGTACTTCGTGCAGCTGCTGTGAGGATTTAAATGAGAACACTCGTGCTAAGAGCACAGTGTCTGGCACAGATGATGGCAGTGTGTGATATTGTTCCCCGAACCAGGAAAGGACTAAGGAGGTGATGAAATGTTAGCTTAGAAGTACTCTGCGTACATTAACTTATGACATAACATTTATGTTAATTCTGCGTTTCCTTGGCCATCTTATCCAGTAGCAGCATACTGTGATTCAATTTACTGTGGAAATGAAAAATGAGGATTTGATATGTACATGGAATTTGTTTGCTCCTTAAAAATAACTGATCAAGGAAATTGAAGCTGGCTCAGATTTTAGAGTTAGATGAACATCACCTTGTAACAGGCTTTGAGTAGCAACAGTATTTGTGTAAAAAATAAACGTGTGAGTGATAAACTACAATGAGAAGAACACTATAAATTACCTGTTTGGTAAGTGAATCAGTTCAGCTACACATAACAAATTGACTTATTGGATGAATAAAGTCTAAACTCCTATCTTATAATGACATTTTATATATTTTTCAGGTAAGAATTATTATAAATAGAGCTTCCAAGTAGTGGTCACATTGCTCTGCTCATTCTATCTGATTGTGCTTCCTCTTTAGTGAGATAGCACTGTAATTTAAACCCTTTTGCCTACTCTGTTTTTTTTCTCTCTCAAAATCTTAGGCACCTGCAGTATAAAGCCATTAACCTCTTGGACCTTTTAGAAATCTGAATATAATCTTCCTGGATGTGTATTGAAATTATCTCCTGCTACTATTCAAATTTTAGTTCAGGTCATTGTGGTCCCATGGTATTAGGCAGATGTTGGAAACTTTTTGTAGTACATATTCAGTATTTGATGTTTCTGAGTAATTGAGTTTTAATGAAAAAGAGTTACATATACAGCCCGAAACACTGTTAACAAACAATGATAAGATCCATATTTCTTAGGCATAAAATATAGGTATGAGGAAAATATTTCTGAGGATATAAAGCCCAATATGATTTTATCTTTGAAAATATGTTTTTAATAAATTTTTGAGTTTTCATCTTTTTTTTTCCTTAACAAAAGTAAACTGCAAGCTTGTTGACAATGTTATTTAAATGTGTTTATCTTTTGGTATCATGAGACTACAAGACATGGAACAAGTGTTACTTTAGGGAGTTACTATGATGAAACATTTGCTTTTCTTAGTCATTTATTAATTTAGTAATTTTAAAAGAAATTATGTCTGCATCAGTCCTTTCTACCACAGTAAATATGAACCTCTTAAATATTTTCCATAGGAAAATATCCAGTATTCCTCATATCATTTGTAAGTATTGTGAGTTTTGAAGGCTATTGCTTGGCCCATGTCCCCATGGTGAGCCTGGTCCCAGGAGAACTACCTTCACCCATTCCTCTTGTCCCTGCTTTGTACAAGTAGGGAAACACTGCCCTCCACCCTCGTCTGGTTCCTCAGGGACTTAAATCCAGGCCTCTGGGAGTGAAAAAATGTTGCCTCTTGATAGAAATCCTTTAATTCATTTGGTGATCCTTTTCAATGCAGAGTGAAAAAAAATTGTGATGGTGATACCCCTTCCCTGGGTAGAGTAGCTGATTATGTATGGGCACTTTACTTCTGGAAGTCAAATTTCAGAGGACAAATTTTAGAATGTATTTTTTTAGGGATTTTCATTCATTTCAAAGATAAAACTGCTTTTGAAAAATCAAAATCTACTTCTAGAAAGGGTTCTCAGAATAATGCAAATAAATTTACTGATGTTTTGAATTTATTAGCTTAGCAAATGTACAACTATTTTGAATAGTTAACTATGCCTTTCCAAAAGACTAGACAAAGTCTATATGCTTGTATGATAAACCTTTTAACCAGGAATAGTTTTTTCAAAGGACCGTGAGGACTTTTTTTTCCAGCAATTTGAAACATCCCTGAGTAATTTACTCATTCTCTTATACTCAATTTTTGAGACCTTTGCCAAATATGTTTATCACAGTACTAATGCTGTGAAACAAACATATGGGTGAGTAGGTAGAAAGACATATAATCTTTTTCCTTAACAATTGATGTTGGTTGTACTTCTCTTGTTTTACTCAAGCATAACATTAGCTGCAATTTAAATTAAGAAATGTAGGTTTTAGTTTGAAAATATCCATCCAGATATAGTGTGGTATGGTACAAAAATGTAGGCCTTAGTAGAGTAAGGTCCAGAATGTGCATTCAGGAAGAAGATAATGGATATTTATGAATGACTTTTGAGATGTTAAGTATAGTGATCACTGCTATTCCCACACTGTTGCCTGTCTTCTAGAGTCCCTGGCTCCTTCACATGTTAGTGAGACTCTAACCTTATAAAACTTCATCCTCTAATCTTAAAAGAAGGAATGATCAGCACTATATCTACCTACCTCACCAGATTGTTGTAGGAACAAATGGTGGAGAAAAAGTGCTTTGTGGACAAACAGTAGAGCTCTAAACAAATATTCACAGTTACTGTTAATTTCTTTTAGTATTTTTTGAGTTCATTAATTAGTATTGTGTACAGCAAAATTTGGAGAGTACATTTAGAAACAGAGTAATTTGCCAAAATAAAAAAAAATTGAAATTAAGATTTCATTACCTATAAAGCTCTCACTCTAATTCTGGAAATGAAGGGAGGCTCGAAGAAGGGGTGGTAGAAAGAAGGAAGAATTACTATCACAAGAAATATACTCCTTGTTTTCCAGTGAGGTGTATGAGTAAAGTACATGTTTTTGAGAAGGGACTTTGTATATAAAAGAGACATATGTTAAGTGCCTTAAAATATTTACAGTGAAACTAAGTCTAAAAAGAATGTGGATAATCTCTTCAGAATTCTTAGGAAAAGTTAGTTTGTAGTGGATGATCCATAGTTGGATAATCCCCATTGGTGAAGGTTAAAACTAATATGAATATATTTTAAAAACAGGGCGTATCTCTAACTATTATGATGTATCATGTAATATAGTATACTATATCCAAAACATGAATATTTTGAGATATTTTGCATTATATACTTGACAAACCATTGTTCTTTTTATTATGGAATATCAACTTTTGCTTTAGAGTACTTGATTATCTAGATAAACATTCCTTTCATTTTCAGCACATAATTCCGATTCCTTTTATTATTTCTGAAGCATGGGGGAGGCTGAATTTTAGTGGAATGGTGGAGGAGGTACTCCTAAGCTTCTCCAATAAACAGCTGTGTGAGTTTAATTTATGAGGTATATTATATTTCATTATAGATATGCTAAATCCTCGGACCTCATCTATCAGACAAATGTACTAAACTAGCTACTAAATGACACTTTCCATTAAAAAGTTCTGTTATTCTCTGAAAGCATTTTCAACTTTTTCTTCCCCTATGCTTACATTATGTAATGTTTTTTGTTATTGGTGCCTTTAAAGATTAACCCCCTTCCCATGATCTAAAGATGAATGAACATAACAGCAAGAAGTATGCATAAACTTGACAACTATGCAGATGTAGTAGAGCTGGCTTGGTAGGTGCTGAACTTGACAAAGATTTGAGCTACACTGTGGCATCTTTGCTCATTTTGTGTTTATTCACATTTAAATCACATCTTTTGGTATTTTCTACTCTTCCATCAAGTGAAGGAAAACATTCTGATTTCTATTACTTTTTCCTGTCCTCTGATACCAGCTACTTTCTTTACATTAGAATTTGATTTCCTTGACATCATTGCCAAAGGAATAATTGCTGTCAAGTTCTACCAATACTTCCTCAGACATCACTTTATCACAAGGAGGTGAGGGAGGAATTCTGTGAGCTATGTGCAGGACCTGTGTTCACTTGATATACTTGAAGCTTTCCTAAGTATTCGGTGCACAGCCAACATCAGAGAGCTTTATCTTTGACAGCATTGACAAGATATACTGATGTATTGCCTCATTTTTGCCTACTTTACTTAGTTTCATATACTTAAGAGCAATACATAATCAGCTGAACACTCAGGACTGATGGGCTTCACACATGTCCAGTGTTTCTCCACATTGCCTTGAACCACATGCTTTTCAATTATTCTTTGGGGACATTCTTAATCAAGCTTAGAAGTAGTGACTCATTTTCCAACAAGCTCTTGGTTTCTTTTATGATCTCCTTTAGATTCAGCAACCTCACCCATGACCATCTTTGGGGGCTAAGTAATAACATTTAAATTACAAAAGTACTTTAAAAGAAATTCAAGCAAACCCTTCTTATTACCTTCATTAGTTTACAGAAAATTTTATAATACCATGTTTCATGGGAATCTTATAGGAGAAAAATAGCAGAGTAGGGGAAAAATGTACATCAAACCCATCTTGTGGCAAGAGCAAGGTAAAAAAAATATATATATCTCCCCCCAAAAAAGCCAGTGAAATACAGATAGTGAATCATAAGTTGATCACCCTTTCACAAGTCTCCAAACTGCTAGCCTATAAAGCTGGCAAACCTGTTTATTAGACTAATAACAAATTCCACCATGAGCAAAGAAAAATTTCCACTTATTCTTCAGCATTCTAATTTATCATGTTGCTGTGTCAAGCAACACCCTTAAATGATCCTGTTTTGAAGCTGGTCTTGCAAGAAATCTATTATTTTGGGTATTTCTATATGCCTGGGTGTGACTGTGAATGGTTAAATCTTTCAGACATGCCCATATGTCCATCATCTGGCATGGGTTATCAAATCACCAAACTCACTGGCATACACCAAGTTGCAATGTGGGGGGTCTGGACTGACTGTTTATGAGACTCCACTGGGCACACTGCTGATCTCTGAAATCCACAAAATATGTATGTGAGCTTTACTAAGGTTAAAGAGCAAACCCACTGTTGTTAGCTGTCATTGATTGCAATTTAAAAATAGGCTGGGTAAGATTTAAGAATGTGTGTGTTTGGTATCAAAAGTTTCCCTGGAAAAGGTCTAGGAAAAACCAAAATCAATACTGCAATGCTACATTATATAGGAGTTTGAAATTGGGAGACTGAACATATACTTCAAGCCTTTCCTCTTGGTTAGGAATTCAGGAGTTACCTCAATATAACAGATCTGGTCTGTTTCAAAAGCAGCACTTCTAATGAATAGCAGAAAAGCAAATAAAACACCTTTCCCTCTTCATAATCAATCATTTTGCTTTTTCGATAGATTGCATGTGGTGTTTGAGGCAGAGCGAGCAAGGCTGCCGATATTGCAAGCTAATGCTTCAGCACCTTTCATTTTTCACTCTGAGCAGGAACCCTCTTCTGAAACTTGTTCATTTTACAGAGGGAAAATCGAAGCCACTGGCAGATTGTCAGAGCTGCTTTATTGTCATCATTTACAAAGGTCGCTGGAATTAATTGATTTCTTACATTACATATTATAAACTGACTCATTTTTTGACACACTTATGGGAAAGTGGCAGGATCTAAGTGGTTGGTTATTGTCTTTTGGTTTTGGCAGGCATTATAAACTAAGAAACCAGTAATAACTCTGAAATTGCAGTGTAGGGGAAAATAACACTGGTTCAAAGAAGCAGACTCCATTAACTGGTTAGTTGAATTAAAGGAAGGGAAGCGAGAACTCCTATGAAATGCACATGCAGGGTTTGTTTTAGTGCTTTCACAGGACCCGTGCAGAGGAATAGTGAAGGTTTCCATGCACATCGTCAATTGGCGTTGTCTGTTTGGAAAATATTCTAAGTAGCTGGCTTTCTTCTACAAGATTGGAATTAAAAATTAGCCCACATTCTGTTCCATGATTCACCACTACACGGATGCTCATAGAGTTTACTGAAAGTAATCCTGTCTCTCAGGCATTGCTTCTGAAACTAAAGATAAGAAATACAGGGTATGAGTAATATTTATAGTACTAGGGCACACTGTTTTCCTGATGGATCCTTTGACTCTTCTTCCCTGTTTATTTTTCTCATTGTCCCTCTTTCACTAAAGTAGGAAGGTTGTACTCATATTCATAGCCTGCTTTCACTAAAATTAGAGACATGGAAACAAGGACATATTGTTAAAAATGAATAAATTAGAGCCGAATTAAGCAACCCAGCTCAATGACAGCAAAGAGAATATTGCAGTTGGTTTGAACAAACGATCTTCTTAAATAGGAAATGCACTTTAAAGCTGTCCTGCTGTGATCTTGTTAATTACCAAAGAAGATTAGAACTCTTCTGGTTCATGGGATCCTTTTACCTAGTGTGTGGCAGTTTCAGCTGCATTAGCAATCAGACATTTGCACTGTCCCTTCAGACCAGTAAGAGAGTGTTATTAAAGAGAAGTCATTTACCACAATCTCTAAGATGTAGCCTGGCAGAAATTCAATAACTGATACAGTATGCTCATTCCGCTACTCGGCTTACTGGTTTTTGTTCTTGATACACAACAGCATTTGCCTGAATCTCCCCATGCCCAGGGTGAAAGGCAGCAAAAATGCCCCACTGAAGGTGGTGTTTTAAAACACATAATAATGTGTGATCTTCTTTTAATTACAAATAATATAAAGAAAAAACTCCCCCCCAAACTCTCTCTTTCCTCCCTTCCCTACCCCCATCTCTCTCTCTCTCTCTCTCTCTCTCTCTCTCTCTCTCTCTCTCTCTCTCTCTCTCTCTCTCTCTCTCTCTCCCTCTCTCTCTCTCCTCACCCACTGTCCCCTTCCTTTGCCCTGCTCTCCCCCCCCACCCCAGAACTGGTTTTTCAACTGGTTTTTCGCTCCTACTCACATCCTCTGATGGGCATTCAAGCTAGTAAAAAGCATGTTGGAAAATCCCACAAGCACAGCTCTGCACACAGAGCCAGAGGATTTTGCTTGTGAATTTTTTCTCAAAAGTAAAATGTGAAGAAAAATGCTCTTGGAATTCAGACAAGGAGAGTACCTTACAGGAGAATTGAAGTGTATAAACAGGAGCTTCAACGAAAGGAGAAAGCACATTTGAACAGACGTACGTATTGTAAACTTACCTTGCCAGAGCAGTTTCCAGCTGGACCACCTCCGTGTCCCTGCGCACTGAATTCCTTCGTCCCTTTCTTGGGATAATCACATGGTGTCTTCTTGCCCGGGCGTGAATCATGCACGTGTGTGTGTGTGTGCAGTAAAGTAGACACAAATTTGTACTACAGATCTGCACACATGCAGGCAATCTTATCTCCGTGTCCTAAGATGTAAAGGAAGGCAGGAGGCTGCAGCTAGGATTTCTTCTCTCGCCCGAAACTCTCTCCGCCGGCAGCTGAGGCTCTCAGTCCCGCGAAGGGAGATGCTGGGGGCTGGCGTTATTTCTCCTTGTTTCCATGGTGGTTAGTGGTGCATCGTTCACCCGATCAGTTGTCACACTGACATGGTGCTGCCTGCTCAGCGGTCATTAATAACTGAACACCCTCCGCTCCCCAGAGAGGACCAATCGCTTCAGACTGCCAGGCTGGAGCGTTCGCGGCGGCTCCAGCCTGGTTGGCTGAAACAACCTGTCTGTTCTGTGACACTGCTGCTTAGGGTACAAATAATGAAGCAGGCTTGCCTCTTTTCCTAGGAATCATTTTCTTTCTTTTTCTCCTTCAGGGAAATGTTAGGAATTTTTGATAAGTGCTCTTCTTTGGGGGATAATCAGCCATTTAGAAAAACTTATCTTTTCACTTTGAAAATACTGTAGGCAGGGCTCACTACTAATAAGGATTTCCGAAATGTTAAAAGCATCTGGTATAAAAACTCAGACCTCTGACTGCCTCTCTCTGAAGTTCAGCAATAGCTGTATTATTTTAAGAAGAACATCCCGAAACTAGTGTAGAGTGGCATTTGGTTCTCTGTAGTTGCTACTTAATTTAGCATATGTGCTTGCTGTTCAATACCACTCTCCCCACCCCCTTTTCTTTTTCTCCTTCCTTATTTCTTGGCAATGGCATTTCTTATCTGGACTGATCTGATTATAAAAATCAAACATGTATTTGCTTCTCGAAAACCCAAACATTTGAATATATGACAGTAATTTAAAATTATACACCTTTAGGAATATTCACTCTCTTCTTATGTAATGCAATAAATCTTCCAACCACATGTGACTGGATTTAGTGGGTAAGCACTGTTTGTGTGCATGTCAGTGTGCACAGGAGAGTGTCCAATTTACTCCTGTGTGGGATTGTTTTAACTATGATAAATTAAATCATCAAAAATTAATTTTCCTTATCCTTAGGCCTATTAACCCTGTATGGATATTTACCAGGAAAATAACCTACATAAGCCATATATGTAAAACAATTTTTGAATTTACTGAAATTTTGGAAGAGAAAATCCAAAAAAACCCCAACCCATAACTGTATGTCTACAAGAATACCTGTAAAAATTTGCTATTAAAAATGAATGTTTCATAAGCTTAATTAGTGTACTAAAGAAATACCTTGTTGAGAAGACTGGAACATAAGAATTAATGTACCAACAGGTCAGAAACTAGCTGGAATCATGACTCCAGCCCTGGTTTTGAGAGACTACCCTCTAGTGGAGTAAAAAGAAATGACATTTATTAGATTTACTTGAGAAAATACTTGCCATCTGAATACTCCTTAAGGTGTTTATTTAAATGGTATAGACCAATACATTTGTGTTATTATAATTGTAATACTAGGGAATTTTAAAAAACACTAGCTTTGTCTTTAACCACAAGATGTTTTCACTTTGTAGTTTCCTATGAAAGTTCCCCAAATGCTCTGTTGTTTTATTTTCCCACCTTTGGTATTAGCACATACTGGTTATAGAAATCAGTGGGTTTCATTTTGGCAGATTTGTACATGCACGTAACGTACTCTAATCATCACCCCTATTACTTTTATTCCTATCCATATGTCTAACTTCATATTTTGTGGCTATTCAATGTGTATAATATATTTTGATTATATTCATGAAATGGTTCCCAATCTTTTGAATAAAAATCAGTTCAAAACAAACATGGCTTCTTACCTAACCTAATAATATTTAATTCAGAATGTTATTTTAAAGTTTCATTTTTTACCAGATACTACTGTTTCTTCAAAAAGCACATAGTTGATTCTATAACTGTGTCAGGGTTTGTAACTGAGTGTTAGAATAGTGTATTAGAGTGTCTACATATAATTCATTGCATTTATAATTATGGTAATAACCATTCTTTTTAACCCTAATTTTATGCTTTACAGATGTAAGTTTTGGTACATTCTAAATCATTTCAACATTTTTAGGATTTATTTCCATATATGAAAAAGTATGTTAAAATTGTAACAATTATTTGAAAAGTGAGCTCTATTTTTATACTGTGATTCTGTAAATATTTCATTTTGGTTGATTGGTATTGACTGTATAATTGACAAATTCAGTAATCAAACCTATTCTAATGTACTCCCTTAATGAAGATAAGTGGTGATGATCAGACAGATACATGATTAAACTACTTTCTTGGCTGAGGATTTAGCTCAGTGGCATAAGCGCCTGCCTGGCAAGTGCAAGATTGTGAGTTTGATCCCCAGTACCAAAAAAACAAAAACAAACAAACCCCTACTTTCTTGGATTTTAAATGAAACCACTAATCATACATTATGTTTAAATTTTCAATCAGGACTCAAGAAAAAAATCATTTAAATTATAATTTAGTTAGGACTGAGTACTATTTAATTTTTATGTAATTAAATTAATTAATTTATTTTTCATAGTAGAAATTGAAACATTTCTAACCCTTTTTATTTTTTATTTTTTATTTTGAGACATGATCTGGTTAAGTTGCCCAGGAGGAATGTAAACTTGCAATTTTTCCGCCTCAGCCTCCCTTAGTGCTGGGATCATGGGCACGGGTCACCATGCTTGGGTAGGACTGAGTATTATTTTAAAAACTACCTGACATTATTACATAGGAAGTTGTTTTCACACAATGATTACTGTCATTTGTAGGATGGGATATGAAACTATTTTACTGTAGGTACATGCTAAATTAAAATGATTTTGTATTTCCATTTATAAATCCCATAACATGAAGCATTGGGAGTAAAATTTGGATGAGTGGAGGATAAGTCTGACTTTGGAAAAAAGATTAAGGATTTTGTTCTTTGGTTGTGGTTTCTATCTTCCAATAACAAATGTCAACAACTCAGTGAATGCAGTGTGTGTTTCAAGTGCTTTTTCACTTACCGGGGAAGTCAGTCTTCCATTGAAAATATGAAAGGTGCTCAAAAAGATATATAAAGGAGATATTTATCTGTCACATCTAGAAAGGAAGTACTATCAGAAGACAGTTATGATGGAGTTATGATTTCACAGCTTTTTTAATTAATAAAATTGTGAATGGTCATCAAATAAGAACCATGGAATTTTAGAATTCTAATATTCTAGATCAAGTGACTTATTGAAGTGTACAAAATTGGTATGAGAGAGCCAGGAATAGAACCCCTTGGGTCCTCCAACATTATTTTATCATGTCATCTATCATCCACTGGGTAATTGATAGAGCTCTATATTTTCAGTTTTACCTTCTCAATTTTTCTCCTCTCTTATCTTCCTTTTTTCCCTTTCATTCTGAAGTTTCTTCCTGTAGAGCATACTAGAATTTTAGAGAAATTTCACATCAGAAATCTATTCTATTACATGGATGTACATGTCAGCTACAGTCTAGTAAATTTTTGCAGGAGTTCTCAATGAATATTCACTCTTAATTTAAATGTACTGAATGAGTTAACAACATGGATGAGTAATTACCCAGTAAGTTATGCCAAAAGGATTTTCCTTTATCATCAAATAAGAAAATATTCATTTATTATATATAAATGTATATTCATTGATTTAGTAATCAAATTAATTTGGAAATGATTTATTCCTTCTTCATCCTGGGCTTTATTTGCCTGTCTACTTTTGTTATAGAAGTAGTCTGGGCAATGAATAGATTGCAGGTTCTAGTCACAAATTGCTTGGGTTTGTATGCTTACCTTGTTACTTCTAGCTCTGTGACCCTAAGCATCAGGTTAAGTACCATCTCGGTTAAAAATCATCTTTGCATCTCAATTTAAGTATCATTTTCACATCTCATTTTCCTCCTATGATTGTTATGAGAATCAAAGGCGTTAATACATATACAGAGTTTAGAAAAATGCATGAAACATAATAAGATTGTGACATCATTTTTGCTATGGCTGCCATTATGATCATTATCAATGGCACTGTCTACTCCTCTTCCCTTTCTGCCTCCTCACCACCAGCATTATAATTTTGTTTCAGCTTTCCCCTTTGTTTTGGAATATCCTTTCTATCTTCTACTCCAAGTCCTTCACTTATTTGCCTACATATTCTTAAATATGTTGTTCCACTTCTGTTTTCTCTAAAAAATGAACACTATATTTGACCTAGAGTAGCAATTTTTATTTCTCTTATAATTTATCACTATTGTTATCTTAATTATTTCTATAATTTTGCCTCTTTTCCTATTTTAGCTTATAAGCTTCTCCTGGTGGAGAGAGGTGTATATCTTTATGCTCCCCCGTGAATTAAAAAAACTGGAAACAACATTTATTGAACACTAATATATGTCTTTGTGTTTTAAAAGTTATTTAATATTCATAGCATTTTTATAAGATAGATATTTTTATTCCCATTTTACAGTGCAGAAACATTGGCTGAAAGAAATTAGGTTACTGACTTTGAGTCTTAAGACTATTTAATAATGGGGCTAAAATTTGAACCCAGTTCTGTGTTTACAGAGCCAAAGCTCTTTCCCTGAATGAGACACTCAATATTCACTTGTGAAATAAATGAGTGCTTGATTGATGGCTATGCCAGCCAATTCAGTGTGGTCAGCGACAAGGAATTGCAAAGGTAAAATACAGTTCTTTAAAAGGAATGAATTTTATGCATTAGACAGTGGACGCTTTCATATAGTTAGGGTTGTTCAATGTTGATGACAGAATTTTTATTGCTGTCATGAATTGAGAAACAGAGCTTGGAAGAAATGCAGTGTCTAGTCAGAAAGATGAGTCGATATACTTAGAAAATGAAATACATATGAATGAACCATAAGGAGGCGGGGCTGCTGTGCAGAGAAGAGTACCTGGTAATTTTGACCTTTGGAGTCCAATTCTTGTAGCAGAATAGCCCCCAATTGAGTTAAAAGCATGATTTAAGGCAAATAACATTGGTTATTTGTTAGAAGGTTGAACTAGATCAACTTGGACCACAGTTCTCATTTTCTTTTTCAAAGAAGTTTTAGGAATTAGAAGGAATAAAATAAGATCCTTATTTAACTGTAAGTCTAATGTTAATGAGCATTATGACTCCATTTGAAAAATAACATTAATTTCACCATGCAAGAAAATTCACAACCAAGAACAAGAAAAATGTCAAATATCAAGGGGACAAATCCTTGCTTCTGTCTTTCTCAGATTTCTGTCTTTTTCCTTTTTTTTTTCTCTTTGTCTTTCTAAGTCCAAAATGTTCCTCATCTTGTCTCTTCTATCCCTGGGTTCATTCTTTTCTTTCAGAGATTGAATTCTTTCTCTAACTGTATAGAAAAAAACAATAAAAAGATAAGGCTTCTGTCAAGATTACTTTGATATGCAGGACATGAAATATATACGGCATGATCCAAATTTGTAAAACAAAATAAATTTAAAAGTATAGCAGCTATATGGGCACAATGGTGTATACTGAGTTCCAACTACTCAGGAGGCTGAGGCTGGAACATTATCTGAGCCCAGAAGTTTGGAGTCATAGTGGTACACCGTAAAGTAATCAAAAGTACAGCTATGGATAGGTAACCACCCATGTAGGTATATAGTTTGTAAGTTACAAAAAAATAACTGAAAAGAAATACACTAAAAACCTAAATATACCAAATTATTGGCAGTATTTCTCTCTAATGGGATGAGTAGTTGTTTTCTCTTTTTAAAAACCTTATCAACCTTTGTATAGTCAATACATATTGTTTTTATAATCAGAAAGAATAATTCTTATTTTAAAACTAAGCTATAATTCTATGATAGCCTAATTCTTTTATAATTATGTAACTTATTTACTAAAATATCTTGCTTTCTTAACAATGTCTAACTCCATCCACCGTGCAATAATTAAACTAGCAATAACAGCAAAAATGACAACAGTGAACATTTTGAGTGCTCACTTTGTGAAAAGTGGTCTTTTAAAAGTTTTTCACAAACTGTACCTCTCACTTTTTCTTATTAGAATCCTAGGTAACTATTAATATCATTTATAAATCAGAAAACTGGGAGTTTGTCTGAGTGTGCAATATAGTTGCTTACTGGTACAATCACACCAGAGTCAGTCTGATCCCAAGACTGACACTCAACCACTGTGCCGCACCCTGAACTCTCTCCTGGAGCAGTCTGCTTTTCACTATGTTTCTCACTTTGAACACATCCTTTCCCTCAGCGACCTCTGATGCTACATTTCCTGAATGTATTCTGTACTTTGCATTCATAGATGTTTTTCTTTCTTAAGCAGATGAGATCTATTAGGCTTCTGCTGCCCTGTCTCAATGAAAGTATTTTATTTCATCACATTTGAATTTTGCTTTGTGTTATTGTGTTTGTCTTGTTTTACGTGTATTTCAGGTTACAGGTTTTCTGTGCCTAGGTGATAAGCTACTTGAAGGCAGAAAATATATCTTATGTGCAGTACTATTGCAAAGGTAAAATACAGTTTTACCTTACATTTCCACCAGTACACTTTATATTTTAAAAGGAGTAATTTGCTGCTGTCTTTTGTGTGCTCATTTCATTCCACTGATTTGAATACAATAAGAGTCATGCACTTGAAAGAAAGCCTAAGTCAAGAGAGTCCCCTCAAGGGGATAGATTTTGTCAGATTGGCAACTTCAGTTCCATATAAGGTTATTTATAACAAAGCTATTCATTATGAGAGAGTAGAGTATCTCTTGAGCTGGTCTTTTGTTTTTTTTTTACCTATCACTTCTTCTTTTTCATGTTCTTTGAATAGTAATTATCAAATACAGTTGATTTGATATAACTCTACTAAGATTTCTCAAAATTATTGGCAAAAATTAAACTCCAAGATGGCATATACATTCATGTAAATTACAGACAAAAATTAAGAACCAAGAAATCCCCAGATAACACTGGTTTACTGAAGCAACATTTTTATGCAAAATCTATTGGTATTTTCTTTGTTTTAGTATGTGTTCTTTTGTGAAGGTGGCTAATGAAAATTATTAATTTGCAGTCCAAGTTAGAAGTAGAGGCACTGAGTTTTTAGGAAGAGAAAGCAAACTTCTTTGTCAGTAAAATACTTATGCAGGTAGTTATATTGTATCATCTAGAAGTTAAAGATCATTTGCTTTTCATGAATATTTTATATCATCTTTACTTGACTCCTACTAGATTGGAGAACAAAGGTGACTGTTATCATTCTCATCTGATTCTCTCTCTTCATTGATAGAGAATACAGGAAGCCCAGAGCTTTAGTTCTCTGTCTAATCTTTTAGTGATCATTCAGAGACTTATTTCTTTTAGTGTAGGGAAAGTATTTTCAAATATGACTGTCACTCATTGTGGTTAGTAAGGATGCAGACTAGATGGGAAATTCCTGTATCACTGATACCACTAATGAACTTTGCTCCTTAAATCTTGAAATTATCTTCAACTTTATCTTATCCTAATATATTCTACTAGGATTATATGAATATCCCTAAATCTTTTCACTTTTCCTATTATTCAGTTATAAGCATATTTGTTATCCATTCAGTTATTTCTTGGGTGTTTTTCCATTTCCTTTCTTAAGTGAAGTCTAATCTCCTTTTAGAACTTGATTGTTTTTTTATAAGTCTTGTCTGTTTGGAGCCTGCATAAGACTGGGTGTGTTGTGTATATGTACGTGGCCATGTGTGTTAATGGGGTATTGTATTTCTGCATTTCCTCTGTCTTCCTAATACCAATTACAATCCATTAATTATTTTCACCTTCTCTATGACACACACTCATTCCCTTCCCTTTACCTTTGCTGCTATCTGCCTACATTTCAGTAGATTTGAGGTTTGATGTCTGGTGAACAGTGAGTGTTCTTTTCCTCCTAAGCTATTGCTAAAATCTTAGGAGATTTTTAACCTTTAGCTATAAAACTAGCCAACATTTACTAAATGTACTTAAGTGAAAATAACTTTCACTTTTACTTCATTTTGGTGGCCCATTCTCAGGGTCACGTCGTTAGTCTTCTTGGTAAGTGGATATATTTTACCTGGAAAATCTTGAGTTGAATATTCTGCTTTGACCATAATGCTCTGTCCATTTGGCTGATTTAGAACTTTGCTACTCCTTTATCTGCTTCTGGAAACCACAAATACCGCAGATATTCTGAGGCCATTCTTTCCTGATCATTCTCATATTTTTCCTACCCACCAAAGTGTGTCATCAGTCATCTTGATTCATTCTCTTGCTGTAATCTTCCCCTTTCTAGTAAGAAGCTCTGGACAGTGCTGAGTTCTTTGTGCACTGTTCCTGTTTCCATGAGTCATTGTTCCCTGAGATCACAGTTGTGCCCCCTGGTGGCAACTCTAAATGTTCAGGGTCATGTTGCAGCTGGGTCTGCAGCAGGGACCTTCCAGTCTTGCATGGCCTAAATTGTCCCTTACATCATTTTCTTCAAGGACAATTCTAAACTTTAGAGCTCTTTAACATATCATTCTAATGGCTATTTTTAGCAAAATACCCTTGCTTTGACTGGATCGGGGCCTTTAGGACTGAACTCCCTTTATTTCAAAACTACTAATATATTGTAAGATAAACATCTCTCTCTCTCTCTCTCTTGCCCGAAAGAATGAGTGTTTTTCTTGTCTTTGTGTTCTTCTCCTTCTTCATTCAAATTTATCCGCTTTTGTGTATTCAGTAAATTATTTCTAGCAGTGTTGTTCCTTACTCTACCCTGTAATTGACATATTTCCATAAAATCCAGGGATAGGTTAATTTTTACTCATACTGCGGTAGCAATTCTCCCTTAAATCTTTAACCATGTCCTACCTTTCCACATCTCTCCTCCTCAGATAAATTCCACAAAAGCACTGTCCACTTCCATGATCATAGCCTAACTTCTTACTTACATCTGCAGGCCACTTTAATCTAGTTTCTCACCTCACCTTTGCTGCTGGAATTCCACTTTGGAATCTCATCAGTGGGCTCTCAGCCTGATTCTGGCACAATGGAGCCCCCCAGTTTTGTCTTTCTTGCCTGACATTCTGCCCGCTCTCACAGCAGGCCTATCTACCTCATATTAACCTTAGCTTTGTTCTTTTGCCTACTGTTCTTTGTATGCTTTTTTGATAGCATCTCTTCTATTTATATACTCATTACTCTCACACCTAAGCTTCTGCCTCTGCACATATAATTCTTATATCTATCTGTACTCCTCAAACACTCAAAAGTATCTCTACTTGTGTGGCACCAAGGTATCTTGTATTCCAAGTTTCTATGACTGACTACAAGGCTCTCCCTAATGTATTTTCTTCCTTTGATTTTATATCTCTGTTGCAGTATCATGACCGAGCTACCTAGAGAAGTACCTTTGACCTTTCTTTTGTCTCATATATTACATTCACCCAGTTGGTGAAATCTTCTCATTTGACTCCCTGATTTTCTTGAATTATGTTGCTCATCTGCTAGGTCTTCATCATTTGATACCTTAGTCACTGTAGTTGTTCCTAAATTTTCTGCTTACAGTCTCATCCCTCCTGAGAGCTTCTTCTCCTTTTCCTGCAGTGCACAGATCAGGCACACACTTGGATTTAGCAAGGCTGTGCCTAGTGTTCACTGTTTACTCTTAGAACTGTTCCTTCTAGGAAACCCATTCCCTGTCATGAGAGGCTGGGTTCACTGCTTTGCCTCTGAGCCCATAACATAGAGTAATTGATCTGAATGTATTCTTGAATAAATGGATGGATGAACCTTAAGTAGAGGTTTGATGGAGAAGAAAGTAATATGGCAAAGTGTTTAAGCATAACAGTATTAAGTCTTTAAATCTGTAATTGTGATATGTAGACTAGTCTCAGTGAGAGCAAGGCTATGTTTTGATAGTTGTGCGAGACGATTAGCCATAATCCATGGCCAGCTGGATCAGAGATATTGTTTCTCGAATACATAGAGAACCAATGGGATGAATATGAGCCGTGAAGAAAAAAGCCATCAAAATTTCTGGGAAAAAACTATCAAGGACAGTAATGCAATATTCTCTTTGATAGCAAATTTTGTTGTATTGCTGCTTTTTGTTGTATTTGTTATTGTTGTTGTTCAGGGAGATACAAATCATTTTCCTTGAGCTACCCACAAAACACAAAGGAATAGATCATAATTTGAAATATGTATTACTACATAAATGTAGAAATTATGTATGCAGAAATAATAAAAATACCAAGAATAATAATAAATAGCATTTGTTGTGTTCAACTGTGCAAAACACTGACACTTTGGAAGCACTGCATTATATTTCCTTTTACTCATAGAGTACTGGAAGGTAACCAGGGACGTTTTCCCCTTTACTCCCAAGGTTAACTTTTGCAGTTGCTGGAATACTGTGGAGTGAGGGCTGAGACATAAGTTGTCCTCCAAAGCCAATTTTCTCAAAACTTTTTTTTTCTCCTCAAATATCATTTGAAGATCTTACTTTCCTTTTTATTGCATGATTTATAGTATGACTTTTTCTTTTTATGCTTATTTGTAACCTGCTTAACATAACACATTCACAGTGGAATTATGAAATAATTTGACCATGCCTCATTTTCCTACCTCATATCATAAAATTTGACTGTATTTTTATTCTCCTAATAGGATGATTGGCATAGTATGAAGATATCTGTAAACTGTTGTCTTTAAAGATAAGCATTATATTAACTCAGATAATTTTTTATCATTTAAACATTGCTCTTTATTTCAGGATAGTTGTCTCTATTTAATTATCTTATAGTCAATATTAAGTAGAAGGACAAAGGTTTTACTCAGAAAAACCAGCTGTTTTTTAAAGATGTTTCATTGTCCTAAGGTAGATCCACAAACACAGTTTCAACACTGATGTACATGAAACTACCTCGCTGTTTTATTTTTTATATATATATTTAAGGCTATACAAATGCAAAACTTACACCATGTTTTAAAAATAAAATTTCAAAGCTTTCTTAAGGACTATTGCTAGGCACCAAATGGAAAAAATCAGAAGCAGCAGTCTTTAGGGATAAAAAGAAAAAATGCTAAGACAAGCTTAACTTTTTAAGGCAAGGAAACCTTTGAAATATACTCGTGAAAATCAACGTATGTCTCTTCTTGTAATTGCTTATTTTCCATTCCATAGAAATGATGCAGAAAATGGGCAAATTAACTCATCATTAAGAGTACTTCTTACAGCCTTAAAGACTTATAAAGGGTACATTTTATTAGAAATGCAATGAGAATTAAGTGCTTTGGTCACTTTGGACTTTGAGGGTGTGTTCCCATTGTATAGTGATCACTGAGAGTCCATGTGAACCCCAAGCTCAGAGAAAGCCTGACTGGCTGGAAGGGTTGTGCTGAAGGCTTTCACATAGTTCCTATTACTAAGGAAACCACTCGTTTTGTCTGAACATGCTCTGAATAGATGTCTCATTTGAAGTCTGGTGCTCAAACCATGAGGATTGCATTATGGAGCCGAGAAACAAACGAGGGGAACAAAAAATACTTGAAAATGCCACCAAGCATTCACAAAGCGTCGTACTGTAATAACATTCCATGAGACAGAAGGTGCATTTATTTTTTGCCGCATTCCAAGTTATTTCAGTGTTATAAAAGCAAATTCCTTTGCCTGCCCACGTAATCCAAATAAGCAAAGCAGATGTTCTCCTGACCTATTCTTAATTCCTGCTCTTGTTAGGGTCTCGCTGAGAAGTGTGACATACAGCAGAGGAAGGACAAAATACGAATTCTCATATTAATCTCGATTTGCTTGGTGTGTCTTCATAACTCAGTGGTGCAGTTATATCTGTGTGCCAATAAACAAACACATGTTCAGAGTCAGACTTCAGTTTGCAGCCTCCAAATTGTCACTGTTAAATTCGGAATGGCTACTGCAACCTAGTGCTGGATGCTTGTTAATGAGCATCCGATTCAGACGTGGAATGAAAGAATTCGCTGCTAGGAGGCTCCTCTCTTCGCAGCTCCTACCAGCCCTCAGCAGAGATAGGAGCTACTTCCTTTCTCCCTCACCCTGGAAAGTAGGATTTAATGACAGTTTGATTGCAATGTATTTTTTATTATTTCCCTTTCTACTTATTGATGTAGTGAGTTGGAATTTTCTGAGCAGTGCAGTCGCCACCTCTGCACAGTGTAGGATGTCAGAGAAGGGAGGCAGTATTACTTTGATTTTGAGATACTTTAAAATTTTCAGCAAACAAGACATAGAAGTACATTGGTTAATTCCACATGCAGACATTGATAGATGTTCATTGATGACTTAATGTTGTACTGTTTGGCTGGTGATCATGGTCATTAGGTGCCTTCCTGCATTACAGTCCATGACCCAGTGAGCTCTGTGGACTCCTAGCCCAGAGCCTTAGAGCTGCGCTCTGTGGTCAGGACAGACAGGAGCGGCTCAGAGCCTCTCTTTGGAGCACAGGTGTTACAGCACTGTGATGAGGCACTGAAATTTCTAAAAACCTAGAAACAGGCATAGTAAGCAAGTACAGTTTTCTTTCCTTCACAAGTTCTTAAAGATCAATAGAACAAAATTAATAAATGTGAAAAGTCACCAACTTTGTCAGAAAGGCTAATGTTTAAAAACCTCCTTTTTTCCTTTCATCCCTTTAAATATATTGGCAGTCACATATTTTTAATACACATATATTTCAAGTTTGTATCTTAAGGTTTTTCCACCTGACAAAATTTTAAGAATTTTAAGTGGAATTGAGTAAGGAGAAATTAAATGATTTTGTGACATTAATGGCCCTCTATTCCAACATCACTAAAAGCCCCTAGATTAGAAACCATGAACAAAAGAAAGTTTATTCATATGGAAGTACACAAATACTTATCCTATCAATAATAGCCTTTCTAGTTCTGATTATGTTTATTTTGAAATGAGCAGCTTAAAGCTGCCAGCTGTTGCTGATCTGATTTGCCTACAGAGTATTTATTTAGGGTGTATGTTTAGCAGTGTAGGTATCACAGTTGCTAACAAGAAAATTCTTCTAATTCTGGATTTCTTGTGAGGTTTTGGTTTGCAAAATGTATATATATTAGGTCCCTTATAGGTTATCTTGTAAGCTTTGACAGAGACAAAGGTGTCTGCATTGTTGTATTCCTGGTATTTGACATAATGCCTGACATAGAGTAGGTGTTCAGTAAGAAATTAAACTGAAATTGTTTCATATGGGAAAAATGTAGCAAACTCAGCATCTATACATGACCCTTGCCTGGCTTGAGTGTTAAATGATGGAGGCAGTGAATGTTTAATTTATTTTAATACTTGGATGGCAAATTCCAATTTTCTGTGTCCTTTCAATCACCTATAAATCTTTTTGAAATAATTTTTGTGTTTGCAATGTAAGGATTGAGCCAAATCTGTCTCCCGAACACCTTTGCTTTGTTTCAAGCCTATAGTGCTTGTATTTGTATTTCGTTCTCTCAGCGGGAGAACTCTCAAAATGTCTCCAGCTACCATGAAATATCAGATACTCATTATAATTTGGTGTCTGCCTGCAGCAATAAGATCTGCAGTCTGTTGTAACAATCATATGTTTCAGTTAGCACCAATAGTCATTTTACTTGGAGAAGTAAGTTTAGAAGGCCTGAATTTGTTAGTGGACCAAAGAGATTATAGTTTGAACAGAATAGAATATTTAGTTATTACTAGTACATATCTATAATTGCAGAGTTACAAGCTCATTTGGTAATTTTTGGCAATTTATGTTCTTTAATATATATTGTTGGACATACATTTTGTCTTGAACTAGCCAGTGTCTCACACGTGATTTGGAATATTGTAGGAAGGCCCTAGATAAAACCTTCTCAGGCTAGATAAAATTATAAGGATGAATAAAATAAAGTTAATTTAAAAACAAATGCCCATTATACAGCATTATTAAAATTAGGCTTACAAAATAATTCATGCTTAACTCAATGAAATATTCACTGATTTTTAAAATTTCTTTTATACTGTTTAAGTAAATGCTATGTCTAAAAATATTTCTTAGGTTTATTGTAGAAAGTTTGGATAACTCAAGGAGTACAAAAAAGTAGGTAGGGTATAAAACATCCACCTATCAAAAAAGACATAATACACATTGTGATATACTTTGTTTTCATATTTTTTGTTCTTATGTGCAAGAAAATAGTGCATATTTTAAAATTTATTTGCTAATACTGTATAGTTAATCCATCCCTCAAATATTGGGCAGGACATTTATTTTCCTGAATGTTTTTTTCAATAGTCTAGACTAGTACTAGATACTAAATAATGCAATGACTAAGCAGCATAGGATAAGTTTATTAGAAGTGGACTTTCAACTTTCTAGATCAAAACATTTGCGCACCACCACACACATCCCTGGAGTCTTTGCAGTGAACTCCATCACCAGTCAGTTTTCAATTGTCTAATAGAGTCTCATAAAGTTGCTGTGCTCAAATTTGTGATCATTATTTCCAGCCTCTTTAGTACCTGTAATTACAGTTGTGTATGACCATATCAGGAATAATCGACACATACTGTAGATTGCTTCCCTGAAAGTTCATGGAAAGGAATTAGATTTTAGTTGTATTGGGAGGCCAGTAGATGGCTTTAGGATAGTTACAGATATTGTTGCATTTACTGCTTTTTAAGTTCACTGTTTCTGAAATCACTAGGCTGTTTTGTGGAGAATCAGCTAAAGGTGGGTAGGAATTAAGAGGAGAAACATACACTGATAACTTGGCCAACCTCTATGGTAGCCGAAGACATAGTGAGAGATACTAGAATTCTACAGATTTTAAATTTAACCCAAAAACACTGCTCGTGGATTGTACAATTTAACACTGCTTCTGTATAGAAAAGATGACCTAAGCAAGACTCCTACATTGCAGTGGACAATGGGGTTAATAGTGTGATGGAGATGCCCAGGTGGTAGATGACTAGTGAGATGTAGGACTCCAGGAGACAAGCATGTTGTCCTTATTCCTAAGTAGAATGTTTTCCTGTCTACTGGAAAAGTAATATTTGATTGATTGATTGATTGATTGATTGGAACTGTACTCAGTACCTTGCATTTGCCAGGCAGCCATTGTGCCACTGAGCTATCTCCCTAGTCCCTAAAATGATGTTTTAATGTGCTTTAAATATTTCATGTCTTGCCCAACTGTGTAAAACAAAACAAATAAAAACATCATCAGTTCTGGTCATTCATTTTCCTGAAGAGAGATTAAAATTTGTAATAGAAAGAGTTCCAAGTAGTAACCAGTATGTTATTCAGCTGTTTTTCAGAAATATAGTTACACAAAAAGCTGAAGAAATAACTGCTAATGAGAGCCAAGAAGATGTGAATTTTTGGACCAAATACAGGAGGCCAGGCTTTTGTCCTGATACAAGATTTTCTTGATTCTACCTGAGCCAATTTTCTCTAGTTAGTGGGTGGCTAGATGGAATCAGAACGTAGAAAAATAAGATATAGTGGACTTTTATTTTTCCTCAAGGAATGTTAATGAAAAAAGAGGAGAGGGAACTGAAAATAAGATGATTGGATAGATATCTTCCAAAGATATCTTCTTCTATGGCTTTTGTAGGAGATGGGTAAGGGAGTTAAGCAAATTACATCATGCTTAAGTCTCTGGTAAAATATCAAATTTTTGTTCTTCATTTAGTTTTGTCATGTACCATTGAAATTAACCATACCACAAAATCAACAGAAATGCTACCCAGGATTTAGTTTTCCTAAGGTACTAATTCTGGGCTGAGACACTGCAGCCACAGACTGATTGGAAGACAAGTCATTCATTAAGGAGATAGTTGCTATGAGGTGCGGAAGTGAGAATGATTCTGCTACAAAGAACTAGCAGTCTCTGAGAAAACCCATGGAGACAATGAAACCTCCATGTGCAACCAATCGGCCTGTCAAAAACAAAACAAAACTGAACGAAACAACTCCACAAAAATGGTACCAGCCATAGGTTGCATGTCTGAATGTCAGCAGACGAGTAAGTGCATACTGAGTAGAGGTAAGCTCTGCCCTTCTCGGACTTGTGAATCACTGAATAATCTTGTTCAAATACAGACTCTCACGGATTATTCCTGGAGTTTACCCTGAAATTCTGCCTCTCTAATACTGTCCCAGAAGATGCTATTGTTGCTGATACAGAGACCACGATGATTGGCAAGGATCTAGTACATATGCCAAATCATGAAATCAGGGGATGCTTCTACAGTGCCATAAGGAGAGTGACTTGAAGAAATGAAAAAAGATATTTTCTTTAGAGAGAAGTTATTATCTGTCTGACCACTGAAGCTAGTGGAGTAGAGCAAACTTAAGCTAGATGAGATATTTGGTTTATTTGATTTTCTGATAGCTATCAAGCAGAAGGCTGAGGAGAAGATTAAATTTGCTGTAAACAAAAGTAAAGCATTACTTTCTCTGTGTATTCCAGAATAGTGAGTTAAGCTTGGTGTGCCTTTCAGCCAAATAATGGATACATTACATTTTAGATACACAGGGATGGTGCTTGGAGGAGCAATTTGTGTTTAAGGTATAAACAGAGGCTGTCAGTGTGTCTTGAGATGAACAGTGTGGCAAAAGAGTACAGAGAGACAATTAGGTTTCAGGATCTGACCTGGGCTACTCTCATTTAATGTGGAAAGGCCAGGAGGGGAGAATGAAGAGCATGGAGTGGAAAACAGTGCTGAAAGTGCTTACTATCATGAAATCCAAGACAGAAGTTTTCTTAAGAAAAAAAGAAATATATTAGGATTTGGGTAATTTTGAGTACTGTGAAAACAGAATATAAAACCATGAGAATGGGCAACTACTATTTATAAATTTATGAGTAAAAGTTTTCAGAGTTCAAAAACAAGTAATTTAAAAAATGTGTCAAATTTTTCAGCTCCCATTTCAATCAAACTTCTTAGCTCCTTGCCTTGTGTCCCTTGTCCCCTCCATTCATCTTATCTTCAATTTCCGCTCTTAGTGCATTTGATCTCTGTTGTTCTCTTCAATGGTTCTTATCAGTTCCTTCCATGTGACTAAATTCTGCCAGATTTCTTTTTTTTTTTTCTTAAAGATTCTATTTGTCTAGATTCTCTACAGATTTTCCACATCTCTGTTTTTTTGATGTTAGACAAATGTACTGCAAAACTACCCTTATCACTGAAATCTCATATGTGGTTGCAATCTTGGCAGAAAGAGAAATGAAAGAAGAAAACATGTATTCAAGTGTTTCTGGAAGTTCAAAACATATTCTAAGGAAAATCCGTACTCTGTCACCCTCTTCTATTGTGTTCAAGCCTCATTAGCAAGAACATTAGAATGTTGCTTCCCAGCTGTGTCTGTATAGATGAAATCTTAGTGAGCTGACTTCTCCTTTCTGAAGTGATCTAAATATTGTTCAGAGAATACTAGTTAGTTGGCAGCGGACCAAGCATTTAGGCAGAAATATGTCTAAAAGTGAGAGGAATAAAGATATGCCTCATGTGCCCATGTATTTTATTTACATGGGACCAAGATTAACTGGGTTTTGTGCTGAACCTTAACAAAGAAATCTTTTTCAGCAATGCTAGAAATAAAACTTGCTTTAATAGTTTATTGCTAGTACAATGTTTATGAAAAAACAAATTACTATTCTATAAATTTCTCAACCATTTAAAGTGGTAATCAGTAAAAAGAAAGACTCTGAACCATGTGATAAGGCTTCATGGAGGTTAGAAAGATTATGGGTCAGAAGTGAATGAGCCAGGTTTTATATTCTATCTTTGACCGGAAGTTAATGTATTCCTTTGGGTAAGTAATTTAACCCTCCTGGCTTTATTTCTTTGTCTATAAAATACAGAGATTACAAATAGCTGTCTCTGAAGTCTCTTCCAGTTCTCTTGTGTTATGTGTCTATAGTTCAGCAGTTGGTATCACTGGGTAACAAAGCAGAATCCAGGAAGTGTTTTCCATACAAAAGTATTTTGCATTCAAAATTTGGATATCCAAGCTTGGATACTGTCCTGTGCTCTGGTGACAAGCCACAGAGTAAGGGCACAGAGGACTGGCCAATAAACACACATCTACACACTTATCAAATAACAATTTACCCGAAATACACATTCCTCAAATTTTCTTACAAAGAAAACAAAGGTTACCAGTTTAAGAAGCTGTGTACAAACCATTAGAAATAATTCTTATCTTCCTGAGTGGTGGAGTTCTGCTATATAATTGGTAATATGACCAACAAAACACTTAAGGGTGACCTGTACTTCAGGAAATGAGAATTCACAGAAGATACTTCTCAAGGGAAGCAGTGAAATCCCACACATTTCATGCTCTTAAAAATGGACTACAATAACAGTAAGAATAATTCCACAGGGAATAATCTTGCACAGGCAAGTGATAGACATGATAAGCAAATGGGATATTTCTTTTCTGTTTGCCACGCCTCCATGAGGAAAGTGGCCATCAAGAGAAAATATTGCTGGGAACGTGGTCTCACATCTGTATAAGAATACCGAATGGAATGAGAGTAAACTCATCTCAGAGGTCCTATTTTAATAAATCAGCTTTTAATTAAAGAAAAATCATACTTGTAGAATAGTTACAGATTACAGGGACTCTCCACATACAGTATTCTCAGTGATTGAAATCTGACACATTTGCTTTCATCTGATCCTGATTAAGTTTTTATCCATCTTTCTTGTTTCCTTAAAAAAATGTCCACTCATTTTTTCTTTTCCAGACATTTTTATTTAACAGCCAAAACAAAAACAAAAACAAAAAACCCAACAAAACAAAAAACTCTATTGCCTTTGTTATTGCCACCATATATGTCCTTCCTGAAAGGCTACTGTTCATTAGCTGCACACTAATCACAATTATCCTGATAGTGTTCAGGAGTGCAGCCATGGGGGCTGGGGATTTAGCTCAGCAGCATAAGCTTCTGCCTTGTAAGCATGTGGTCGTGAGTTCGATCCCCAGTACGGATTTAAAAAAAAAAAAAAAAAAAAGGAGTGCAGCCATGGAGTGCTCTATTTTAAACTTTGGGGAAATGTTTTTTTAGCACAGTGGATTGCTGGCATTTTCAGAGGCAAAGGCTTTCTTTTGAGGTGAGCCTGCAACCCTTTGCAGCTTTATGGCACTCACTGTTTTCTTCCAGTTGAATTTATAGCTCTCTTTTCATTATTCAAAGCCTCTTTGGACTTTACACATTGGTAGGTGTTTTTCTCACTGCTATTTTATATCTAGTCCTACTTCCATGACAAAAATGTGAGCTAAAAACCATTTTCTTTCCAATCTGTAAATGTCTGTTGTGAGGTACCTGGTAACAGTTTTCTTCTCTCCTTTGTTACCTATGGACTGTCTTTGGAGGAGAATGTCTGGATGTAAAGCTTCAGGCATGGCTGTTCCTAAGGTCAAATTATTCATGTTACATTTGTAAATAGTGAAAGAACACTTCAGTGAGACATTGTCCTGTCTTTTGCGTTAGAAAACTGGTTCAAAAGCACATTCCAGAAAGATCTGAATAGAGCCTGGGTGTTGTTTAGATTAAACAGCTATCCTTCCAGTTGAGCTGGGTGTCTAGGAAAGAGTCTTTTCTCCATCTGTCTTCCATGTCTGCCCTACCTAGTAGGTGGGTAGAGTCATGAGTACCTTGGCAGAAGCACCTAGAATACTATCTTTGTATATATTCACAAACATCTGTATGTTTAGTGGCCACTGAACAATTGTCTAGTATAGATACATCAAATAAGCAGCATTTCACTGCAGCTTGCCCATGGCCAACATTGCTGAATGATCATAGTGCTTCTTCCTGCTGAACACAAAGCATGCTTCTTCATGCCTGGCAGGCATGACCAGTAAAAAGGAGGTGGTGCAAAGGAAAGCATCTGTTTGCTTAACCAGATCTAGTCCAGTCATCTCCTCAGCTGAAAGATGAGAGGAGAAAACTAATAATGAAAATATTTGCTTGGCTTGCAAAAGGAATCGTTTACAAAGCAGGCCTCTTGACCCTCAATATTGTATCCACTTTTCTTTTGCCAGTGCGTTTCCACACACTCAAACTTCCTTCGTGGCTGAGTATCAGACTGAGTACTGAATAGAAACAATTCTCTCAAAGAATTGTGGTTTGGTTGTTGTTGGCAAAGAGACAGCTGACTTCACCCCCCTGGATAGAACAACAGAAAGCATTTCAGGTAGACTTCTTGTTTTGCTTTGCTTTGCCTTGTTTTGTTTTATTTTGCTTTTGAGGGCAGGGACTTCTCATGCAGTTCAGGTTGGAAATTCATGCTGATTCCCCTGCCTCAGCCTCCCAAATGCTGGGATTACAAGAGTGTACCACCACACCCAGTTTGAGTAAGATTTCTAAAATGTCTTTTCTAAAATTAGAATGACATCATGCTTTCTCCTGGGAAGTTTAAAATTCAGAGAATGGACAGTATCTTTTAATATCCCTATTCACTATACTAATATTTTAGTTACAAGTTGAAAAGAAAAAAAAGGTTAAAAGGAACTTTTCAACTAGTTTGTGGTAGCACTGTTTTTCTTGCCTTAATTTTATATTTGTGTTGTTAGAGATATTAAAAACAATAGTCAGTTTGAATGATCTTACTTTGTTAGTTGATATTTTTCTTCAAAAACATTTTTTGTTTTGTTTGATTAAAGAATGTTTGCCCAATTTTAAAGTCTGCACTTTGTGCATTTCATTATTTGCCCCCAGAAGTGAGATGTAGGACTTTTTTTTTGCAAAGTATGCATAAAATGACAAATTCAAGCTATATATTGATTTATTAAAAATATGAAAATTAACCTCTTTTTGTTGCTTTTTGCATATTTATATCATATTGGAAATGTGAGAAGTTATTTCATATAGAATACATTTTTCTTTGCCAAAATTTATCGTGAAATGTTCCTTCCCTACCATGAAGAATGCTGTCCATCAGTCACAAATATTGTTACATTATTATTTGTGCTATATGAAATTAATTTAGCCATCTGTCTCCTCACTTTCCTTCTCTTAGTCTTTGTTCTCTGTGGTCTCTTTGTACAGGTATAGATGTGTGGGGGGGAGTCCCTGTACTTACGCTGATACATATGCACATGTACAGTCTTTCCCTCACCATTCTGACATGCAGAACATAATGTTTATGTTTTTCCTTTATATATTTAATGGTTAACTGACATTCAGAACATAATGTTTATGTTTTTCCTTTATATATTTAATGGTTCAAACTTCAAATATCCTGGTGGTACACTGACTAAAGTCAAAGACTACTAGTTACTTGGGTTTCTTCGAAGAATTTTGTTTAACATTGCTTTCCACTTCATATCCTTGATCTATTTCTTAAAGCCTCTGAACTATTAAGGGCTTTGACCATGACTTTTTCTAGTTCTTAGATTATTTCTGTTGCTTTCCTTTCTTCATCTCCTTTGTCAACTTTTCTGCTCTCTGTCATAATGGAACAATATGTTCTCCCCTTGAGAAACCAGGTTCGAATCTCACTTTTACCGTGTGCCATATTGTGTCCTGCTCACTGTCTTGACCTCATTGAACTTTAGTTTTCTAATGAAATAGTGCTTTTCTGTATCAGAGAGGCTTTCTACAGGAAGGAAAATGGCCACTTGAACTGGGAGAATTTGAGGATTTATTTATATAAGGATTAATCTAGTTACACATATGATTATCCTGAGGGAAAAGGACCAGCGATTTTCTTTCAGAGACACAGCCAGTCTGAGGCAGTCCTACCAGGAGAAAACTTTATGGAAAATGCCAAGTTCTCTCCTGTCCCTCTGTCTAGGCTTCACCTGGGCTCTCCATTGTCTGCACTCAGCTTTGAAGCAAAGGTCGAGGCTATTTATGTAACCCACACAGGACACAGATCATGGTGAATGTAAGAGTTTACGCTAACTGTAAAGTTAGACTGAACCATTCCCAAGAATGTCCTCATTCCTTTTGGGTGGAGGTTTCCAAATCATCATTCAGTTTCCTCAGTTTCTTTAATTTACTTGAGAACTCATATAACCTCACCAAATCTGTTATGTTCGTAAATGTGGTTTATTATAGGAAAACGATACAAAGTAAAATCAGCCAATGGAAGAAGCACATGAACAGGTATAGGAAAGTAGTCTCTCATTGTCCTGTGCCACTAGAATCAGGATTCATTCCTTTCTTGGCCTGAATGTATGACAGTATGCACTGAGTATTGCCGCCCAGGGGAGCGCACTCCAGCTTGTATTGAGAGTTTCTTTTGGGGCTCCATAAACATAGACATGATTGATTGATTGATTGATTGATTGCATATGTGGTTGATCTCAGTCTCTGGGTCAAAGTCACACCCTAAGTCACTTTGTTGTTCTTTCTGGTGTACTCACACTTACCCTAAATCCTATCCTTGGACTGTCCTATCCTATGTATAACCTAAGACCTTTAGGCAGTCAGAGACACTCCTAATATTCTGAGAGCCTAGAGATTGCCTTCTGGAAGCCAAAGGCTAAGTCCAGATCTTATTTTGGACAAGTTAAGCCCTCTACTACACAGTAGAAGAGAATGAAAGTGAATCTGGAGGGTCATACTTGGCTGTTTGGTCCTTTGACTTTGACAATCACTTCAGAGATTAAAAGAAATAAATAATATAAACAACCTGAGGTGATACCTAGAATATGTACCCTGTCTTTTAACATGTTACATTCTTAAGAAATTTCTTTAATCTTTTTTCCTTTTCTTTAAAAAATGACATTTTTGCTTACGTTTTCTTTTTTTTTTTAGGTTAATGATTCTCACTTTAAAATCTCTAGAACAGGCTATGTCCTTTATTCTAGAACAGGGCACTCTGTTTATTCTAGAATAGGATACTTCCATTATTCTAGGACAGGATACTTCCTTTATTCTGGAACAGGATACCTCCATTATTATAGGACAAGATACTTCCTTTATTATAGGAAAGGGTACTTCCTTTCCCTCACAGAATTGACAACTTAGTATGGAGACAAACAGAAACCAAACCAACCAGCCTTCCTCTCTCTCTCACACACACATAAACACAAAACAGAACAGCTCCAAGTTGTCAAAAATACTTCAAGGCAAAGCGAGGGTGCTGAGTTAGAGACTAGCTATGTGAGCATGCCAAAAGGAGAAGGAACTAACCTTAAACTGAGATGCTAAATCTGGATGGGAGCCAGCTTGAAAATGATGCAGCGGCTGCCAGAGAGCATTCTGTAAAGAGGGAACACTATTTCCTGAGTCAGGAAAGAGCTTGATGCAAAGAGTAAGTAAAAGAATATTCATGTAACTAGAGCATTGTGAGTGAAAGGCAGCGAGAAAAAATAGATTTTAATGGAAGTGCCACAGTAAAACCATTGAAAGGCATTCACGTAAATAAATAATATCATTCAGTTTACACTTTTAAATATTACTCTGCCTGCGCTATGGAGAATCAATGTATTTTGGAAACTGGATGGCTAGGGTAGGAAGCAAAAGACCTCTTAAAAATCTGTTAGCAGAAAGAGAAAAAAGAAGATATAAATTTGTGTATATATATATATACACTTAAGATTACTAAGATGATTGTACTACTAATTCTATTAGTTCTTGGAACTAATATCCAGTTAGCATCCATGGGATTAGATCAATTTTGCATGACTATATCTGTTAATTCAAGTAAGGTTTTTGATAAATAAGAGATATTATGGTAGCCACTGTTGATTTCCTGTTGTCTGGTTTTGAAGTTCTGTGTTATTTGCAGTGTTTTGCTCTGATCTGTTTTGTTCAGTTTTGTTTTGCTTTGCTTTATTTTGTTTTATTCTCTTTAAAATAAAAAATAAAAAAATAGAAAAAAATCTTGTTAGAGCAGTTCAGGTGGCAGTGTGTGCGTATGGGGAAGAGCCTGAGCATGTGAGAGGTATTTGGAGGTAGGTGGATGGGAAGAGCAAAGGGAGAATATGAGGGAGAAGGAAGACTGGGAAACTCTTAGCTTCCTTTAGAATCAGAGCAGACTCTCCAGGACTCCCAGTGTTGCCATTCCTGGCTTCTGTAGTCGTGCTGCCTGAGTTTCCTGCAGACTCTGTAAGACTCATATCCTCTTGCTTGGTCAACAAACTCCAGACTCTGGCAGTCACTGTGTGGTTTGGGCCTGGACCCTCCTGCTTTATTGATCACCTTTTCACTAATGGATGTGGTTCACTGGCCAGTGGAATGAGTCATTGTATCTGAATCCTATCTCCACTTCTCTGCAGCCTGTGAACCTGTTGTAGTCCAGACTAACTGCCATTTCACCACGAGAATGTTACTTGATTTCGGAAATTAACTGATACTACATCTCCTGCACAAAACTCTTCATTCTATCTGGAAGACAAAGAGGTTGACTTAACTCACAGATGTATATATTAGGAATGCAACCGGGAGCATGAAACCAAGCACTGAGTCTTGGGATATTTTTTAAAAAAGGCTATAATTTGGTCTGCATCTCAGAAACCTAATACTATAGGTTTCTTATAGATTGTGGAAGTGAATTTATGTAAAATTCATTTAAATTATCTAAATTTTGAAGGCATTATCTGAAGCCAGGCATGGTGGTGCATGCCTATAATCCCAGCACTCAGGAAGCTGAGGCAGGAGGATCATCCTGATCTCCAGGCCAGCATAGTTAGTTCAAGGTCAGCCCGAATTACATAGTGAGACCCTGTCTCAAATGAAAAAAAAAAAAAAAAAAAAAAAAAAAAAAAAAAAAAAAAAAAAAAAAAAAAAAAAAAAAAAAAAAAAAAAAGACAACAAAAAATAAGACATCTGAATCAAAAGAGAATGAAAATCAGCTCTGAAAATATGCACAAAATTCATTCAATTTCCCATAACAGCCTATTTTTAAATAAGTATTTATGTTGATAATAATAATGAACTGTTATTGACATCTATTGAGTCCTTAGTTGCCCTCAGCATTTTACATGAATGCATCCATTTAGCTGTTTTAAGAAAACAAGGGGATGTATGCTAAATTATCTCCATCTTGTAAATTTAAGACTGAAGCTTAGAAAGGTGAGATAATGTGCTGTAATTTTTATTACCAGTAAGTGCTGGAAACTGGACTCAAATAGCTGGACTGTCACACATGTCCACTTCTGAATCCCATTATGGTGACTCTTCATAGAATTTCTACAAAATGCAGTGCATTAAAAGATGAAGGTTATGTGCAGGCTTGCTGAGAAAGAAAAAAATTCACTAGTATTTTTTGCATTTTGTAGATTTATATTATCAGGTTTTCCTGAAAGATCAGAAAATAATAAGGTACATGGGTGAAATAATGTGATTCCTTGTATAAAAGTCATAGGAATGCCAAGTTGAGGGCATTTTAAAACTTGAGTTGTGGTAATGCCTGCAAATGCAGTTAAGATAAATGAATGGCTAGTTCACACAGTCTTTCTGAATTGTCAGTAATAGGCTTAGGTAAAAAGGTCATATCCATCTTGATTCCAAATGGATATTTATTTTTTTTAAATTTGCTTTTTTGGCTTCCTTGAGTTTATTACACCGCTGTTTACAAAAATAAATCAGTGAAGACTTGGCACATTGCAGGCTCTGTTTTCTAGACACTGAAAGGAATATTGGCATCATTTCCATTAGCTTACTAACTAATGAGACAGCTTTGGCTACTTTCACAGGACTTGGATTCTAGTGAGAACGGTTTGGTTTTTTTTGTTGTTGTTGTTTTGATTTTTTTGTTTTGTTTTGGTTTTTTGGTCCACAATTAAGTATCTAATGTTAAATGTATTACCATATGCTATGAAGTAAAATTATATTTATATATATGTACACTGAGTGGAAGACCTCTCTGCCTTCTTGAGCCATGTACAAGCACCATAACTTTAGACACTGGAATTCACCAACATGAAATAGCAGGGATATTAAGTTTACCCTAGGGGAGAATTTGCTTTCTGGTCTCCTGGTAAAATTTGAGCCATGGCTCAGAACCTGTCCACTTTGTCAGCAGAATATGTAAATGACAAGTTACAAATGCCAGGATATATGAAAATCAACACTGTGACCGTTTGTTTATTGAGTGTCCTGGATGTTCTAGTAACTATTTAGACCCTGAGAGAAGTTCTAAGATAGTCTTTCCCTCTGAAGTGCCAAGAGAGGTAGGTCTAAAGCAAGCGAATATTTTTCAGCAGTCAATTCTGGACAAGGTTATTATCATTAGCTCTAGAAGAGAAAGTGCTTTGTGGTCCTTGGACTAATTAGAGAAAGTTTCAGCTTTTCATTATCTTATATGTGAAAAACAAGTTCAACTTAATTTTATTAGTGTATGGTTCTATTTTATATGACTGAGTTCCTTCCTACTTAACCACCATTGGTAAGATGTAAGAAAGAATGAGAAAATATAATGAGAAAGCCCCACAATGAGAAAAATAATAAATTTTTAAGAAAAATCAAGAAAAACATTTATTATTCATTCAAATGTCAGAGGTTTAGTTGTGGTTGTTTTTGTGGGGCTGGGAATTGCACATGCTGGTGAAGAGCTCGCGGCTGAACTACATGCCCACTTCTGAGTTTAGGGTTTTTTGTTGTTTTTTCTTAAAGTAGAAATTTGGTAGTGGGGCCCCTGTTAGTGAATGCTGGATCTTTTGTGTTAGTAAATGTTTTTCTAAGACTTCTGCTGATTTATGTGATGGACAGAGAAAGTGGCAATAACCTGGATAATTATTCTTGGGTTTCTGTTTGCTGATATACTTTGTGGATTCTCAAAGCTTCATTTCTAAGAGAGAATAGTTAGAATGTGACTTGGCAAATTGAGCTCTATGTATTTATTCCCTTACTCTCAGTTGTCTCATTTTTATGAAGTATAGGAATTTGTTTTTAATATATAGAATATAGCATGGGGAATAATATTCTCTTTAATTGTAATATTAATTATAATTTAATGGCTATTGTGTTAGTCTATTTTCTGTTGTGATAACAAAACATTGTTCACTGAGTCATTCATAAAGAATAAAGGTTTATTTTGGCTTTTGATTGTGAAGGCCAGCAAGTCTAAGAACATGGTTCCAACTTCTTTGCTGTTGATGATGGTTTTGTGCTACCCAATAGCATGGAAGAAAAATGGAAAGGGAAAGAAGATAAGAGAAACCCAGACTGAACTCTCATGATAGGCTCAGTTTTGCTGTTAAGAAATGCATTGTTCCACTCATGAAGATTCTTCCTGTCATGTGGCCATTACCAGCTAAGCCCCACCTTCTGGGGCTACCACATTGATAAAATAAGTTTCCAGTGGCTAAACTTTCCAGGGATATGTTCTACCTGTAGTAAATTATGTCTTACAAACACAATATTCAAGCTTCTCCTTAGAATTACTTGCTGTGTTAAAACTAAAGTTTGAATTATTTCAGAAAGGCAAGCCAGAGCATTTCAGAAATAAATCTAAGTAAATCTAAAACATACCATAATTTTATAGTGACATTAGTGTGGTCTTACTGTAAATTTTTTGCAGGTATTTTTGTGCATTTTCGTGGAGACGAATATTCCCAGGGCTTTAGCACTGAGCTACATATCCAGTCCCTTGTATTATTTTTTATTTTGAGAGAGGATCTTGCTAAGTTGCTAATTTTCCCAGGCTGGGCACAAATTCTCAATCCTTCTGCCTCAGACTCCCTGAGTGCTGAAAATACTGCTGTGTGCCACTGTGGCCAGCTGTAGGTATATCTTATTGTCATCATTTTGAACTCATAATACAAGATTATTTTTGACTGGGATGACCACTTGAGTTAGAAAGGATATGGTTTATTCTCTTTATTTGGCTTTATTGCAGACAAAATTAACGAGTTTGTGGAAATTTAAGACATTGCAATTTCTTTATCTTGAATCCTGCCTTAGCAGAAATGGAATGCTGGTTACCTTGAACTTCATTATTGTGATCCTGAGAGAGACACTGAGGGGCCTATTGAAAGGAATTCAAATAAGCTTTCATTTAGAATGTAATATATAGCAATCCATGTATATATTCTGCAGATGTGTACAAATATACATGTGTATATACATGCATTATATATACATATATATTTTCACATTCCAATTCAAGAAATTTCTCAATTGTGATAAGATTTTTTTATGAAGATTTGTATTTTTATATTAAGGAAAGAAGTTTTTTACAGTGATTGTCTGATTGTTGTCTTTCTGTTGCTGGATAAAGGTGGCATTTGAAAATAGCAAATGAGAATTCAGTTGATTAGGATTTTGATATAACAGATCAGCCTAATCCCCAACACCAAAGATACATATATTTGATTTAGCGCCATTGGAAGGTGTTATTTCACTGATAGTCTTAACCTGGGGTGTCATTTATTCAGTTGTATTTAATATGTATGAAGGTTCCTATGACTGGTAAATTCTGTGAGATCTTGTTTAAAATAAGTATCCACAGTATATTAACCAGGAGGTGTTACTCATATTATTTTAAGAATTATGTTTATGCCCTGAGAGACTAGCAAAAGAGATTTGGTATTAGACTCTAATGAATAAGTATTAAAATTAAAAAAAGACATATTTTTAAAAGTAACAGTATCATCTTACCTTTTCGGAGGATGATTAGCTCCCAGCAATGTAAGTCTTTTCCAGTATTCCAGAGGATCTGAAGAGGCATGTGGCTGGCGCCTGCCTCTCAGAAGGCATCAGTCAGCTTGCCGGATGGGTGAAAGCACCATGAACCACAGGGAGGGCGCAGGTTCCGCAAATGTGGAGCAAGGGAGTGTGATTAGGGGATTTTAAAGTTAGTAAAATCACTGTTCATAAAGTGTTGTGACGTTTATGAACTTAAAAGAAGAATGCTACTAACAGTTCTGGAACATCTCTGGGAACAAAAATGAATTCAAGATAATTACATTTAGAAGTGAAATCGACTTTAGTATGGCAAACTCTATTACATAGACTTGGGGTTCTGATGTTATTGTGAAGGGATTTCACATCAAACATTTTAAATACTTAAAATTTACAGCTACGGGGAATGGCCTTTATATTTCAGTATTTTCAGAGGAACTTACCTCAATTTTCCTAGTAAATACAGTATGTAACTCTAAAGACTTCCTTTACCTCTGTCTTTATAGCTCAAGCTTCATCTTGGCTCCAGGCTTTGAAGGCAGGAAGATATCATTGAATAAAATCATTAATGCCACTGGCCAGCCGTATGTGGTTGGCAGAATATCATTAGTATTTTATATAACTGAGCATGTTATGTAGATGATAAAGCTTGCATTAGTGTTATTTCCTTTATTTTTACTAGAAAATTTTCATAAGTGAACATTAAGTTGAGTAAATGCTATGCCATGTTAAATAGGCATAACTCAGGGATTCAATGGTTGTGTAAGTAATTGGCATCTTTGAATATAAAATTTTAATTTTTATTTTTAAATGCATCTTTGAATATAAAATTAAAGAAATTTAAAATAACATAGCTTATTGACGTTAGGCTTTGATAAAATGCTAATTATATAATATATTAAAAACAAATGCCTATAAATGCTTTAAGTTTTCATTAAATATGCTTATTCTAAAAGCAGTAGCCTAAGTACATTATTATTACACATGTATAAATATAATGAGTCTAGTATCAGTGTGTACTAGCCACTAGAATTTATCCTGGCATATTCCACAATTGTTTAAAGGCAAGTTCAAATATATATTTACTAGTTAGGTTGCTGTTTATGGGTTTACAAATCATTTTCCTTCCTTGAATTCCTTTATATCTCTGCCTACTGTGTTCTTTGAAGTATAATGAACCATTTTTTTAGTTAGCTGTTATATACATTCTTAATCACGAACAGCAATTAAACTTGTGCAGAGTGACAGAAAACCACCACGCCAAGGGCGCAATCTATGAAAGCAGGTGAGCAGTTTGCTAAGGCAGGCAGTGGTCAAAGAGATCCAGAAGCAGCACTCCAGCAGAAGGGTGGACTGTGCAGAGACCAGAGGCCAGGCAAACCATGGCAAGCACGCGAATCAGGGAATTCCTGACAGGTATCTTAGCAACAGATAAAGCTTCCAGAGAGAAGGGGCAGCCCAGCCTGAGTGCTCTGGAGCTCTGCGGTGCAGTCTTCTCATCCATATGTACCCCAGGCCCGGATCCCAGTCTGAGATGCCAAGTCCATGCTGGGGATGGGGAGGGGAGGAAAGATCTGTGCTACTATTCCTGCTATCACTTTTGACACCAGGAATTTATTGCCTTTTTTTTTTTTTCTGGTACAGAACCTGTGACTTAATGTTTAACTTTGCTAATAATTCTCCCCTACCCTTCACTGTGTTGTTCTTCAAATTTATCACACTGAAGACTTCTTGTGAAGTGCTGCAGGAATGCCTGTGGAGACAGGAAGGAGTGTGGAGGTTTTCCTCGCGTGATTTATTTTGAGCCTGATGCGGGGCACTCAGCTTCAACAGGGGCGATGCTGGCAATTTCAGAGCCAGCAGCCGAATCTCTCTGAAGGTGTTTGCCCTCACAGTATTCAGCAGGTAGAGCTCATCAGCTAACCATCGCCCCGTGCACCGGAGACGAATGGCACCTCCTGGGTTTCGGCAGGGATTAACCTGCTCTGTTCCCAAGGCAGAGCGCATTGGTAAAGATAATTTCGCATGAGGAACCAGTTGACATTTCTTGGGTACATTTAAATTGTGTCTTGTAAAAACTACAAATGGTTTAATTGGGCCATTTGGTGTGCCCTGATGCCAAGCATATATGTCAGTTGATGTCCCTTTGATAGTTTCTTCAAAATGAAGTATTTTTAAATGTCTTCAAGACAGGGACGCTCTTATCATGGTTAAAAAATAGCTGAAAGAGAGAAAAGGACATTCAAAAAGTCAAAACAACAGAATGATTCAAAAATCTTCTGTCTGTAAAGCATGAGCTTTTTAAAGTTGATGTATAGATGAATTTTTAAATTCCTACATATTAAAATATATCAAATAGGATTATTTTTAAATTCAGTCTTAAAAATATGGTCTTACAAGAATATGGTGGTTTTTAAAGATTTCAGTATACTGATTTGCTTCTTTCCCTGGACCCATTTTCTTCCCTTTTATTTCAAATTGCCACTTCACTGGTTCTTCCCTTAGTAATGATTCATATAAATTAATTTCTCTATGAAAATGAGGTTGCTTTTTCTGGGTTACCATACCTCACTAACATAAAAATTTTGGTTAATTTGCATTAAAATACAAAATGATTTATTTGCTTGGCAATTAAGGATTTTATTGTTCTGTAATAATCTGATGTATTTCCCTCTTGGTAAGTCTTGTGAACTGACAAAGCAGTGATAGATTTATTTGTCAGAAGAAATGTGGTACATATTTGACTCTGAATAGAGTTCCTGCTCATGATGTGTTTCTTAAAGTTCTTTTCATCTATACTTTCTTGTTTGTCTCACTACTGATACAGATAGTTGAGCTAATATGGTGTTCACTTTTGGTAACAGAAAACAAAGGCCAGTTAGAAGAGGAAAGAACAAGGGAGGACCACACATCAAAGCTGGTTATTAAAGTGGGCTTGAGAGCTGGAGAAGCTCTTTTGTAAAAGGGGGAACCAGAGTGGACCATGGCACCATTATTCTCATTACCTTATTGAAAAGAAAATAGTATGCTTGTGGTATAATCAGTCATAATTTGTCTTGAAATGATTCAATCTGAGATCGAAATAAAAGATATTTTAATATCTAAATGCTTTGAAATGCTTTTTACAATGCCTTCTGTGCCTAGCTACAATTAGAGTGGATCCGCTCTTCCTCTTTTAGCCAGTTTGTGTCTCACAAGGTAGACATGTCTCAAATATTTTTCCCTAGATTTTCAAGTATGAAAGCATGAGCTATAGTGAGTCTGAGAATTTTTGTACTGATATAAACAGGTTTGTGTTTGTAAAGACTTCATGAAAAGGTTTCAAATGCTTGAGAAGTATTTTCTGATGGTAAAAAGAATAGATATGACTTTTCAGAAGGCTCAGAACCAAGACCGGAGTCTCAGGTTTCTTTGTCCTGTGTTCTATTCACTAGATGCATTTATTCAGTTCCCTGGAGCCTTTCCTGGGCTCTCCAGGGAAAATATTTAGCAGCCTCAGAAACAAAATAACTTTTTTACGTAAGAGGAAAATAAGTTATAGTTTTAGTAAAAATGCTGACAATATAGACATAAGCAATCACATAAAAGTCTCCTTTTTTAGAGTCGGAGAATGCATAAAAATACCCAGACCATTAAAAAATAGAACAACTATCCCACTCTCTTCCTTTGTAGGATGCTTAATGTTTCTTTTAACCATCGCTCTTAAGTCAGCTTTCTCATCTGTTAATTTCTTTTCCTGTAATCAGCTCACTCAGCTATCTTGATGCTTTCTGGACAAAAGCCTGGTGACTAAAAGAACTTGAGTGTATCCTGTGCCTTTCACCTGACACAGTTATTCTGTTCGTATCCGGTGCATAACACAGATGTGTTCTGGGGGTGGTGATGAAAATACTTCTGAAAAGATACAGTATATATTAGGCATAAAAATAGAGTTGAACCCAAAACAATACATTCTCTAGGGTGACATCTGTAGTAATTAGGCCCAGCATTAAGTCACCCACAAAATGAACATTTAAACTACTAAAATTGGTAGTAAATCTATACATAATAGATAATTTACATATCAGTTATGAATGCTTTTAAAAGATTGGCAGTCTGCCAGGTAAAAAAAGGCAAAGAGAGTGTTTTTACATTAACCAGACAATAAAACACTAGTGTGTTTAAAGAATATATCAATATGGGGTGGGAGGATACTCGTGTGTTCTGTTTCTTTGAGTGTTAAGCAGGTACATTGGTTTTTTTCCTTTTATTTGCTGTAACTGCCTAAGGAGGTTTATTACCTCTGTCTTCCAGATGAGAGAACTAAATTCAGAGTTTAATACTATTTCCCCCAAAGTTTCTTAAAGATAAGAGTTGCAATTTGGAATCTAGTGAATTTGACTTTAAAATCTATAAGGTTGTTTCCTTCACAGAATCTTCTATAGAATTAGAGCTTGAGGGGCTAGGGATTTAGCTCAGTGGCATAAGCGCCTGCCTTGCAAGCACATGGTCGTAAGTTTGATCCCTGGTACTGATTAAAAAAAAAAAAAAAGAATTAGTGTTTGAGAGGGTGGCATCGGAACTGATTACTGTGAAGGACTAGCCTTGGATTATCCAACACTGATTTACTAAATTGTAAATTAAAATGAGATAGCCAGACATGTGGATTAAAGCCACACTTTAATCTCAGCACTTGGGAGGCTGAGGCAGGAGGATTGCTGTGGTTTGGAGGGTAGCCTGGATTACTAAATGAATTCAAAGCCAACCTGAAATACATAAGGAGATCTTCTCTCAAAAATTTTTTTTAAAAATTTAAAAATTAAAAAATAAATAAAATCTGATAAATTTGAGAATTTGTGAAATGTCCCTGAACCTCACCCTCCTCATTCCCACATGTACACACACTAATCAGTCTTCCCACTTCCACAGACCTAGGTCCAAGAGACACAGAAACTCAGAAGGGAGTTACCTTCCAGTCCTTGTCAGCTTTTTCTGCTCCTCAGATTTCTTAACTGTGAATCAGACCTCTGTGTCCACTGTGCTGCCAAAGTGCTTATTACAGTGGCTTCTTTTCCCAGGCTTCCATGTGGGTGGGGGTGGGGGGCTGGGATTCACAGCCAAATAGGCGCAAGGAAAGGTGTCTCCAGAGGCTGCTGGAAGAAGCCTTCCCGATGGTGGTGCTAAGCCTTGCTAACAGTCTATCTTTGCGAAACCCAAAGGGGCCCAGTGTGACTGGATGCAGCGCCTCAGATCTCCTGTGCAGAGGAAACTCTCCGTTCTTTCTTTCCCCCAGATTACAAAAAGATTCACTGAATAACAATCACATCTAAACAGGTGTCAGATTATTTACTATAAAATTACTAATGAGGACTTTTTCAGGCCAGAGATTTTCCACATTTCCATCGTCTTCTGCATGCAAGCTTTTGTGTGCCAAAACGACCCACATTAGTATCAACTAGAAATTTCAAGACATCTTTTTCATACAAAATGTATTTAGATTTTAGCACTCAATTATTAGGTAAGCATCTCAAAACATGCCAATTTCTGTTTAATGTTTTATCTGTCCATTTACTTTTTGTAGATTGACTTGTCCTTCTGCAGAAGCAAACACATATAGGCTCTGTAGCTTACATAGTAAACTATAAGAAACTTGCTTACAAAATACACTTACTGTGCGTTTTTAAAGCAGAGAATGGAGTGAACAGAATTTTATGTTTTTCTAGAAGAGAGAAAAAAAGACCTAGTAATTATGGGAGCACTTCAGGTTTGAGTTCTTCCCATCTGAGTTCTCTCTAGACAGCCAGGAATCTCTGAGAAATCTCATGGATGTGCTTTCTTTGTGTGGTGGGTATACTCTGTGACCTTTGGCAATTCCCAGCAGCATCGGTCTGTGCAGTAAGGAATCCTGAGGATTAAGGTTTGTTGGTTGATGGTAAATCTGCCTTTGCATTGTATTTGGTTCAGATTTAGCTAGTTTGACTGCTCAGAGTTCTGTGTCCATTACATTCTGAAGATAATATTTAATAATAGCCTTCCATAATCTGTCACAAGAAATCTGTTGCCAGTCTAATTGTCCTCCTCTGCAGATAATTTTTACTTTCTCTTAGCAGTTAAACTTTTTTATTTATCTTCCTATACTACAATTTCCTCATGATGTTTGTACAGATGGATTTATTGTTTTCCTGCTCGGATCTCAAATGTTTGTTGCTTGTTTGAAATGAGGTCTTGCTAAGTAGTTCAGGGTGGCTGTGAACTCCCTATATAGTCCTGCTTGGCCTCAAACTCACAATAATCCTCCTGCCTCAGTGTTCCAGGTGCTGGAATTACAGGAATGGGTCATTATCCTCAGCTTTGGACCTCCAATATACACTTGTCCCTTAGAAACATGTTGGAACTTCTCTGTCCATGTTGTTCAGCTACTCCTTCACCTTCTTACTCCGTGGTTTTCTGGGATGCTTTATTGGTCAGGATTCTCCAGAGAGACAAAACCAACAGGCTATAGGTATAGACAGAGAAATAGATAGAGATGTGTGGGAGGGAATTTACAAGATAGGCCAACTATAAGCTGCAGACCCTGAGTTGCTGGGAGCATGACTCAATTCAAATTTAGAAATGTCAGTACCAAGGAAGACAATAGGGCCCTTTCTCCTCTGAGACAATAGCCTGAAGCCCCAGGAGGCTGCTGGTCTAAGTCCCAGTGTCTACAGGCTGAAGCACTAGAGTTCTGATGTCATTGGGTGGGGAGGATAAGGGCATCTCACTCTGGAGAAGGGGGAGAACACATGCCCCTTCTTCTGCCTGTTCATTTGTCCTGTCCTGGCCATGTGGATGGTCCTTTGTACAGAGAGGGTACATCTTCCTTAAGGGTTCATCTCCACTGACTCATATGCCAGTTTCCCCTCAAATATACAGAAACACCAGAAACAATGTTTCTCCAGCTATCTGGGCACCCCTTAGTCCAGGCAAGTTGACATAGAAAGTCAGCCATCGTAGCTACACTCTGGGTCTCTTGTGACTACTATTTGAAATCCACTATTTATTCCTTCTCAAATGGTGAGGTCAGAGTTTATTGAACCTCTTCATTTTTATTTCAGTGATAATTCATACTTTCATTTTTCTAATTGGTTGTTTTTCATTTACACTTGGTATTATTCAATTTTTACCTGTTTTTAACTTTTATGCTTTATTGTGTATATTTATTTCTGATTTCATCTGTTTGAGTTTTTAAGTTTTTCTTATTTTCAAATAATTTTATATTTATATAAGTGTTTTATTCTAGAAGATACATCTCCCAAATTTCATTATACTGGCCTCTCTTATTCTGACTCTTTTTAAATATGTGTTGATATTTTGATTTATATTCTTATTTTATGAGGATGGTTTTTACTCAGATCTGTACTATTTCTATTATAACAAATTACCACAAATTCAATGGCTTCAAACAGCACAAATGTATGTCCTTATAATCCCATGGATGAGAAATCCAGATGTGTTTCATCAGGCTGTATTGAGGTGTCATGGCTGACTCCATCTGGAAGTGCTGGGGAGGTTTCCTTTTCTTCTCTTTCTCAACTGTAGACGATGCTTGAGTCCTTGACCCATGGTCCACTTCTACCCTCAAATCCACGGAATGATTTGATCCACGGAGTGTTTCTGACATTGCATCACCCTGTTGCTAACCCTTCCCCTTCCTCTTCTTTTTCTTTAAGGATTGTAGGAAAAGATTTCAGCAAGATAGCTAACCAAGGTCCTGATCACAAAGGTTGTAAGAGAGAGCTTGGCAGCAGATTTTGCTCTACTTTATAGCTATTGCAGTCTGAAAGCTTGGAATAAAATTAGTGATCTATTTTGAGTACTTTTGGTAGTAGGTTTAGTTGACTGCAATTTACATATTAATCTCACTCTTATCTCCTCATTACTTCTCTATCTTTTAATTTTCTCTACCTTATCTGCCTCACTTTTATATTATTTTAATTATATTTTATACCTCCATAAACCATCTTAAATCAAGACAATATGTAAATAAGTTATAAATAAATGTAAAACATTACAATCAAATAGCACACTGAGTTGTCAGTTACCTTCTACTTATATACCCTTTAAAAGTAATGCCTTTTATATTTTCACTTAAAATACATGTACACACACATACGTGCATACACACACACATACACACACACATCTGGTAGTAAAATAAAATGTATCAAATTTGATCCTTAGTTCTTGTCAGTCATGCTGCTTTTGTATTTTGTCTATCAGAGTTCATTTTTATTGTAGTTCTGTCACTCACCAATTAATTTTCAATAGATGGTAACTAAGACAATAATAAATTATTCAGAAAGATACTCAATATTAGAAAATTGTGCAACATTAATTTCTAAGCCTCTGAAGGTCAAAGGCAACCCTGGTTTAGTCTTCTGGATTGAGCCTCTCACCCTGCTCCATAGCCTGTGAAGACGGAACCTCAGTGAGGAAGCATCCAAGTGGACTACAAGGCATCTAGGGAACAGTAAGTTCCCCTACTGAAAGTGATCCAGATGGGGCAGTTTTCAGCTTAATGTCTTTTGATTGATGCTGAGATGTTAAGAGTAAACTTAGTGAGTGCTTCAATGCTTTATTTTTGTTGAAAAATCAGTACCTTTTGGGTTATGAACTTTCTTACATATCTTTCAAATCTTTTCACTAAAACAGAGCTAACAAAGTTGTTAGTCCTCTCATGGATGAAGGCTGAATGGTGATCTTGATTTAAAACAACTGTCTGTACTTGTTTTTTTGTCTCATATTGAGTGATTGAAAGCACTGTCTCCCATGCTGGGTTCTTGCTTGATGCATACTTACTGAGACTTCTTCATTACACTCTTCAGAGATGGCAGGAAGAAGGCCACAGAGGTACGGTTACTGTTTTTAGAGTAAAACACTGTGAAATCGTGGGTTACACATAATACTGGCATCGTCCAGTTTTGAAGCACAACTTTTGACTGCTGTCTTTAAAAATTTTTAATTTGTAATCCATCGTACTTAGGAGGAAGTGAATCTTCACCTGAAGAAAAATTTCAAATTCAGCCAAGAGATAGAAGATAAAATTATAAGACTTAATTGGTAGATGTCAAATCTGCATCTCATTTAATGTTTATATATTTTCCTACAGGAATTTTGGGTGCTGTATAAATGAATTGTTAAGAGAGGATGTGAGGAGAGAAAGTGACATTAAAAATCATGAAATCACAGGCCTTTGGTTAATTATACTACTTATTACTGTTCTGCATGAATGCATTTTGTTATTTTCTTGGTACTTCAAAAAAATCAAGTTGTAGAGTGTGTTTAATTCAGAAGCGATCTTTAACAAGTGATCTTATATGGGTATTTGGCTTATTGTTTTATATTCTGAAACTTAAAGAAGGGCATAAGAGATGGCCCTTGGCACCACAGTTAAAGAAATCATCAGCTGTATATCAGGATCTCAGATATGTGCCTGTGGCCTGTGTGGGGGTGTTGTATGGTTCTCCCATGGTATCTCATGTAGGATCGGCTCATCCAACCTTTTCAGATACTAAAATCCATGGTTGCTGAAATTCTGTCTATAAACTGACCTTATGTTGGTATATAATCTATGTACATCCACCCATATAGTTAAAATCTTCTCTGTATTACTTATTCGTAACACAATATAAATGATATATAAGGAGAAGTTATACTGTATTGTGTAGGTAATGCACCTTCATTACAGGTTCCCTTTGCCTGAATAGTTTCCATCCGTGGAACTCACAAGGCAACCATATGTGGTTGTTTCTGAGGCAGGATGAGTCAAGAGAATTAGCTATAGAAATAGGGATTTCAATTGTTTGGCTCAATTAACTTGTGACATTTGTTCTTTTATTGAGGATGTGGTTATTGAACTCCTGTTATAAGCCAGGCCTTCTGCTAGGTTCTGGGTTACAGTGAATAAGATGTGATTTCTGCCCTTTTATGTCATACAGGCATCCTTCACTTCTTTATTGTTTCCTGGCCTTGGAAAACCAGAGAGTGGATCAAGACATGGTCATTGTGGATTGCAGGGAAGAGAGAGTGTGATATTTTAAAGCTTCTTTAAAATCCTGAAATCCCAATTTAGATGTCAGCCATGTTTTGTGGTAAGGCAGACATTGGGGTGGGGAGTAATGGTTATGTTTCAGATCTTAAGCAGAATATTAAAAATCAAGCTTTTACCTAATCTGCCCTCTTTTCTTCTTACTTAACCATAGACCTTTTGTTCCCTGCCAGCGTCTAGTTTCCTGCTTCAGTTTATTTTTTTTTAAATGCCTGGTGCATAGCTATTGCCAGTAGGTTAACCTGGATAAAGGGGAAGCCATTAAGTGCTATGTATGATGACCATTTTAAAAATCAGGACACGTGGCTTCACATATAAAAGTGTCCATAGGGAATATAAGTGACAAATTTTCAGAATTGAAATTATATTGTTACTTATTATATTGAACAAAGATTTTCTTTAGTATTTATAATCCAGGTTCCAATATAAAGTCACTTCACCTTTATAGAAACCCCATAGTGTACTAGACTCTTATTTTTACTTTCTTTTTGTAGATAAGAACAGTGATGCAAAGAGAGGTTAAATGGCTTGCCCAAATTCATACAACTAGCAGACTTGGGATTCATAATCAGGCATTCTTATTCTAATTTCTGTATTTTTAACACTAGCTACATTACATGGTCTTATCTCTCTAGAATATCTAATGTGGGATACCTGATGTCTAAGCTCTAGTAGGATGTATATGTTTGAAACTCAATGGAAAAACCTATGATGTAAACAGATCAGAGCTGATGTACATATAGATATTAAGCCATGGGGACATTGAGTATGAGTAGAATAAGGAAAGGAAACACTGAAGAATAGGACTCTGGGTTTTAGTAACACTTTAGTTAGTGGTAAGCAAAGCACAATCAGAAATGCAGAATGACAGTGGAGCGATTCAGGAGAATGGGACCTTGGAAACAAAGAAGGGCAGTTTCATAAGAATTTATTTTGTCATGTGCAACTTGGCTCCTTATTGTAGCTGTAGTGTTACTAGAATACAGACTAGAAAAAAATTACTGTATCTGGCAGCTAAGAGCTAACATTTTCTAGAATTGGATATTCTTAGTAAACAGGATAGAGCATGCTGCCACTATGGCACACTTTAAGGAATCACAAGAACATTTTACACATACTTACTACACATTTTGAGAAATAAATTCAAGGGGCTTTAATGTTTTCCCCCTAATACTTATTTTTTTTCAACCACAATTCAGCTAGGTTTAGTTTACCTTGTAGGTTCTTACAGATTTCAATAGAGGAATATCAAAAATTTTGAGTTCCAGGAAAACAATAATTTAAATTTCCTTAGGTGGTACATGGCCATAGGAATTAGCCACTAATCCTTAAGCAGGATTATCTTCTAGAAGATTTATCATACCAGAATACTAGCTGTGAATCATAATTCAGAACAGCTAGAATTATATGATGACAGTGTACATTTGTAATTGATTGCATCTAATGTGAGTGATTTGAGTACTTTCCTTTAATGCTGTATCTCAGCCAAGTAATGACATCAATATTAATTTCTGATATTTTTGATGTAATTAAAATTTTATATGTCATATACTGCTCTATTGTCATAGACAATAGACTTTTCAAGTCTACCTCCTTCTTGTCAGTAGACTTCAAAAGCATGCTATAGGAAGTAAGGACAGTCATAGATTCTTTAAATATGAGAAAAAGAAGCTTTTGATTAAAAGGTATTTCAGGATATGCAATCAAATGTTAGATAAGTTTGATTGAATATGCTCTCTGCTCTAATTACTTGGTGTAATACATTTCATTAAACTTGGGGGGAGAGAAATCTTCTACACGGGTTGTTTGCTTCAGTAAGAATAAAAACTTCAGTTGTCCAAATTAAGTTTTAAATGTCATTATTGTTGTTCCATGCATCCTGACATTTCTCAATCTATAGCATATTGGGCACTTCGATGATTCCCATAATTGTTTAAGAAATTTATTTAATAGGAACCTCAAGTTATTTTCAAGTAAATTGCTTTAGGAAATTTGGGTAAATTTCTCATTTATGCTAATTATTATCTAGTATGGTAGCCTTATCCTCTGATTGGACCTGCACATATGGAATTGGGCTGGTGAGCTGATGGGATGCAATAGCAGACTATAACCTATGTAGAAGGACTGCACAATTAGGGGAGGAATGAGGTCACTGGAATTACGTCATTAGGTCTGCATTTTATAAATTTATGATTAATACAGTAAATACTGATAATTTCTGTTATTTTTAGTCATTATCATATTTACATTTTATTTTATAGACCAATAGATAAATAGGAAATACACAGGTCAGAGATCTGACCTGAATTCATGTGGTTTCTTTGAACTGAGCTAGCCATATTTTCCCGGTGATACCTGCCTACTAATGAGCATTACTAAGCATAGCATCTGCACATGTCTCCCTTAAAGTGTCACAGGTGTAACAGTCATGTTAACTGTAAATAGGTTTGCTTATATGTTTAGAGATGTGTAGTCTGTTTTTATTGAGAATAAACTTGCTGACTTCTTAAGGGAAATACTGCAGAATATATTTTCACCTCAGTGGTCATTGTGTGAAGAAGTCTTAAATTCTGAAATTTAGATTTTGAAATGTGAGATTTTGTTTTCTAAAATTTTTGTAAAGGTATGTGCTCTTATTTGATGGTCGTTACACAAGCAGTGACTTCATATATTAAAAACTAATAATGAAATAAGGAATAATAAGGAAATCAGGCTGTCTTTGTGCTACTAGTACAGGCCATTCTATTCTTCATATTGTAGTTATAAGACTTTGGAAAAGAAACTATATTCAAAAGGAAATTATACCTGCTCCCCCAATGTTTTAAGTCTGAGATGTAAAACTAGAATAACAGCAAAAATGCTCTGAATTTCAAAGCTTAGAAAGTTATTTCTGTTACCTTCTTACTCAGATTAAGTCACAAGTAGAAACCTTAAATTTGATTGATAAGCTATCCTCTCAGTGTTTGATCCAAACTATTGTTTTGAGAAGATTCCTAATGTCCTGTTCTCCAGACTTCTTAATTTCCTTTCTATTAATAGGATGATTAATGAAAATGATATCTGCTGATTTTTAACCATTTCAAGTCATGTCACAGAAAAAGTTGATTCCAGAGAAGTATGGAAAGCAATGCCTTTCTTACAGTACTTAACATTGAACCAGTTTATACTTTTATGGTTCATTATTTTCCTTTGAGTTCCAGAACTACTGCAATTTTATGATCTGGGGCTCATATCACTGAACAAACCAGAAGGCCCAGGTCTATGGCTTAGTGGTACAGTGCCTGCCTGGCAAGTGCAAGGTCCTGAGTTTGATTCCCAGTACCCTAAATAAATAAATAAATAAACCCAGAAATCCTCTTTACTACTTTTCATTTCAGTTAAATGCTGTCACCTAGGTCCTTGTAACAGCTCTGAGAGTATCATTTAGGATCTTGGTCGATTTCAGTGAACTGAGCTAGCTAACCTTTGAGACTTTCTTGTTCAACTTGAACCAGCAGTTGGCTTTAATAGATAGAGAAAGAAGACGCTGTCATTCCTCTTCCTCTCTTTTCTCCCTTCATTGCTTGTTACTGATAAGGATAGAATCAAATAATTAAAACAGGCAGCACTGTGCATTAACACTTTCTTCATTACCCTTCCAATTTATAAGCCTCCAACTGTTAACTGTGTCCTTTCAGATTATGAATAATGACATTTAGATTTTATTAAAAAATGAGAATAAGAAAAATAAAGTATTTTTCTTTGATTTTTAAATTATTCACTTTTACCTAGACACAGGCTTTAACCGTATGCTGCAATATATGCATTGATTATAAGGAACTATTTTAAGTTCAAATTAAGGCTCTTCATTGCAATATTTGCAAACTAAAGTGACTGGTAATTTGCTAGTATTTTAAAAATCTCTTACCGCCTGTTGGAGATACTTTTTCTGTAATAGATTATTCAGCATAAATAAGGCAAACACATTAAGATATCACCATAACGTTTTAAAATATTATATAAAATACTATGCATTTTAAACTGTCATCTGGAAATAGATATACAAACTTTCCCACTTTGTGTTTGACTTTTCTGCACCTGATTATTATCTGTATTTATTATATAATTTTAAATACAATTAATTATTTTAAATTGTTTTAGAAATGTTAACTTTCTATCTGGCTTTGGAAAGGACCAAGAGTCTTTTTAAATCTTAATACAAGGGGGCATGTAGAGAACAAATACTCAAATAACAACTACCTGGTTTGAAGAGAATATAACTGAGTTTATTTATACTGTAAATGCTATTTTGCAGTTCAGTCAGTTACCTTTCTGTGAAATAAAAGACCCTGAAGTTAAAATGACCCCTTTTCACAATATATAGCTATAGGGTTCATTTACTACAGAGCTGACTTGGTTTGATATTACTCCTCCTGAAATAGAAAATGATATCCCTACTAATGCATCTGAAGTGGGCTTTAGAGCCACCCAAGACATTCTTATAAATTAATGACTTCTCTCGGCATAATCACAATTATGTCTTTTGATTCTCTTGCACTCTGTTTCTTTTCCTGTTTCTCTTCTGACTTTATAATATATCTTATTGGTTGTGTTCCAATAATACTTTTGAAAACAATTACTTCAGAAACATATAAGTTTATAGCTGCCTTGGAAACCTTTAGACTTCTACAAATGTGAAAATATGAATCTTGAGATTAATGTTCCAAGCCGGCCATGGTGGTGCATGCTTGTAACCCCAGCACTTGGAAGGCTGAGTCAGGAGGATTGTTGTGAGTTTGAGGCCAGTCTGGGCCACATAATGAGAGTTCAAGACTAGCCTGAACTGCACAGTGAGATCCTGTCTCAAAAATAAAACAACAAAAGAAAAGAAAAGAAAAGAATTAATGTTCCATATTGGTAGTTTAAGAGCATCTCTGCATTTAAAAATATTGAAACACCTAACAGCTTGATGAAGAAAATCAGCTTACAGCAGAGCAATGCAGTGATGACAAATGTTAATTTTTCCTTGTAGAAATTTTATTTTCAGTCTGAGTGATCCTATGCAACAGTGTTACTGGTGAAAGCAAGAGATCCACTCAGCGGTTCTGACTGCTCATTATTGGTCCTTGACATTTAGTTCATGTGCATATTTATTTTGTTGCAAAACATTGTATCACTTGAAAACAATTAATAAATAAAAATATTTCCTTTTAATTGCAAAACTCACACATGGCGATCTCTTATGATGTTGTGGTTAAGTTTATATAGACTCATTTAGAAAAATGGGTGACACCAATTTTCATTATGTTAAGCTTCTAATCCATCTAAAACTATAGAAACTACATAAATCATCCTGTTTGTAGACATGCCCTTTTCAGGAATGTATGATAGAATTGAATATCTTTTTAATAAAGTAGTGGTACTAAAAAATAAATGTGTACCAACCATAAAAATCTCAGGATGACTATGGAAGCCTCTGATGACTTCATTTACCCTTTCCAATTCACACATTGGACATTTTTGGCTAATCATCTAGTTTCTGAATAAACTAAGTACTGCGGAAAGAAAGAAAGCCCTACTAGATACTGATACTTACATTCTAGTTTATTCTAGAGCTAGTTTGTCAGAAAAAACAAATTTATATTGTCATATAAATACATTATATAATACTAAACAGTTTAGTGAATTAGAATATTCAAACTTCAAAGGACCTTAGCAATTCCCCCAGTGCAAACCCTTCAGGAATAAGTGATTAGAGATCCCAGGAAGGTGCTCATCAGCTGGCCTGGGTAGACCTGGAGCTGGCATTTAGTTCTGAGTGTTTCTTGATGTGATTAAATGCCTGATTTATGAAGAGAAAGACTTCTGGGAAAAGCTAAACGTTTGTAAAGGAAACAGCAGTGTAAATAGCAGCACACCAGACCTAGAAACTTACATTTCTTGTATCTGTTCTACATTTTTCCAGTTTTGAATTTCCATATTTTAAAATTCAGATTCATAGCAAAGAGGGAATAACATGAACAATAGGGAAAAAATAATAATGAATAAAAGTTGTAGAACTTTCTCTGTGTTAGGCTCTGTCTTAAGCACCTTACCTTCATTCATTAGCTCACTTACCTTACTCCTTTTTTACAGGTGAGAGCCTGAGGCCAGGGAAATAACTTGCTGGTCTGACCAGCCCAGTTCAGCTTAGGTGACTGCATTTAGGAGGGAAGCTTTTATATTGAGGAATGGAATTTTTCTTCTGTAGAGTTTGTTGATGTTTTGCTAAGATTTATATACCTTTCTCTCCTTTCCCTTTTCCTTTCCTCTCTCCTCTTCACTCTCCAGTCACCTCTCAGTTCTTTGTCTAATTTCCTCAGACAAATAGAATCAGTAAAATCATTTGTGTGTGTGTGTGTGTGATTTTGTAGAGTGACTCTCTAATGAATTTTCATGGTGTTTTTCTCATGGATAAAGAGGAGTTGTAGGTTTTTTGGAGCAAGTCAAGGATATACAATGCCTTTTCTGTCACTTACCAAGGGCGCATGCTAGCAACGTTTATCATTATTAATGCTGACCTTGTCCATCTGGCTGAGATGACGTTGATCATATCCCTGCACTGTGGAGTTACCCTTTTTCTTCTCTTTCTATACTCTGTTGTTTGGAAGTTAGTCACAGTGAGCAGCTCACACCCAGTGACTAGAGAATTATTCTTTACCTTCTGGAGGGTAGAGTATCAATATAAATTATTTGAAATTATTTTGCTTAGGGATATTTGTCTCTTTTACTTCAGTAATTTATATAATCATTTATTTATATCTTTATAGAATTATGGATATTTATTTTGTACTTTGAGTATGATCCAGTATTTATTTTGCTGCTTAGAATCTTTTCAGCTTTGGCCTTAAAAGCCTTTTAAGTTGATTTCTGGGTCCCTTTGGCAGAGCTCCATCAGCAGAGGGTTTTTCTCCCTTTTTTTCCCCCTTTCTCAGCAATTCCACATTTTCTGGATTTACAAAATTTTCCAGGCTGCCCCTTTATATTTCCTATCTTGTCCTAGAATTAGCCATTTTAGTGAGGCTCCTAGGTTCTTTTATTAGTAACCAACATTGTGTTTATTTCCAGGTCTTCCTAGCTGGCAGAGCAAAGAAATAGATGTGTATATCACTAACCTGTGTGTATACCCATAACTACATACATTTCTATATTTAGTCATGTATTCAGCTAAAGTCCAGTTTTAGATTTCCTACTATAATCCATCAGCATGTGATGGTTCTGATTATGGTCCCCTACTTATGGCTAATGTCAATCCCAAAAGTAAAAAATTTAGCTCCTTCCTTATGTTATCCACTTAACCAATTGTTCAATTAATGTATATATTAATGTACACACACACACACACACACACACACACATATTCTCCTCTGTGTTCAGTTTTTTTCTCACCATATGCATTTTTGCCTGACAATGTAGTAAATCCAGTGACTATATAATTGATCCCTTTTATTAATGTAAGTAAATTCAGTACAGTATATTTTTATTAGTCTGTCATAAAAAATAACTTCAACAGGCCATGCCATCTTCCAAGGAATGTCTAGGCTGGAGTCTTGGTTATAGCAACTCAAAGAGTTTACTTTATTACAAAGTCAGGGCTTTAATTAGAGTCAAAATTGGCATCTCTTTTCACTTTCTCTGAGAAATTATTTTAGTAGATAAATTCCACATGAAAAAAGAGAAAATAAAAATATTACATGATAAAGCTAAATAATCTATTGATATTCATTATATGATCATTTGTTTTCATGTTAAATGGAAAAAGAAATAGTTTAATGAAAGGCAAAAAATTGAAAGTAGCATATATCCATTTTGAGCACATTTTATAGACTTTCTTAACTTAATTTTCTTCATTTCAAATGTTGGGAAAGTATGGAAAGAGACCAGTATTAAAAAGTAATTGCTGAGCTAGAGAGCCAAGGTGGCTGATTGATAGGTAGCATAACAGAGAGCCTCTCTGAGAGAAACAACTCAGATGCTAGAATCTGACACCATGGAGAAGACCAGACAAAAGGAGAGGAATTCTCACAACCCAGGAAGAAACTGAGGAAAAAGAAAAAAATTAAGATAAAGAAAGAAGAAGTGTGGATGGAGGGCTGGAGCTGGACACACTCTGGTAGCTGTGCTGGGTGCATCTTAGAGTCCGGCAACTTCTGATTGAGCTGAGGTCACATCCCCGCCTAGAGTGGGAGTGGTGAGCTCAAGACCCTTGGTGGGAGGAGGCACTGCAATGGGGAGTGGAGACAGCTAGCCGAGCTGCATGGACTTTGGTGAGTGCTGGGAACTGAATTCCCGAGTGTGAGATGATTAGCTAGATGACATATTGGATTTGGGCAGGACAGGCTTGAATCAATGGCTGAGGGGCTTCAGTCAGTGGCTCCTGGCCCAAAGTAGATTGGTGGGATCCACTTGGGCTGGGCCATACCCCTGGTCGGGACCCAATAGCCAGAGATGAGGCTGTCCCAAAACTGTGACATCCTCAGGGCACACACAAACATACTGAAGACACTCACTATTTGAAAGGGGAGGGGCTGGCCCACACCGCCCCTTCATGTGCCTCACAGATCAATAGCAAACAGGAAAGGGCAGCACTGCCCTAGCCAGTAAGCTGCAGAGGGACCGTAAGCAATGCATAAAGGTCCAGAGACCTCCACCATTCACCTGTCTGAAAGAAACCAGAAACATGACAAGACAGAGAAACAACAAAAAGCCTCCAATGACCGACCCAAGGAAAATAAGCCCAGGAGAGGTAAATATAGAGGAGATTGAAGGCAGCAAACATGCAATATCAGACACAGCCTCATCAGAAATAAATACTTCCATGACCTCATTGATGAATTTAAATCTGAAATTCTAACTCAGGCGACGCAAGATATAAGAAGATTAATAAAAAAAATGCTGGGTACTCCTCAAGAAGACAGAAATAGAAGAATGGAGGAACCCAGAGAAATGAGAGAAGCCTTTGATGAAGAATATAAACAAAATCTAGAATACATGAAACAGATCCAAAGAGAATATCAGGAAATTAAAAACTCCATTGAAAGCTGGCAAAACTTCTTAACAGAAACTAAAGACAGACTTTCAAAACTTGAAGATAGGTTTGCAATGAATGATTGCGAAAGGAAGGATCTCTTAAAAATAACAAGGAACCAGAAAGTAATGATACAAAGGCTGGAAGATGACAAAAAGATTTATAACTTAAGAACAAAAAATGTGAGGGAAGAAACAGGAGTAAAAACAAAGGAAATACAAAGGCTATTCGCAGAAATGATTAAGGAAAACTTCCCAAGCACAGGAAAAGGAAATGATGTTCAGATATATGAGGCATACAGAACTCTAGCCAGCTACATCCAAAACAGATCTACACCCAGACATATCAGAGAATAGAAACAGATTACCTATAAAGGAAAACTCATCAAAATCACAGCAGACTTCTCAACACAAACTACCAAATCAAGATGATCTTGGAGTGAAATATTCCAAGCCCTGAAAGAAAATAACCTCCAACCCAGATTGATGTACCCTACAAAACTCTCTCTCAAAATTAATGGAGAGACAAGATATTTCCATGACAAAGAGGAACTGATGGAGTTCGTGACCACCAATTCAACCCTGCAAAGAATACTGAAGGACATTCTAGAGAGAGAAGAAAATCACCAGGATTCCAGGAACAATGGCAGAAAGGCCTCAATGAAAGGGGCAGACAGTGGAATGAAGGAGAAAAGTAAACAACAATGAGAGAAAAATAGCATAGCAGAGCTGAGGCAGAGAATATTGGCTATATCACTGTTTTGTCTTGACTGATTTTATTTGAATCTGGTACGCTTGAGGGTGTCAAGTCTGGGAGTAGGGACAACTACTGTGGGGATGGCAGGATTCAGTAGGATACCCATTCTGGTTTGATTATTAACTGCCTTTGAAGTCCTATAATGTCTCCAATGTTTGGTTTTTATTAATAGTGCTATGTACTGCTAAGTTTAATTATACTATGCCTGATGATATAGGCAATTTTATTGAAAATAACAGGAGACATCATGGTGACTACCATAGATCACCTAGTATTGTGGTTTTATATGTCCTTTTCATTTTGTGTTTCTCTAGGAATTTTATTGTTGACATGTTAGGGTTTGTTTTTTCCTCTAATACAGAAAGGCTAGATACACATGTAGAGACTTATACATGTGTAGAACTTCTAAACAGTTTACAAGAATTGATTATAGTTATTGTAAAAAAAGAGAGAAGGAAAGTATTCTAAAGGATATAACTGCATGTATGCTTGAGTGTGTAGGATTAATGACCATATTACTAAGTTTTTGTTGGATCGATGAACAGAGCTCATTGCAGTCTCACTGTTTAAATGTCTACTTTGTATGCTTTACTTTTGTAATTTGAACAACTACTTCTAGGAGGATTATTGTCAGCTAGTGACTTCTTACTGGTTTTTTTTTTTTTGAAATTTTGTATTATTTCTACCCTCTTTCTGTTTCATTTTTTTTCTTTAAATAAAAAAAATAAGTAATTGCTTGCATGATCTAATTTTCTGTTGTGAGGGTGCCCTAGGTGTAGTCCTGAGCTCTATCCCGACTTCTGCTCACCACCTGACTCTCCAGGTTGAATCCCTGTTGGGCAGGACCCCGGGCTCCTCTTCTGGGAACAAGATGGAGTGAACTAGTGTCCACCTTTCAAGAAAGAATCAGGAATTTGTGAGAAGGCTGCAGTTCTGGCATATTGGGTTGAGGAACTCTGTGGCTAGTGATTTTGTCACTGTCCTATGAGAGCGACTTCCCTTTGGTTTTCTTTTTATAGTGCCAGTGAAACAGCCTAGACTTTCCAGAAACTACTTATACAGTCACTATTTTGTACAGGTCTTCTCTTTGTCTAACAGTTATTATTATTCACACATCTTTGTAGTACATCATGTTTATGTGCCTATTATGAAGTTGGTACTTGGCATATCTTAATTTCTTTTTTCAACCTCTTTCTCTCCCCCTGCCTCCCCCATCTCTTGAACCCCTTCCCCTTTGGAAAAAATCTAACTCCCTACTTCCTGTTATCTATCTTCTTTTGCTTTTTATTTATAATTGAGTTTCTCATGTAAGAGAAACCATGTGATATTTAAATTCACGTGTCTGACTTATTTCACTTAACGTTATGGTCTCAAGGTGCATCCATTTTCCTACAAATGACTTAAGTTCATCTTCCTTTATAGCAGAGTAGTGCCACATTTTTAATCCATTCACCTGTTTATAGACATATAGTCCACTTCCAACATTTAGCTAGTATGAATTGTGCTTCCTTAAACCTCAGTTTCCATGTATCACTGTAATATGGTGATTTTAACAATTTTTTAAAATTGGGAATACCATTTGCTTTCCTTCAGGAGTTTCAGAAATGTGTTGCTGGATTGAAACAGCTAAAATTATAGTTGGTGTGGAAAGTGATGAGCAATACACTGAAATTCCCAAAATACTTATTTTCTAAGTATGATAGTCATCTCCTTTTTTTCCCAATATATATGTATTGAAAAAAATATATTTATATTTAGATTCATGACAATAATTAGAAGGCATTTGACCATTCCTAGTGGACTAGGCATTAGTAGGGTCACTTAGTTCTCTGGTGAGTTGAGGTTACTTCTATTAAACCTTTGGATCTTAGGATATAGCTCATATTTGAAAGGAATTTATTCCTGCCTGGCCACTGCAATTTGATGCAGGCAAACAGGTATCTGTGTCATTTCAGCTGATTACTATTAGTTTGATCTTAATGTGTCCCTTGGCCTTTTTATATTTCAAGCTTTTTACCTCTAAAATGGTGAGAATATATCCCTGGAGAACTTGAGAGTTCAGAAGAGCACTTTGAACAGTGTGCAGACATTGCCTGCTCTCATCTCTGTTGGCTGCCAACAAGCAGTGAGCTGAAACCAGATCTTTCCTGAGTACGGTTCTCTGCTTGACCTTCCTTGAACTATGTCCTTTGGAAGTTGTTCAAGTCTCTGTAGTACCTAGGTTACATCACTGGCTTATGGAAATTGAATTAATGTATGTCAATTTTAAGTTTGTTGAGAACTAGTGTTAATAAGTGAATGTTTTATCATGGCAGCTGGTCAACTACAACTTTTAGAAAATCGTATTTACCCCTTTTAAAATAATGATCAGAGTAGTTTGCCAATATTTTTTAAATTGTAATTTTCAGAAGTTTAGTAATATGTATTTTATGTAAAAACGTTTTCTAATTTTGATTGATGTATGAGATATCTCAATCCATTAGATGTATTTCAGACTTTAAGAGAAGTTTCAGATTCCAGTGACATTTGAAGAAAATCTTATTTTATAGTCTAGTTTTCACAGTCCTACTCAAAGGATTTTTTTTTACTCTCAAACCCAATCATTTTAGATTGCAGATGTATGTCATTTATTCTTTTTTAATACATAGCCTTTTCCTTAGCAACATATTGTGATATTAAGAGGAGAGAGAGAAAGAGAGCAAGGAAAAACATGGAATACTAAGTAGAAGCTTCATACATTGGCAGTGTCTAGTATCTGTTAGGGAAATGAATTCACAATGAGACCCATGCTGAAAAGCAGCATAGGTTTGTTCAAATGAAACTCTTTTGCTTGTAAATTTAATAAGGGGTTTCCTGGGTGGTTGTAGCCATCTTTGTTACAAATCCATCATATAGTTTTTTCATTGCATAAAAATTTCATCATAGCCCTTTGCTCTTAACTCTTTAAAAAGAAGATGATTGGTAAGTATACTCATCCATAATGGCTAGCACAGTGATTTCCCTATGGTAATTGCAAAATCTAATTTATATAATAGACCAACAAGTAAGAGAGAGGAAAAGTGGTAGAGTACAAGGAAACGACCTGTGCTAAAATAAGTATTTGCAATTCATCATGAATACTGTATTCAGTACAAGTATAATATAATCTGGTAAACTTTATGACTTATTTGCAAACATTAATAAAATTTAGTTGTTCAGATGTCTGTCAAAAGAAAGAAATAACAAAGTCAGTTTACTGTTACTCTGTTCTCTCTTGAGAAAATTTATGTTTGTCATTTGTTTTTGAGCTTGTTAAACTTTTAAGCATATCAGCTTTAAGCTATAAATTTTAAGAAATTTGTCTTGTAAAATTCATAACTTGTCTTTACCTCATATATATAGATCTTAATAAATATTCAATTTTTCTTTTGCTTTTTGTTTTTATGAAATCATTTCAGCTCTGGCCTGTGAATTTAGATTTTTTTTCCCTCTTCTGAGATGATTTTGGATCATGAAATACAAAGTTAGTATTCTTTTTTCCTTCCTTTAGGTGTATCTTGGTTTGTGTCTGACTACTTCACAAACACAAAGAAGAACAGCATTATGCTTCCCCACATGTGGCAGATAATCAATAATGTCTGCATCTTATCAGTTGAAGATGAAATTTAGCATAATCAATTTTACAAGTCCCTTAGATGCATCTGTAGATCAGCAGTGTTTCTACCACATGCATTGTGCAGAATGTCCCCACACCAAGGACTTCCCACTACACACTTCAGCTGTCCTGGGTGCAGAGCGTGACCCACACCTTCCTTCACAGGAAATTAGTCTCTCTCCTCTCTGACTCTTTCTCTTTCTTCTTTTCCCCTACCCCACACCACTATTTGCCACTTAGCTTTAGTTTTAATCTGAAAAATTAAATGGTCTAAATATCTTCAGATATTTATCAACTAAAATAATTGTGGCATTTTATCAAATATAAAACTCCACTAATATTATTTCAGTGTGTAAACAGTGAAACTTTTCTCTCCAGAGGTCTCAATTCAGCAAGTCATTTATGAAACATGTATGCTGTTATATGCATTGTTTGTTTATACCATCTATCAAATTCAGTTGTGAAACTACAGTGGAAGATGGAATGACTCCTTACAAACAGTGGCACACTAGATAGAATGGTTAATCTGGCAAGTTAGTGGTTAGAAATTACTAATAGGTCATGCTGACTTTAAATATCTTTTAGTGGGAGAGAACATGACAAGGATAGAAAATTTAAGCCAAGTTACTTAGAAAGATAAAAGCAAGTTATGTTGGAGAAGTATACCAGGTTTTATTTATATCTGATGTACACAGACAAAACCTGAGAAGAAATAAAACTACAGTCTTATATATCCTATAGATCACACCACAGCTCTATACAAAAACTTAGTCTTTTTTCTCTCTTTCAGCAAAACACTTAAGAGCATGCTAAAAGAAACCTTGACTGAAGGTCTTAAGAACAGTGTGAGGATAATTTCAATAATTGAAAAAGATGTTGCTTTGTGTAATAAAAATTGATTCCATTCCTTTTATTTACTTGAATGCATGCTTGTGGTAACCACCTTAAAATTAAATTGAAATGCACCTAATCCATGTTTCTCTGAACTACTTGATGCAGTGTTTTCAAGTACATTTGTGGTGGAATTTAGGAGCTATTTATATGTAAATGAAAGTCATCCATAATTGGCACAGGGAGAGTCTGCTAGAAACCCTGTAATCTAATCTAGGCTGCACATTTTGCCTTCTCTGTTGTACATTCACAATGGCATTTGAGGGCAAACAGTTTGATCCTTATGTCAACATCACTGTCCTTTCAAATAAGTGGAAAAAAAGGGAAACTTTGTTTTAAGGATTAAATGGTGAAATTTTTCTGTGAGAAACCAGCATTGGCAGTGCTTCTAGGTTTTATCAGGAACAAAAAAATATCATTAACTTCTAACTACTTGGACTAGGAATTTAAATTATTTGCTTTAGGTAGTAGAATGAAGGTAAAATTGTACAATCGTTCTGGCTAGAAGAGAGTTAGTTTTATTGAATTTTACTTTCACTTTTTTAAAGCCTTTCTACTTGAGTTGTTAGCAACAATGGTTCCAAAAGCATTTTGGTGTTGTTATTGTTTTTATTTTTTTCTGAAATTTTCATGCTTTGTTTTTAAATATTAGCAAAAGTTTCTACCAAGAAGACAAGAGCAATTAAGAATATATGTTATAAATTATAAATTGTTTAAAATATCTTAGAAAAAGGTGTCTGAATTACAAATTCCATTCTGGAGTAATTTATGTTAAAGGAAAAGATTTAATAATGCTTTGGTTAAAATGTATTTTTTTAAATGCAGCCAGCCATTGACCCATCCATTCACACATCTATCCACTCATCTGTTCCTTCCATAAATTTCATGCCCAACTAGGCTTAAGCATTGTGCTGGGTGCTGTGATTCGGCAGAAAGCAGGATACTCACATTGCCCTCCTGGAGAGTACTGTCAAGCTGTAAGCCCACAGAGTTGCATCAAAACTACTTAAAAATTTTAACTATTCACATTTCCAAGGACTTCATGGCTCTGCTTTTTCTAGATGGTTGAATTAACCATTGAAGCACAGCCTGTTGTAGATAAAAATCTAATAAATGGCCCTCAAACAGAAATTATTAGAGATAATTCCTCTTCATGATTTTTGGATTGTTTTAAAAATTATGCTGACTTGTTATATACCTTAAAAACCTTGGTAACTGAATGATTATAGTTAATTTTAATTTGTCTGTCATTGGCTGCCACACTGTCAGTTATTGTCTTCTTGCTGTAATTGTTTCTACTCTTGAAGGCCTCCACCCATTTATTCTAACTTTCCATGAGTATGAATACAAGACAACTAGGATTATTAAAATTATTATAATTATATTCTCAGTAAGACCTCTTTTTAAAGTAAGACACTTTCTTTGATGAATAAAATAATTTTTATTACCCACATTTCTTTGCTTATATCTTTGGTTTTATTAATAGATAATAATATTACCATACTAATTTTTACCAGTTTAGAAAGTTAAGTGAAAAAGATGGCAGTGTCAGCAATCCAAATGTAAACCAAAGACATTCATGTTTGGAGGAGTAAATTCTGATTTTTGGATAACAGATGTAACAATAAGCAATGAATGATAACTTTCTAGACAGTGCCATGAATAATCATTAATTTTATCCTGATAATTTTTGTTGGTAAAAATAGCTAATATTGGAATTAAATATTAGAATTCACCACAGTTAAACATATTCTTCATTTACTCTGCAGGACAGCTCTAAGAAGTAGATAGTATTATAAGAAGCACATCTTAAAGGTAATGAAACTAAACCAAAGAGAGATGAAATATACATCATGTACTTGAGGTATATAGACATCTGAGTTTATGACAAGGGATTTTTTCAGAGTTCAGATGTAGTTTGTTCACAATCAAAAAGTGCTAAAACTGATATGCTATACATCAGAGCAATAGCAAATTGTGGGAGGATGGAAGGAGCGAAAGAAATAGATGATCTGGAAATCACAACAGCTAGGTTTCAGAACTGTCTCCATCCTATTTGGATAATCTTGTAATTTGAAAGGGGTTATTTTGTTTTTTAAGTAATCCAAATTTTAGAATTTCTTTCACCAAATATTATGCAGATTCCATTATGTTATGATTTGGAAGGAAAATGTCCCCAAAATGTTCATGTATTCATTGATGGGACTTTTGGAAGGTGTTTGGATCATTGTGGTGCTATACTCATCAATGGATTAATCCTTGTGGTGCTATACTCATTAATGGATTAATCCACTGAAGAGTTTATAACCAAATGTGCTGTTAGGCAGTGTGGTCTGGTTGGAGGTGGTGGGTCACAGGGCAGGGGTGCCTTTGGAGGGTGTATTGCTCACTTTTGCTCTTTTGTCTCCTTCTACCTCCTGGCCACCATGAGTTGAGAAGCTTTTCTCTGCCAGACCTTTCTGCCAAGATGTTTCTTCCTTGGACTCAGTTGACTCTGGACTGAATGCTCTGAGACCATGAGCCAAAATATATCTCTCTTCCTTTAAATTGTGAGTGTCAGATGTCTTATCTGAACACCAGGAAAGCTAACTCTAGTATTTGATACCTTCTTAACTAAGTCTCTTCAACATTTCTATTTTCTTTTTCTTGTCTTTTTCTCATGACCTCATGTTTGCCAAGCAGGCACTTCCGCCGCTGAGCAAAATCCCCGGCTCATTTCTATTTTCTTAAAGACCCAGTCATTCCGCTGCATAATGCCTTATATAATTAAGGGAAATTTTAAAGGTAACAAAAAATAGCTGACTTAAACTCAGGGGTACTTTTTCTCTGTTGTTGACTTTTTACCCCCTTAAAGTAATGCTAAAGGTGCTTGCATATGACATGTTCTAGTTATTTATTAATTATAAATGAGAAAAGGGGTCATATAGTTTTTGGTACTTACTGAAGGGCTAAAGGCCAAGATGACATGAAAGAATTCACTCTTCCTGAAAACAAGCAATTAAGAAAATAAAAAAAATTAACAAAGGACAACATAATTAAACAAGACCCTGGCTATCAGGCAATTTAGGACAATGCATCCCATGAGATGAAAAATAAATAAGGTGACCAATTGTTTCAGTTTACTCCCAGGGTACAGCCTAAGAAGAATGAGGAACGCAGGCAGAGGCCTTCCTGGGTTGAGTTGATGGGACTGAGAACATGGAACATCAAGCCATTTGGAGTTCATGGAATAAAGCAGGAGAGAAAAGAGAGGTGTCTTGAGAGAGATTTGGTCCCTTAAACACTTAGATGTGGACTAATCAGCTGATATAGGCACACGGTCTACCAAAAATGGGTAAGGAAGAACTCTCTGGAAGATTAGAAAGAAGTTTCCTCATACAAGGAAAACTTGAGGCTCATGAGGTACTCAGGATTCTGAGGTGTCTGGTAAGGGTGGGGAATAATTAGCCCAGCTTGAACTTAACTACATTTCTAAGAAATCTTTCAGGTAAAGCCAGAATCACATCATTTTTGAGAAACTTAATTGTATCTGTTTTGTACAGGAAAACAAAACTATATAGTACCCAAAAAGGTAAAAATCTGTAGTGCCTGTGATCCAATTAAACAAAACAAAACAACAAAGTAACTTCTCAGGTATGGAAAAAAAAAAAAAGCTATGACCCATAAAAAGATTATTAGTGAAACTAATCAAGATCTCATAGGAGTTAATGACATTAGAAATCATTATGATTATATTTTATATGTTTAAAAGCTGGAAATCACATATATTATTGTTGGAATGTAAAACAATTCCTGGAAACAATTTGCCAGTTTCTTAGGCAATGGAAACAATTTTCCAGTTTCTTAGGAAGGTGCACACACACTCATTATATGATTCAGCTGTTACACCTCAGATATTCATTCAAGAGAAAATGAAAGCATATGTGAAAACAAAGGCATGCCCAAATGTTCATAGCAGCCACTGGAAACAATCCAAACATCCATCAACAGGTGAATGGATATGCAGACCTTTGGTATATCTATAAAAAGAAAATAAAGATGTTATCAAATGGGTGAATCTCAAAATAATCATTCTAAGTTTTAAAAACCAACAAAAAAAGAATTATACATCAATTTTCTGTGACTAACATGGCAAATTGATGCAAACTTGGTGGCTGGATATATCAGATTTCTATTTCAGCTTGCTTTTTCCACTGCTTCTGGTGACTGTTGGTGTTTCTTGCTTGTGGCTACATTGTTTTCTGCTGCTCCTCTCCCTTCATTTTGCTTCTCTCCTTATTTCCTTCTCTGCACATGTGTATTGCTTGTCAGGCCACTTAGTAGATTTAGGGCCCGTCCAGATAATCCAGGATAATCTGCTTATCTCAGGATCTTTTATCTGAAAAGGCCATTTTTCCAAATAAAGCAACATTCCAAATTTCTAGGAATAAGGTTGCAAACGTATCTTTTTGGAGGCTACCAGCAATAACCTACAATATATTATTCAACTTATAATACATTGTAGGAAATGGAAACTAATACATAGTGACAGGGTATAGAAAGGGACAGAGTCTTAGGGAAGGATTACCCGGTGATGTGCATGTTTTGATTACTTTGATTGTAGTGATGATTTCACACATGTACATTTATGTCAAAACTTAGCCAGTTGTACAGTTTAAATATATGCTGCTTATTAAATATCAATTATTCCTTAAAAAGCATATGCAACAGGCAAAATGATGACTTGATAAAAGTTTAACACACAATTTTTGTCTTTGATACACCTGCATTCTCTATTTTAGATTCCCTAAATAATAATTTTTTGATTCAGTATTTAATGGTGGAATTTGCATAGCCAGTATTTGTATCAGTTCATTTATATGTTTAAAGTAGCCACCTACAAGTTGGCTATGTATTCTACTTTCTATTACTTGTATCATGAGATAAAAATCTAATATATCCTCTGATGTTGAGCAATCAAATGAATTTATAAATTTATATTTATTTGAAAAGGGATATGTTGAGTTCCAATAATCTAGATGACTTAATTGTATCTGTCTATTAAGGCCATGAACACTTGAATATTTGTTAATTAGACATGGTAACAGTGTTATTTTTGTGTGCATGTGTTTTTTGCTGACATACAAAATGTATAGGATGAAAAACATACTTTCAATAAGCATTTACATAACTGCAGATGCTAAGCAAACAACAGAACTTGCCTTCAGGACACCGTGAAGAGAGATGTGAAATTTCATCAGGCCCTGCTTCACACATCTCATCTTCATGTCCACAGCAGCAAATTCACAGGGTCTTCTGTGACCGTGTAGCCCTGTCAACAGTTTCGCTGCTGCATTATGTATGACTTTCTTCTGTGGAAGGTGTGATCAGTTGGTAAAATGCTTTGAGAGTGATTCTATATTGTGCTTAATTCATAGCTCAGAAATGAGTTCCATTGGCTTGGTATATTTGCTGTCTTTCTCATTCAATTTTGCAACATTTTCCCACTAAAAAAGGCAAGAAAAGTCAGTATTAAAAATGAATGAAATTTTTTTCTGGTCAAAATTCTAGGATTTTTTAAGGCCACCTATCACCTGTTATATGGATGTTTGGGATTAAAATCGGCAGGTTTAATGACAGCCATGGATGTGATACAAGAAGTGGAACCTTGTGCTTTTGTATTCAGTCCTGAAGCTGCAAGATGTAGATCGAGATTGAGGAGAGCTGAGATTTTTATTGAGGTCACATCAATGTTTCTCATTTTTTAAAACTATAACCCAAAGAAGTGGCTTGAAAGTTCCCATGGGCGACAAAAGCTGTTCACTAAGCTTTGTAGAGGAGTGTGTCTGAGTTTAAAAATCCTTTACCTGCCAACACCTCCACAGTGGCTACTCATTTTCTTACCCTCAGTTTGGAAAACATTTTAAAGACTGCCTTGTGATAGTGAGTCTGCTGGAAACTCATGGCATCAGAAGCCAAGACTTAAGCTTTTTGTTCTCTTTTCTTTGTTTGGTTGATGGGGAATTTCATTCTAAGGATAATTAGATCCTAAAATTACTATTAAGCCAGAGAGCTACAGTTCTACAGTCCAACTTGTCTTTGTCTGCATCACCCTACTCCTTAGTAATTTTTATAGATAAGCTCCTGACTCATCCCTGCTTAGGCAAGAGAGATGAGATTTAGATGCCAGCTTCTGACTAGGATTTGTTGGCAGAACAAGATCAGTTTTAGTTCCTTTGGAAGGATGATAATTTCTACATAAGAAATACTGTTAATTGATTGGAATGAATATGAAATCAAATTTTGAAGAGTATATATTATTTATACATTATCTGCTTTCAGATAGACTTTTCTGAACCTTATTAAAATTAATATGCATGCTCAAGGTTGTGAGTTCGATTCCCAGTACTTCCCCTATCCAAATTAGTATGTACTAAGTAAAAAAAGATGTGAAAAGAAGGAAATAGGCTGGATCACAGAAATTGCTTCATTTTCTCCAAGGAGGTAGCTAATCTATAACTTAAGTGTTTTGTGTGTTATTTTCATAATCTATTGTAGCCTCACTATTTATATTGAGTATGATCATTTTGACTCAGAGCCACTATACACTGATTTACGGGTTAGTTTTTAGCTCCCATCACTGTACCTAACTGGTTTTGTGGAAATTAAAGTCAAATGAGGACATTCTTGATCTATGTAATACATTATTATAAATTATACATACGAACAGAAATTTAAGAAACACCTCATGACCACCACCACTTTTAGACTCCTTTGAAAATAATTTGAATTATGTTAGCTTCTGATTTTAGAACTACTTCTTTCTTGCCTCTTATTTAATTTGTATTAATAAACACTTGTGAGATATAAGCTTCATACTATTTTAATATTTTTGTATTATTTTTGTAATTTGGAAATAGAAATTGAATTCTTCCCTTCCTGTGACCAAATATTAACATATTTCTACCTTTCCAGGTCTAGAATATGTGGTAAAATATGACCAATTATGAGAATTTATGCCAAATATGAAAGCAAAGTATTTGCCCAAAAGTTCATCAAAGTTTCATTACTAGATAGAAATTTAGATTTCTGGTTGATTTCACAGGTTGCACTGAATTTTGTGTGAGTGTTTAAAGTAATGTCTCCTTTATGCAAAATGTTCTGCTAGGTAAGATGAAAATTCAAAGGTGTATACAAGAAATGCGATGTCTGTTTTTTGTTACAAGTATATAGTAGTTCAACAAGAGGCTTATAGCGCCTTGTAACATATGCTCTTACAGCACAGCAATTATAATTTGGCATAAAGTATACTATCATAGAATGCAAGCTCCCTTAATGGAGAACTGTGTTTCTGTGGTTTTCATCTCTGTATTTCTACCTGGTGTGGGACAGGCATGTGACAAATGTCTGCTAAATAAGTAAATAGTCTGCACAAGCTATTAGATGTACTATCATTCCAGTTGTCAGGAAAGCCCTGCAGAAGAGATGGCCTTTTGACCATGATGTGAAAATGTGTGACAGAATTCCAGAAAAAAAGTCCAAGTGTGAATTAGAAATTCGGGAGGAAGGATCACTGAGTTTTCTCTCAATTTACATCCTTGCTTCCAACAAGTCCCCCTGGGGATAATTAGCAGTGTCAGCAGGCCAGGCCCCTGATAGCAGGCTCCTGATAGCAGGTCCCTTCTAAATGCCCTGGCCTCAGCTGCTGATTTATCCTGGCTCTTCCAACATGTTTTAACTCTCCAGGCATGAATCTGACTTTCTTTTGTGTTTCCTTTCAACCTTGCCTTTTCTTTTCTAAAGTCATGTTCAAAGGAAGACAGAAGACCTTGTGTAAGAGGAGGCTAAATCCTTTGTACTTTCGTTTGACTTCTTGGTTCTTTGAAAAGTGGGTGGAGAGCCCTTGCTGCCTGCTGCTCCCTCTGTCCGGTCCTGGATACTTCACTCCTGTGGGGCTCCCTGAAGATGGGGGTGTGACTCGCAGCCACAGTGGCTTCCCTGCAGTGGGCCTTCTCTGATTTCAGACTTCCCTCTGCTCTCCCTGGCCCCTGCCCTGCTGCCTGAACTTGGTACTAGCACAGCAAGGATGTGAATCTTGGGCCATGCACCTTCCAAGAGTAAGGAAGCCCTGGGGCAAAGACTGCCAAGAGCTGGCAGTGACTATGGTTCCCCTCCCCTCGCACTTCAGCCTTCCAGGCTTGTGGTATTGATTCATTTACTTCCCTCTCCATTCAACACAGATTTTGCATATTTACACTACCTATACTATGCTGAGTGCTCAGAATATAAGGACAGACAGCAATGTCTGCTTTCAAGGAGCAGAATTATCTAAGCAGCCTCTAGGCATAGAATAACTGACAACCACAGTAGATCCTGTTGTTCAGACCTGGTTTGTACATCTGCTAATGTAAACATGATCACTAACTCAACTGCCACACTATTTTAATTGACCTTGCAGGTATATTAGAAAGATGAAACCATTATGTTGTATAGGTATAGCATTTAAAAATTGTGCCGTTGTGAAATGGATATTTATAAAACTGATCCTTAGAAGAAAAAATATTCTATTTATTTGTTAAGATTATAGATTAAGTTTTGCTTTATCAATTTTCTACCTGTGCAAAATCAGGCAATCATTTAACTCTGAGCTTCAGGTTCTTTTTGTTTGACTAGGGTTTAATAATGTTCCCTATCTTTGGGGTGCTTTGGGCTTTGAGGATTAAATGAATGCAGATGGTCCCCAGTATATAGATGATTTGACTTAAATCTTTTTGATTTTACAATGATGTGAAAATGATACCACTGAGTAAAAATCATACTTCAAATTTGAGTTTTGGTCTTTTTCCAGGCTGACACTGTGATACCCTTGTCACTGGACAGGGCTTGAGGAGGTTCCCCAAGGCGGGGGCGGCAGCTCTCCCATTGACCCTGCCGGCGGAATACATCTCTTGACTCCTGTTACAGAGAATTTTCAGGACTCCTAGAAGGAGGCACAGAAAAGATTTATGTAGGAAAAAAAAAAGTATACTCTCAAGAGAGAGTACAGGAAATCAGAGAATGAGGTATATTGTGGCCTGGAGCTGGGTTTATGTGCTCTTGAGACATCTTTATGATTCTAAGATGTGTATTTCCATTTTCTGCCCGATCACCCCCCTGGTGAGCTATGCAAGAATGCACCACTTACATGTGTTTGAAACTGATACATTCTGCTAGTCTAATAGTGTGCTTTTCTGAGGATAGGGATAGTGGAACACAATTCAAAGGTGGAAAGGTATTGGGCCCAGCCCAGGTTACAAACTTTTTAAATAGGCTCTTTGTCTTTAAGACCCTTAGGAATTTTTTTTTTATTTTCAAAGAGAATAAAACAAAAGAGAACAGAACAAAGCAGCTCAGAACAGAACAATGTAAGCAACACAGCACTTCATAACAAAACAACCAGATATTAATAGTAGCTACCATTATGTCTCTTTCTTTGAAATAGTTGAGCATAGCTTCACACATAATAATATCAAACATAACAAAATAGTATAAAACCATTCAAGAGAATGAAAGTATGACAGGGCATTCTGAACCAAATAACAGAAAATGAACAATGGCTACTATAATATCTCATTTTCCATAAAGAATTTGTTTATACTATCACACATATTAAAATCCAAGAAGACCCAACATGATAGAACCAATGGTAATGGAAGAACAAGAGCATGTTAGGACTTCAGAGCAAGATGATATTAAATCAGCAATGGTTGCCATAATGCCTTGTTTTTATGCTGAAAACTAAGGACCCTTAGGAATTTTTTAAAAACTCTCCTGACAGGGAAAAGGCCTGAGTAACTTTTGTGTCCTGAAGCTCTAGTATTTCGTAAAAGTACAAGTTTAAAATTAAGGTTTTTCTTACCTCTCTACTCTTACCTTCATTTCTTCCATCCTACTTCACTCTTCATTCTGGCCAGCGGTGGAGAGCAGCAGCTCCCAAGCAGCCAGGAGATGGAGGAAAAAACAGCCAGTGCTCTACAGTGTGCTGTGTTGCTGAATTACGCTGCTGGTTGATTAGGTGTAGTAAATGCAATATTTTGAACTTATGATAGATTTATTGGAGCACAGCCCCACTGTAAGTTGAAAGCATCTTTACCTAATAGCTCATATGCAAAGTGCTAGAGGAGCACTTATTTTTTGAGTCTTAACCTCTGAACAGCCCAGCATTAACTTCCTATTTTGAACAAGAAGAAAATGCTTCTTTTCTCTAGAACCTGTCCTGTGTTTTAGCTGCCTACCTTTTATCCACCATTTTAAGCTACTTAAGCGAAGAATCCAGCAATTCCGATGTGTGTCATTGTGCACAGTTTGCAATCAGTATAAACACTTGCTTCACAGAGCTGCCAGCACTGTGTCCCATTAATACTGGGTCACATTGTGCTGCCTGATGGCTTTAATGAACATCAAGAGTGGCTCTGCAGCTCTGAAAATTGTCTTGCTTCCATTCAGGATAATGCACTTGTAGGAAATTATTAGATTTTTTTCCTACTTCTGAGAAACAACCTGAGTTCTAATAATAGTAGAACAGTGATACTGCCTTACCTCAGAAAACAGAAAAGCAAACAGGCAGTTTAAGAATAGCTGTGACTTGCATGTGATTAGTATCCCATAGTAGAGTCCCAAAGTACTCAAAAGGTACCATCACTTTCATTTTCCAAGATGATTTAACAGTTTTTCCAAAAGTTATTGTAAGTGGGTTTGTTGCTTTGGAAAAATAAGCCATTATATGATTCAGAATGGCATCTTCATATAAAGGCAGGAGCTTTTCTTTCCACACGATGGATGCTTTCTCTGAGACTGTATCTGTAGGTTCTGTTTTCTTGGTGGTTCCTAACAGGTCTGCCTGTCTTCTAGAGGGGTTCTCTAAAACCTGAGCCCTGATCTTTTTTTTTTTTCTTTTCTTTTTTTCCTGCAGTTCTAGGGATTGGACCCAAGACCTTTGTAGCAACCTACAGTCCCCTGCTCTTTCCACCTACAGGTGTTCCACCTCCCACTCCTTTAAAAAAAAAAACAAAAACAAGGTCTCACTAAACTGTTTATTGCTCCAGATTGTACTAGAACTTGGTGTCATCCTGCTTCAGCCTCCTAGAGCGCAGAGATTCCAGGTGTTCCCCACCACCCCCTGGGTGAGAAGGGTTTCTTAGGGAATTGATGGCCAGTGAGAACAGCCCCAAACTGGGGAGAACTCCTCTGCCTGGTACGACTGGTGAAGAAGGGATCATACCAAAAAGGAACTGAATGAGAAATAAAATGGAAGGACAATAATAGGAAGAAGATGTAAGATAATTTTGATAGCTGGGACTGTTGTGTTTAAAGCTCCTTTTTTCTACTCATTAATGCTGTGGTAGTTGGGTTTAGAGGGATAACACTAGGATATGTGTGACGCTCCTTTTAGCTGACCTACATAATAATCTCTGATGAAAGAGGAATTGCATCATCCTAGACACTAATGGAAAATAAATTTTGGCAATAGAGTTGAAAATAAGAGAATATATTTAGAAAATCTAATTTGCAGTTCTATTGATTATAATCACTATGAAATATCTATTGAGAAGAAGTGGTTTGCTATCATTTTAGTGAAAATTCTACTTTTCTGGTCAAAATTTCATTAAAGTGTAAATGTAACATATCTTCAAAAACAGTTATCATATTATTGCAAGATACATATAAATCATTGAACTTCTCTATAAGTTTGAGGAGGAACGAAGGCAGCTGCCACATAAACATTGTTGCAGAGGTCTCCCTCATTCTAACCTCTTGTCTCAGTCTTACCTAGATGAAACACAGGGCTTTTAGTGCAAATTGAAGATGTAGTTTTAATTTTAGATGTTGAGATAAGATGGCAGAACATTATTCAAGTCAAGTGATCCATATAGTTGTTTTTGAAATGTTTTTGAAATCCTAAATCTCAGGCAAGGGGATTTCATATTTTTGTCCTGGAAATTCTCTGCCATTATGCTCTTGCTCTTAACATAACATTATCAATGCTGCATTTGTTGTGTGCAGAATGTGTGCAGGGGGTTGAATGCAATGACTTAAAGAAATATTTACTAAGATATCTTTAGGAACTACTTTATATATTTTCCAGTGCTTAAAGTGTATGCTGGACAGTTTGGGTTTGCTGAAAAGTCTGGTGGATAAGAGAAGCTAAGAGGTGATGTACATATGTCACTCACTAGACATCAAAAAGTCTTCAAAGATATTATACAATTCAGTGGTTGTTAATACATTTAAAAAGTTATACAAGTATCACCAGTATTTAATTCTGGAACATTTTAACCCTGAAGAAACTGTAACAGTTTCATGAACAGTCTCCTTTCTCTCCAGTCTTCCTAACCTAACCAGCTACCAGTCAACTTTTGTCTCCCTAGCTTCACTGTGTCTGGAGATGCACATAAATAGAATCATACAATATGAGACTTATTTATTATGGTAAAGTATAGCATAAAATTTAGTTTCTTATTCACTTTAAGTGTACTTTCAGTAATGTTGATTAAATGCACATTACAATGGAACAGATAACTCCAGAACTTTTTTCCTTGTACATGTCTGATACTACATTTCACAAGTATGGTTACAAGTTGCATCTATTTACCTATAAGCATGTCAGGTTTATTCCTCCTTATGGCTGAGTAGTAATCGATTTTATAAGAATGCCACCTTTTTTTATCCATTCTTCAGTTGTTCCCAAGATTTAGCTATTACAAATTGTGTTACTATAAATATGGATGCACATATATGGTTGTGGTATGATGATTTTAATTCTTCTGGGAAAATACCCAGAAAGATTGAATTGTACTTTTAATCCTAGTTTTTTGAGGAATCTCCACACTGATTTCCACAGTGGTTGTACCAGTCTACATCCCACCAACAGTGGTTCCTTTTTCCTCACAGCCCTGCCAGCATTTGTTATTGGTTGATTTCTTGATGATAGCCATTCTTACTGGGGTGAGATGGAATCTCTGTGTTGTTTTAATTTGCATCTCTCAAATGACAAATGATGTTGAACATTTTTTCATATATTTATTTGCCATTTCTAGTTCTTTATCTAAGAAGTACATATTCCAGATGCCCATTTTTGGATTGGGTTTTTGCATTTGAGGGGGCTCTGATTTTTTTCCTTTCTTTATATGTTCTAGATGGAATTCCTTTATCTGAAGGACAGTTGTCTAAAATGTTTTCCCACTCTGTGGGTTGTCTTTTCATTCAGTTGTTGATTTCTTTTGAGGTTCAAAAGCTTTTTAATAATATTAGATCCCAGTTGTTGATTCTTTGAAGTGTTTCTTGTGCAGTTTTGGTTCTGTTCATGAACTCTCTACCTATAACTGAGTCTTCAGATTTGTTCCTATATCATATTGTCTTCCTACGTAAGAAGCTGAAAGACTACTTAAAATCCAAAAAGTACAGAAGATAGTATGAAATGGAAAGAAACTTCAAAAGCAAAAAGAAACTAGAATGGAGGAAATGAGAAAAGAAGAAAGGGAAAAGGAAAAAAAATATATATATATAAACATGCAAGATAGTTAAGATAGTTATTTGACAAATTTCTATTAATTCATTTTACAAAGGTTTGTGCCTATATTATTTGATACATTTTTCATGCCTACATCTTATAATCTGAGCAACTGCTTTCCAAATAACAATACACAATGTTTCAATCATTGTTACTCTTCTATTATCTTGTTTCAAAATTTGAAAGTACAGTACATTGTTAATAACTCCCCTTTGCCTAAGTACCCTAACCCCTATTCTACTTTCCTCATGTGTTAATGTAAATACAATCATGGAGTGTTTTGTCTTTCTATGGTTTACTTGGCATAAAATCCTCAAGGTTTATTTATGTTGTAGCTTGTGGCAAGTTATGTTTCCTGTTTTTCTTTTCTTTAGATAGTTAACTGGGTACATGATAGTTAACTGATACATGAGTAAAATGCTTTTGTCTGGATTTGGAGTTATGTGAGATCCAGCAGCCCCCAAATATTTAGTTTCCATTTTAGATTGATATTACATCTATCATCTGATCTGTATAGATTGTTGGAGAAATGAGGAGAATTTAGTATTCTAATTCATTAATTGTCAGAATAGGAGGTGGAGTGTAGTGAATAAAGTCAGGAGAAATTGAAGAATAATTCCATATTATTTTTATTTCTTTTGTGTGTTTTTTGTTTCTTTTGCTATAAGGTTCTGTCATTCTGCCACCCCAAACCTCCCAGTGGCTTCCCACTGAACCTGTGGTGAGGTCTCTAACTCTTTAATCTGGCTTTGAAAGCCACATTGGTTTCTGTTTGCAGCATTGTTCTACCTCATTCCATGCACTGCTAGGTTTTCATCTGTCCTCTGCGCCTCACACTAGCTCTGCCTGGAAATTTCCATCTCTTCCCTTCCTCCTGGCTGGGTACTTTCCCAGGTTCTGTCACTCTGCAGTCAAGCCCATCGTCATTCAGGGTCACATTATCACGTTTGACTTCTATAAATCTTGGTGCCTTCTCCAGCTCTGATGTGCTATGCTTTGAGAGCTCAAGGCATCCCAAGGAGGACAGAGCCTTCTCTACTGTGCTCTTCACAATTTCTAATTATTACTCATAATGCTCGTGGATGGGTTAGGGACCAGTGTTTTTCAGGTTCTTATTTGTCCCCATCAATGGCTGGGTCAGGACAATTGGTGGATTTGGAAAATTACCATTTATTTTAGGGCAGGAATAAGAAAAAGAAGAGAAATAGGAGTAGAAGCACAAAGCAAATGCTCAGAGAGAAAACAGTACTTTGAAGGAAGGAAGAAGAGATTCATCCTGCCAGCAAAATGGTCCACTGCAAGAACAAGAGAGCAGTGGCCGATACATTTCCTTTTTAAGGCAGAATCATATTCTTTTGTATGTGCCTACACTTACATGGTCCTAGATATTAGGCTCATTCCAACTTTTTACTACTATAAATACTGCCACTATGAAAGTGGAAATAAAGTTTGTCTTTGGGACTCTGTTTTTAATTTTCCTGGGTATACAGTATACCTAGAGATAGGTTTGCTGAATCACACAGTAACTATATTTTTAAACTTTTTGTAGACTTTCCATACTCCTTTCCAGGGAAACTGTACCATTTTATAATCCTGTAGTATACCAAGTTCCCATTTCCTATCTCTATCTATTGAACAACACTTGATACATTTTATTTTTGTTGCTTTGTTTAATGCTAGCCATTCTAATGAGTGAAAAAGTGTGGTATTTCATTGTCACTTCAATTTGCATTTGTCTTATCCTTAGTGGTGTTGAATACCTTTTTAAATGCTTCTTGGCTATTTGCCTATCAACTTTAGAGAAATATGTACTCAAATTCTTTAATTTTTTTTTTTACCAAGTTAGGTGATTTTTTTCATGTTGAGTTGTAATAATTTATAAAATATTCTGGATATGAGCCCCTTGTCAGATTTATGATTTACAAGTATTTTCTCCCATTCCATAGGTTTCCTTTGATTCACTCAATTTTTTTCCTTTGATGGACAAAGTTTTTAAGCTTTATACAGTCTTACTTTTCCTTTTTGCTATTGTTGTCTATGTCATATTCAAGATATCATTGCCAAAACTGGTAAAATATACATAGATACTCAACTCTTAATTATAAAATCAGAATTCAGTAATTCAAATAACTTACCCAAGAGTAATTTGAATTTGCATTTGTAATGTAATTTTTATTTATATATGATTATGTGTGTGCCTACTGTAAGATAATTATCAGCAAAATAATGAGCTTTAGTTATGAATATATGACTCAAGAAAACCTGGAAATGTGCACAGTTTTCCTGGCTTGACCGTAAGTAAAAGAACTTGCTGATATGAGGGAATGTTTTACATGTTGGTCCTTCAAAGAATTTTCTTGAAATTTTATTTCCTATATGAGGAAGTCAACCAGATTTGTTTTTATGAAAAAGAAAATATAAACAGACTGCTTTCTGTTTAGTCTATTGAGACATGCTACAGATAAACAAAACTCAAAAGAAAGATATCCGTAATTAAGGCTTAACTCTATAACCATGCTCAGGTTCCAGGGACCCCTGCTACTTCGCTATACCATGAACTCATTTTCTCACTTGCAGGCATATGAGTCTGCAAGAGAGGGGTTAGCCTGAGGTCTGCATGGGAACGCACCCCACACACACTAGGCCTCTTCGGTCCTCCTCCTCCCCTGTTCCCTTTAATGTGTGAATGGTTTCCTGTTCACCCACTTAACTAAAACCGAAACTTGGCCAGCCTCCCTCAGTCTTCATCTACCTCCCACCTGCCATCCAGGCAGGCACTGAATGCTTTCAGTTTTACCTCCAAAACCTATGGCTGCCTCTCTGTACCTACTGCTACTTTCACATGAGGGCAGCCTGCTCTGCCTTAGGATGTCGCCCCAGCCTTTTCCTGGATCAGTGTGCCTTGGCATTCCCTCTTTAATCTGAAATCATGTTTCTGGAATTTAACTTACTACTGTACGTCTCTTACATAAAACCCTTACATGATTCTCAATTGCTCTTAGCACTAATATTCTTTTGTATTTGCAAGGCCTCTTTCTGGCACATACTTCATTTGTTCTCTTACTTATCCCTTTTTTTGGCTTTGTTTTAGCTTCTAGTCACTTCTTGACTTCTCCGTATCTCTCAGTATATGGTGAGGTTCATGAGGTCAGGAACTGCTCAGTCTGAGTCACTGCTGTAGCTTTGATACCAAACACAACGTGCAGTGTGCATTAACGATGTGATAAAAATGGGTTGACTGAGTGAAAGCTGCTTTACATGTAAGCTGTATGGAAGTGCCTTCATCTTCCCACTTGTAAACTTTTTATGGTATCTTAGTGAGTATACTTGTTTTTGCCTTCCAAGGAAGCTTGAATAAGTTAATAAGTTATGGTGAACCTTCAACGTTCTATTCTTCCATGTGCAAGATGAAAACAAAAACCATTATAGGTAAATCTGTATACTATAAGGATTGGAGTCATCCTTGGAGCCACCCCAATTTACCCAACTGCAGAGTGGCTACCACATCTGTAATATATACAAATATTTCTCTAAATCTATATTCATTTGTTCTATAAAACTTAGTCTCTTAAAAGGTTTCTTCAAACCTTTTTAAACATCAAGACTGTATCTTTTTCAACTTGTGTTTGATTTACTTCTGTATTAGTATCAGATATAAAAATTACGTAGACAAACATAACCATATGCTGAAGGAATGCGAGTACCTTCACTGTAAACTGAAAAACTATAAAAGTAGATGAAATGAGTGCTTTCATGTTTATTTTGCTTATATGAAATTTATATTTGTTTGTATTTTATTAGATATATTTTTATGAAGCACTGTTCCCAATGGAGTGAGATATTTTCGAGTGTAATTGCCATGTCTTATGAGATGCAGAAGCTTCTTAAAGAAAGAACACAACATAAATTCAAAACATAATGGAAATAATTGTATTGTTTACTCTGGAAAATCATGCTCGGACATCCCAACAGAAATGGTGTATATGAAAATCAGCAAGATAAAAGTATAACTGAAATTACCATACAGATATCTTTTATTTATATGCCTTTAATTTACATTACAGCTGACTAGCTTAAATAGAACTCTTACTGCCTGTGAGTATTTCTGCTCCAACTCAGTAAATGCCTGTATTACTCAGCATAGACAGACAACTTGAACTGGACATACTTCCCTCTTCTTGCTTTCCAAATATGATTAGAAATGGATCTGGGAAACTAAGTTCCTGTCATGGTTCCCAACCTAAGACTCAGAGGATATTACAGCATAGCACGGAGAAGTGTCCTAAGAATTTTGTGCTAATGCCTCTATCCGAGTGATAGTAACTCCTAGCTTATGTCCTTTCCTCCCTCAAAGCACAGTTTCTTTCTAGAGAGAATTGATCTGTCATTTATAAAAACCACACAAGTAATTTTGTTCATTTATTTCTTCATGTATGCACTCATTGTGGAGAAAATAATCACTTGATACTCTGTGAGCTGCAGGCTTCAATCCAACATGGTACCAAAATCCATTCCTTGCCTGGTGGCAAAGTTACAAATGGTCATATCATGCCAGGGGTTTTCTTGACAGGGAGTAAAATTACCCAGCTGTGGGAAATGATCTGGATCTCAGATAGAAGGCTTTGTATCCCACAGGCTCTCTGTTTATGACTGCCTCCACCCAGGCCCTGTTTCAGAGAGACGGCATCGTAAAAGGTTTCTTTTCTTTGGCAAACTGTTTTCAAAGGCACTGCGTCCTGAAGAAAAATGTCCCTGGAGCATGCACTTTATGTGCATTTTATTCTTTAATGATAACACAGATTCCTATCCATTTTGGGTATACATTGGTTTAGGAAAAGGGCAAGACCAGTATTTCTCCAGGTAAACAGTCTGGCCAACACTTTGGAGTGTTACTAAACCAGGTATTAATGAATATTGCTCTTAGCAGACTGTAAGTCCACTTAAAACTTAATCTCAATAACTCAACATGATTAAGGTAACATAAACCTTTCTCTCTTTCCACTGGCAACCAGAGATGTGCCTTTGAAACTACTATTTGGTGGCTACTTTTTAATCACTGCTGCACGTCTCTACCCCCTCACTGGTGCCATCCACTTCTGTAGCCCTTCCCTAATCACCACTGTCATCTGCTGAACTCTGAAGCACTCGTACCTTCCACCATGGTATGGCACCTGACTCATCTCATCCCAGGGACACTTTCAACATGTGGGTCTGTATGTCGACTTTTCTAGTTCTGATGACCTCATTAAACAGTGAACTTTGAGGCACACCTCAAGTTTGTCTTCAGCTAAAACTGTGCTGTTTATAATCTTGAAGCCAGGAATTCTCTATCTATTGCAAAAATGTAACTTATGCTTACAACTCTCTCCTTCCTTTGTGTTCTTTGAACTTGGCCTTTTCACTAGCATGAGCTTCAATTATCCAGCCTTTTTCAGGTACACGGAAAGAGACACAGCTGGCTCTGGGACCTTCAGAAACCCATCAACCATCCACAAACCTCAGCTTTATTCTATATAAAATAGTTGTTTGGCCTGCTCTGTACTCTCCATTCCAGGTCTACACATCTATGTACTCTGATCGGTGGCAAAAGTATTTTTGAGATAAGCTTACTGATGAGTGAAATTATAAAATCTTATAGTTTTAATATAGCCTACCCATTTCTGCCTCATTACACCTGTGAGAATGTGCAAGTTGGTTATTCATTTAACCTAGTCTGAAGGTGTCTGAGTGAATATACTGCCATGTCAATGCAGGAACTCATGAAAATGGTTACACACGATGTTTAGACCTATCTCCATATAAATAATGTTAAACTAAATTTTGGTTGCATTGCTAAGAATGTAAGACTATATCTTCTCTAAAACTTCTTATTTGTTGTTAATAGCCATTTATATTTTACAAAGTAAGTCTTTGAAAATATGTATCAGAAATGAAACATACCTAAGAAAAATAAGCAGAACTGTGTGCCAAATGGTCTAGAATTTGTTCGGCTCTGCAGCTTTCTTTCTTTTGCCTGTGCAATCTGTGAGAAATGCTTGGAATATTTATCTCAGGAACCTGCAGATATGCTGAGATAGTTAAAAGCATAACTATTCAATTAGGACTCAATTGTAAATCAGCCGATGGCTAGGTTGTTTTAGTAGCAGGGACACTGACACGGAGAGTTCATTTCTTAATTTCCTGAGTAAATGAGGGCATACATTTAAAAATAAAAATGTTGCCTTGAAGCAGTGTTACAGAACACAAATAAGGTTCCGAGGCTTTGTTTAATTTCTCTTCAGTCCTTTTTCAGTCCTTTTAAAACCACGGCATTTATTTTTCAACTTCTATACAGGATGCTCTAACAACCTGTGTTCCAGGGAGGAATGGGAATATGAAAGAGAGTCGCTTTTTGAGGTTTTGGACGATGTGTTTTTGTCTTGCCAAAGAATGGCTTTTTCGTTGTTGCCGTTCCTTTGGAAATGGAATAAAGAAACAAAAAATAAATATGGGTAAAATCACTCAAGCACACATGTAAATTTTCACTATGTCAAAATTCTGCATGGTGTTCTGTTTTACTGTGGTTCCTCATCGGTGTCGTTTTGTGAATTCTGTGATGTGTGAGGCTCTGTGTTATGCAACCTGAACCACAAAGTTTCTGCCCTCATGTAATTCATAGTCTTAGGAAAGTTGTTAAGATCAAAGCGAAAATGGAAAAATAGGCTAAGATATATATATATATATATATATATATATATATATATATATATAATCTGTGTGTATATATGTATATATAAATATATATGTTCTACATTAAATCTGCAATTAATTTGACTTGCTAATATAGTGCTAATGAAATCATTGCAATTATAGCTCTTTACCAAATTAAAGGGCTCCCATTTTGGCTAAACTAAAGAAATAGTTTAAAACAGTAAATTGCTTATGGGCAAAGTCTTCACATCTAGAACAGTCCAAATATTGTAGTCCTGTTGCCAAGCTTTTAAATTGTTTTTAGAAAGGAGATATACAGGCAGATTGTTATGAGGGTGCATAGCAGATAAACAATCCATACCTATTAATTAGACTGAAAGAATAGTCAGAAAAAAATGTAAAATCATGTTGATACAAATGCTAGCATACATATAATGGAATATTTATGCCAAAGATATTTAGGTACTGGAACAATCAGCATTAGCCAAGACTAGTTAAGGAAAGTTGTCATGAATAATAGGAGATGTCCCTAACTGGTGGGAAATCAGGCATATTCCATCTCTACTTCTAACATGCTGTTGACTGAGGAAGGAAGATCACAAGTTTGAGTCTTAGGCAACTTAGAAAAAAATTAAAAATAAAAAGGGCTGAGCATGCAGCATCCTTGGGTGTAATACCCATTATTGTTTAAAAAAGTCCTAAAAAAAATTTTTTTTTGTTCAGTTTCTGGAAACCTCCAACTCATCCCTTATCACTGAAGACTGACCAGTATAGTAGCTTTCCACTGTAACCATGAATTTTTCCTCAGTCCTCAGCTGTTTTAAGTGCTGACAGTGTACCACATTCCAGCATAGGTACTGAGGGGTAGTAATAAAAACCCACCCTACTAAAGTCCCTGTCAACATGTATACAACATTATGTCTTATGTGAAAGGGAGGATAAAGAAAAGTAAACAATAACAGCAATGCTGTTTGTGTGTGGGGGTGAGAAAGAGAGGGAGAGAGGGAGATAGAGAAGGTTCAAGGGACAGGAAGTGGCTCAGAGCCTATGATGGAAGTAAGACTTGACCAAAATGAGGGGCAGAACTATGTAGATGACCTGGTGAACATGGACAAACAGCCAGCCATTAAGAAGCATGAAGTCCCTGAGCCAGTTCTATTCTCGGTTTGCTCAAGACAGTCAGTGTGATTTAGTGTGAGTGGGATAAATACAAGGAAATGACCTCAGAGGTACTGGAAGCATCATTCTGTGTGGGGTGTTATAGACAGCTTGTGGATTTGAGTAAAGAAATCAACAAATCTGGCATGGTAAACAGCTTAGGCTGGTCTCATGTTAAGAACTGAGAGTGAGGAGGGGCAAGAGATAAAATAAGAAGGAGGAGTAGGAGGCTATAGTCCAGAAAGATATTGTTTGTAGCGCAAAGCAATGGTGGTGGAAGTGGTGAGGAGTAGTTGAATCCTGGATATATTTTGAAAGGAGAGCTAACAGGATTTCCCAAATAAATTATAAGTAAATGAGAGATAAAGACAGAAGTCATTAAGGCTAATAATGCTTTAATGCTTTTAGTCCATGTTGTAATCAGGGGATATGAGGAGAACAATTAAAATCAGGACATGGAATTTATAATATTATTTTATGATGGTCATCCCCAGGGTTAGCACAAAGTGCAGGAAATCTATCCACAACACTAAAGACATAGAATATTCAGCCAAGAACCTGAATCCCACAGCAATGCTGCATGAGTCCAGATGAAGACCCAGAGCCCATGACAAGGCCTGCCACAAGTCCAACTGGAAGTCTAGAGCCCACAAGAAGGACTCATGCCAGTCTCTTTTATGGATCTGTGCTGGGAATATCCAAAGGTCAGCGGTGGAAAAGACTAGAAAGTCTATGCCAGCAGAATGAACTGTGCTGGTAGGTTGAGGGTTCTACACTGGAGCCGAGAAGTCACGCTCATAATAAAGACCAGGGCTGTCCTGAAAAGCACCACAGCCATCCTCAGCGACATGGAGGTCCTGAGCTCTTCCGACAATAAGTACAGTTGAGTGCATACCAGGAAGTCAGCATGATGAGTTTGTCCTGGAGATTAAGTGGCACACGTCTTCCCCTCTGGATCCAGGAAGCAATGCTTGATGTAAGGACCAGAGCTCTTCCAGGAGAACCAACCACTCAAACAGCAGCACTTAGTGAAACCCACAACGCCCTCAACGCCTTAACGCCTCTCCTTCTCCACATCTCTATTTATGCTGGCAACTTTCCTCAGGTGGAACATCTATGCTCAGCACCATGGTGATTTACTTCCGCTGGCATTAAGTTGATCACCAGTTTTTAATCTATAACAGTCTGGATGGATGGAGATGCTATTCATTTTAGGTTGGAAGACTGAGAAGCTGACTGAGAAACAGAAGATAAAGAACTAGATCTTTAGTTTGAAACATATCACACACACACACACACACACAGATGTACATATCCATGCCAATAAATACTGTGAACATGTACTAATTGAAAATATATATGTAAAAATATAAATGTTAAGAAATGAATGAATTTTTGTATTGATAGGATAATTGCTCAGAAGCAGAGAAGTTGATGAAGCAGGTGATGGAGAAGGAATTCCTAGAGTGGTTTCCTTGGCTGGGGAAGAGGGGAGGATCTCCAAGAGCTTATGTGGTTAAGATAGGATTATATAAAGAGAAAGGGTAAGTGCCCGGTTGTAGCAGTTCCAATGAGAAGGCAGCTGCAACAATCAGATGCTGAAATCTTGAAAGCAGCTCGCATGTCCCTTGATGACAGCAAGGTGTTTGGAATTTGGGGCATTGGACTCAACTGTTACTTTTGAAGGAAAAAGACCAGCATGGATAGGTGCTCCCTGAGGATGTGGGCTGTGAAAGATGCATGCTTAAACAATGCCTCATGAATAAATGACTCTAAGTGGATATTCAGAAGCAGGAAAATTGATCTTCTGCAAATGAAAGAGGGATCTAAAGATGGAGGGTAGAAGAAGAAGTAGGAAGAATTCAGCAGTGCTATGTGCACCGAGCCTCTTCCCATGTTGAATGTAGTCACTACTGCGAATGTGTACTAATAAAAAGGTAAATAAAATACATAGCAGTTGTGGGAAAATTTGCTTTTGCTTCAGTGGCTGAAACTAGTTTTTAAGATTTTCATGTGGTATTGACTGTAGGAGTCCATGTGAAAGATCCAATATTCTATCATAAAATACAGAGGCCAAATAATGTGATACAAATGTCATCATTTTCCCTGTCCTATGTCCTTATCACTCAGTGCGCATCAGCCACTGTGCTCCTGTTTTCACTGAGCCAATCGACCTCACAGACCTTTTTCAGTCAGCCAGCCTTTTGATTCGCTGTGGCGTTCAGGATCACGTTACATGTTATTCCTAACATTTCTGTATAAAATGGCAATGAGGACACGTGGGGTGTAGGCATCACTGACCCTAAATGTGGAGGTGGAAGGCTTTCTGGGATCAGACTCAGAAAAGCCCCAGGAGTCAGCAGTGAGAGGAGATATGGATGGAGGGGTCGGATCTGCTCAGCTTTCCCCCACTGCCCTTGACGGAAGGGGTCTGTTACTTTAAAAAATGAGATAAAAACCACTGGCCTTGCTGAAATTAGCTTCTATTAATTCTATTATATTGTTTACCAAAAGATGTTCTGCTTACTAAGTTTCCATCCACCCTGAAGCTAGAAACAATGTTCCACTTTTGAGGGGGGATTTAAGCATTTAGTCAGAAGAATGACAGACTCCTTTTGAGAAAAAAATACCTTAATCCTTTACCATCTTCTGAATGGGTAAAATATGACTCAAATAAGGAATCAGAGTTTCAGTTATGATTTCATTATAGAAGATTAGACTTCCGCACAGTATAAACTACTGTGGTCATTTACAGTTGTAACTCTTTATACAGGGGCATGGGTAAGTGAAGAGCTACATAGAATAACTATCTGCTTAATTGAGGCATCTGTGAATTCAGTTATTTTCATCTTTAGGCTCTGGAAGAGACAGTATAATGATGGACATTTCCAGCTGGGTATGTACCAAGCAGCCATTCTGTGCCACGTGTGGTGCTGGGCTGTAGAGCCAAAGTGAGAACAGTGAAGATTTGAAATGTAACCAACAACTGGGAAAGCAGCAGAGTGAAGCGCTATGGTGATGGCTATACAAACAGAAATGTAGGCACAAAGCCTTACAATCCGGAATATTAAATTCACATATCCCATTATTTCTAGCAATAAAAGTAGCTGCCCTTAGGGTGGACTCCCAAGTTGTTCATGAGTTAGTAGCTCTATTTACATTGAATCTCACTGCAATCTGGGGCAGTTTGAATTAGATTTAGCCACATTTATAGAATAGCTTTGATGTGATAAGTGAGAACATTTTTGTTTTGCTTTGTACATCTATTCTGAAGTTTCAAAACTTGCTTTTCATTTGTACTCCCAAATACCTATTTATTTTATTAATAGATTTATTTCTAGGAGCTAAGGAACTATATCACCTTTATATTGTACACTGCAGAAAAAACCTTGCCTAGACACAGTGAGTCTCTAAAGGTGTGCCTCACCCAGGAACTGCTAACACATTCAGCGCTGGTCAGCTTTTATGGGCCATGAGACTACATTTATTCTGGGGATAATGATGAGTTTCTCAGAAAATGTTCCCATACTTTTTGGAAGGACATAGGAATAGAAATCTGGAACCTAATAACAATTATTCCTTAACATGTATGATGTCTTTACAAAGCTATTGTGACTGCCCTGAGTGCTTTGTAAGAAATAAACAATTCTCCTGGCAAACCTATGAAGTTGTGATATTCTTTTCTTTTTTGTAGACATGTAGGCATGTAGATGACTTATAAAAGATAATACATGGTGAAAGCAAACAGTCCTAGGCTGTCTGCCCCAAGCTCCACTGGGCTCTATTGGGTATACCATTGTTTCTGTTCCCTGTCATTATGTTCTGAGACTTAATGACCTTTGACATTGACTCACTGATTTTTTAAAATAAAATTTATCAATATGTATCCTAATTTAGAATATACAAAGTTGCATGTCTCAATTTGGTTTTGTAAGTTCTTTTCTGATACTTATTTTAAGTGAAATTTCCTATTATAAAATGAGATGTGAATTTAGAGGGGTGGAGAAAGTACTGGATTTGGGATTAACATATTAAATCACTCGAACATCTTTTTCTGATATTATCAAGTTTAGTGTTTCTTTTTATAATTTGTACTCAGGCCTTATCTATTTAAAATTTACAAAATTAGCACTAACATTTTAATGGCAATGTATGTCTTCATTTGTGCAGTACTATGTAGTTTACACAATTAAAACATTTTTGTTATTTCCCCTGGGTTTATCTAATGGAAATATTTTTGATTATGTGAGTCAATGAATATGTATGTAACTTCCCATCAAGCAGTTTGATAGGTTATATACTATATATTAGATATATATGACCATTATATCACACAAATTTCTAAGAAGGAGAGGATATAGATTAGTATTATCTTCACTTAGATTCAAGAAATGTTATTCCAAACTAATTACCTTTGCTACAAGTTTTACTGTCAGACTAAACTCAAGTTCTTTTGATTTAGTGCATGCTGAAGTGCTGTCATGCATTACAAGAGTAAAATTAATAATGATAATGGCATACTGGTGGGAAACTCCTCCCAAAGATGTTTATGTTTGATGGTAGCCATGTCTTTATCACCCAGAGAATGTTCTAGATCTTGGAGAACAAGAAGGGAGGCTTTTCCTGCATAGCATCACTACTCTTACTCCATGATGGGAAGCTTGGGAAAGGATTTTGCTTGAGTTCTTCAGTGTGTTCACCCTGCTTTACACTTGCTCATCCTAACCAGGGTCTCAAAACCCCAAACAAAAGACAAGCATGATATTTTCAAGGAAATCTTCCCCTCTCCTCTCCTCTCCTCTCCTCTCCTCTCCTCTCCTCTCCTCTCCTTCCCATTCCTCTCCTTTCTTCTCCATTCTTCTCTCCTCTCTTCTCTCCTTTCTTTTCCTCTCCTATCAGCTACAAGCTTAAGGCTGCTCATCAAAGTAGTTTCCAGAGTCAGGATATCTGGTAGCTGAAGTCATGTCTGGAGTACTGAGTGAGCCTCCAGTAGGACTTGAGAACAACTGCCACTGAGATGTTGTGTCCCATTTTGGAAGTCATGGAGCTACTCAGATCTTTCCCACCCATCCGAGTTTTCCCTCCCTTTGCAGCCCCCGAGGGGCTTCAAGGACTCAAGGCTAAATATCTGGAACCTCTCATGGAGGTCATGGAAAATCCTGGAGAAGATTATCTGCCTTAAACAGACACACATTTCCAATGAGGTGGTGAGCAACTCCCCCAAACTCATCCTCCAAACTGCTGCCTCTTTGAGCCTCAGAGGCTTCTGCTACCTAGGGTAACTTTTGCCTGTACCTTATGTCTTCTGCTCTGTGCTTACTCTGTCGCATTGGTTTTCCCAATGCTGCTGGTACCTGATGGCGTTTCTTCCTTTATACTCTTTGTACCTGACTCTCATAGTATCTGGAGGTTCAGTTAATTTTGCCAAACAAAGAGATAAAACTATAGTTATTATAATAATATTGATTTTTATGTACCAGTGAGCATGAGAATTCAATTTTAGTTTGCTCAGTTCTCTTGTCTAGAAGTCTAGGTTGTCTGTGGAAGCTGGAGGAATTTGGGTGTGATCAATTTTATGACCTTTAGCTACTTAGCTGCAGTGAGTTCTCTACCTCTGATTGTTTACTTCATCTCACAAATATCACAATGCATTGTTTGCCTGTTTTTCTTGGTGAATGGATTTGAGGATGATGTTAGCTGAAATCTTTTGGTAAGAAAAAGAGTCCTCGCTTATTATAAGTTGAGAATTATAGTTTGCTCTTAGTGTACCACTCTTATTGTTAACTTGCTCATGTGTGAACTTTTCCTGATGCTTAAATACCATATCAATCATGTTTTAAAAGCAGTGAAAGATTTTGACAGATTATTAATTGTAAGATTCTAATACATATTTCTTTAATTTATTCATATAAAGTATAATTAACTGCTTTCCAAATTTCATAATAGTAGTTTTTAAATAGAATGGAATCAGATCTCCTTTTATAAAAAATATCACCTGATTTTCAAACTATATAAAGAAGTTTTACTTAATCTTTAATCTGTTGAAGTGTTGTTTAAGGACATATTATATTTATTTAATAATTTTGTATTTTATCATACTTTCATCCATGATTAAGAAAAATAATACAAGGTATTAAAAATGTCAGTTGCAGTTACGCTTCCATGGATTTTAATTATATTGAGGCTGTCATGAAAGATCAATGTAAAAAGATGTTTGAAATAATTAAACATTACATTATTATATTTTATAGGAGCCAAATGTTTTGCACAATAATGGCAGGGGTTTTCTGAATTGTGTGGAAGATTTAAAATGGTGTTTTCAAAATTCTCAATGTCCGTAAAGTCCTTGCACTTTGATTCGTCATCCAGAAGTTTACTTGCATTCTACTGATAAACCTGGGGAGGGGAACATTACCATCCCCTGGTGACAGGTGGATGAGTTAGTATTAATACTGTTGTTCACACAGAGTATCTAGAAAAGGTCTGGTTCTGTGCCTTGGATACTTAGTTTGGCTTTTGTATATTTTTGTTATATTTTTGTTATATTTGCAAAGGAACAAGTATTAAAATATTGGCAAAAATTTCCATATTTTCAGTATACCATTGGAGAATCATTTGTTTCCAATAGTCATAATAAAGAAATGGTATACAATACAATTGTTTGCAGAATAGTTACCTCTTATTCAAATATGGTCAATTACTTGTCATCTCTGCTATATCACATTGTCTTCTAATGATGTCTTGAATTTGAACTTGTAGAAGCAAGTTTGAGTGTAAGTCACAAACATTTTTAAGATCTCTTAGAAACATTTGACCAGGAGAATGTGTTTGGCCTCCATCCTTGATGAAATATTTTAAAAACAGATAAACAGAGGAGAGACGTTCTGGGAGGACAGTCAGCCAAGTCCGTAAGGCTTTGGGTAAGAAGGCTGTCTGTGAGAGGGTTGATTGAGTGCACCACCGTCCTGCTCGCTAGTTTATGTTCCCAGCACAGAGCTACCTATCAGGTACTTGGCAAACAAAACAAAGTCAAAACACATGGCTCCACTGTACCAACACTGAGTGGATCAACTTGGGAAAACTAGGGCTAGTGTGGCTATTGCTATCCACAGTAAAGGGAGCAAAGCTCTTCTTACTGTGTCACTTGGGGTGGTTCCATGACACTTGTCAGATGACTTCCTGTTCTTTTTATCCTACAAGTTTGCAAGTTTCATCTTTTGTGTTTGATTCTTTCCTCCATGCTGCCTGCCTTACACAAACATCTGACTCAAGACATGGTGAGGAATACCAACAAAGCCACGGCAGGAACCCTGTCATCCCTGTGTAACTATAGATAGTTAACAGAGATTGCTGGCATAAAAGGAGAATGAAGAATGAAAAGTTAAAGATCAAGTAAACAAAGAAGGAAACATGAACCTGGAAGAAACAGTAACAACTCACAGAACACGGGTATCTTATTTTTAAAATTTGTCTGAAATATGCAGAAATATTTGAGAGCATATTATATCCATGAAAAAGAACTAGGGATACTAAGACAGAGAACCACTAGAGAGAAGGAAGGCAGTCCAGGGAAATACATATAGGATTGTTGAAATTGAATCAATAAAGTTAGACAACAGCATTGAGACAGTCTTCCAGAAAATAGAGCAAGAAGACAAGCAGAGAAAATTAGATAAAATCTAAGACTTTCAGAAAAAATGCAGAAAATTTAAAAGAATAATAAATTAGCAAGAAAATAGTTGAATAGCGTAACTAATACCCAAAGGAGGAGGTTTGCCTTTTGATTGTTCCAACACAGTAATCTGCACCTAAATACATGATGAGTTTTTAGAACACTGAGGATAAAGTTGAAGTCCTAAAAACTTAAAGGGAGGGAAAAAATGTCTTAAGAAGATAACACAGATCAAATTTACATCTGACTTCTTAGGGTGAGCACAAGACACTGGAGGACAGTATTATATTTTTATCTTTGTTTTTGAAATAATATTTTATTTTTATTAAGTAAATGTTGCAGCACATAATGACCACATTCCTTGTGGGGAGTAAGGACTTGTACATAATGTGTATTATTTTCAAAGCTATGAAGGAAAACAACTTCCAGCTTGACATGAGACACATACTCCATGCATAATGACAGATTAAAGACATATTCAAATATTTAAGGACTCAGAACATTTCTCTTTTAATCCACTACCAAACTGTATAGTGGGTTAAAGGCGCAGTGAGTTCTTAACATGCCTCCCTCTGAGAGATGTGACTGTCCGCCCTCTCCTGGAATGTGAGTGGGCAGTGTGACCGTGTGGAGCAGTCAAGCACAGTAGGCTGATGCTGTGCCAACTTCTGAGCCATGGCTCTAAAAGCCTATCATTATTCATTTCCTATCTCTCAGAACACTGTTTCTTCAGCTGGAACCGTTCGTCACTCATGTTATAGACCTAATTAAGTCCAGCCTTCCAGAAATATCTGGTCCTAGGAAGTGCGGTGTTTGAATTAGCCAAATTTTTGTAAGAAATAATTTTACCAGTTTGAAAGAGCATAGCATGTTTTACAAAGTTAGCAAACTGCCTCTTAGTTAAACACAGTGGTTTCTTATTTCCAATGAGTAACAGACAGTTGCTAGTAGAAGCAGCCATACAGGGTGCATTCAGTTACACAGTGGGAAAGTCCCGCACCTGGAGGGGTAGAATGCTCCGTTCTCTTCATCCCAGCCAATGTAGGAGAGCGAGCACAGCCCTCAATAAGCGAAATGGACCTTTCTGGAGGCAAGATGTAAGGTACCATGGCTCTGATAGAAATTTTAGAACAGAAGAGGTAAAAACAGAAGGAGATTTGGGTTATAATAACATAATCCTTAATTACTAGTATACACACACACACACATATATATATATATGTATATAATACATTTTTGGGGGGTACTGGGGATCAAACTCACAACCTCATGTTTGACAAGCAGGCACTTATCCCAGTGAGCTAAATCCTAGCCAATTACTAAATTACAAAATTCACCCTGTAGGCACTGGGGACAACTAAAGATTTCTGAGTTGGCTATAGAAAGAAGGACCCCATCTGGTGATACTTCTAACAGTGCTACGCATAGTGGTCTGAGATCTGCCTAGCTAGGTATCCTGAGAAAAACACATTTGTGGCAAGAAGAAGTACAGCCACCTGTATTGCTTCTCCATTAAGAATAGTTGTGTGTTATGGAAGGAAAGGTCCCACATAAACACTGGGCACGTATGGGAGGGAGGATTCAGAGGTTAAGAAGTAAAATCACGCAACAGAGTTTCTATTTGCCTTTCTTTTTCTCTAGTACTGTGACTCGAACCCAGGGCTTTTGCCCTGAAGTACTTTTTCAGCCCTATATTTTTCTTTATTTCGAGACAGGGTGTCTCTAAGAAGTTTCCCAGGCTATACTTAAATTTGTGATCCTCCTGCCTCCTTCCAGAGTGCTGAGATTACTGATGTTTGCAGCCTGGCCCCATTTTCCATTTCTGGAGTATGTCGCGAAAAAGTTTTATTCAAAGGGTCCAGTATTAAAAGAACTGTGCAAAGTCACAGCCTTCAACTTTTTTTTTTTTTACTTTCTACTTCTTTATATTGATGACTATTTCTAAGCATTAGTAAAGCAAATAAGAATATTTAGGAGAAAATATTTGCAAATCACACACTGTATATAACAAAGAACTTGTGTCTAGAATATATAAAGAACACTAAAATTTCAGAAAATTAAAAAGCCAAATAGTCCAGTTAGGAATTAAACAAATGACATGAACAATAGCAAAAATCACTGAAGAGCATATAGAGATGGCAAATAAGCATGAAAAGAGGTTAAACCTCATCAGTCATCAGGAAATGCAAATTAAAACCACGGTAAGTTATCCCTGCACATCTATTAAAATACCTGAAGTAAATAATCATGACACACCAAGTGCTGGCAAAGATTCAGGCACTGGATCATTCACACATTCCTGGTAGGAATGTGAACAGCACTTCAGGGCTGGGAAAGAGTTTGGGAGATCCTTGGGAAACTACACTTGCAAGTGAAATATGACACAGAAATTGTCACTTAGGCATTTAACCTACACACAGAAACCTACATTTACACAAACACCTAAATAGTAATGTCCATAGCGTCTTTCTTTGTAATAGTCCCAAATTCAAAATGAGTCAAATATTTTTCTACAAGTGACTGGTTAAACTAGTTCAGTACATCCATACCATGGAACACTACTCAGCAAGAGAAAACTGAACTATTGATGCGTGAAAGCATTTCAGTGAATCTAAAGAGATTGTGCTGAGTAAAAACAAATCCAAACAAGGTGCTTCCATATGATTCCATTCTCAAAATGAGAATTAGGAGAAAATATTTGCAAATCACACACTGTATATAACAAAGAACTTGTGTCTCAAATTACGGAGCTAGCAAATGAGTTTGTGGTTGCCAGGAATGGGGAGTTGAGGACGGAGTTAAAGACATGAATGTGTTTTTTTAAAGAAGCATAAGGGACCTTTAATTTGTATTTTGATTATGATGGGTGACACATGGTGCTATACTGATCATAAAATTGCATAGAACCCAGTATACTCACCATACAATATACACCATGCATGCACACATAAATAAGTATACCTACTTATGATCTAAATTAGGCCACTGGGTTATATCAGTGTGTTGTGGTTGTGATAGGGTATTTAATAGATAGGACCTGCCTGTGTCACTTATTACAACTGAATGTAGAACCAAAATCATCTTGAAATAAAAAGCTTGAAAAGCATAAGAGAAGGCCCATGTTTTTACAGTCCCCTCTGAAAGATTTTAAAGATAGAATCCTATAAGGAAGGTCTACTAGCTGGTTGCCTATCTTCTGATCCCTAAGTTAATGATTATAAAGAAGAGTTTATTTAGCCTAGGTGCTATTTCCCAGGGATGACCATGAAGGTAATATATCCTGGGGATTGTGTACATGCCGCTCTGCTACTTCTTCATGAAAGAATGGCTTATGCTGTCTTGTAGGGTCTGACATATGTGTACATACACTGTACCTCTAATTTCATTTTATACCAAGATTCTTTTACGCTTTAGCTGCAGTAGGCTTTTTTTAACTTCAGAAATGTGACATACTCTTGCCCACCACAGGCATTTTCCCTGTAATGTTTGCCTTTGTTCCTCCTTGAGGAACCATTTTCACTCCTCAGATCTTAGCTGTAATATCACTGTAATCTTTCTCTGATTATCCAACTAGCTTAGTTGTGCTGTAACATACTCCTATAGTGCGTTGATTCATCAAAGCAGTTATAGATGTGATTGCATGAATATCTGTGTTATTATTTGATTTTAATTATTTAGTAGTATAAGCTGACACTTAGAGCTTTTATTACTTTCCCCAAGCTATATACCTATTTCCAGTGGTGAAGCTGAGATTTAACCTCTGGTTTCTGATATTAGAACTTCTCCTATATGTTTTACTGAGCAAATTTCTCATGTGAGGATTTTATGAATGTCACAAAAGAATGTGTGTTGAAAATGACCCAAACTGTAGAACCATAGATTGGCAGAGGGAGAGAGAATAGATGAAGGAGGAGAAGGAGGATGAGGAGGAGGACGAGGGGGAGGAGGAGGAGGAAGAGGAGGAGGAAAAGAGATGCAGCCTATCTTAGCCTCATTCTTCCTTCCCCAGAGTCCCTGGTGAGGTAGATGACTGCTTGTGATGCTGCCTGCATATGCAGGGTTCTGCTAGATCTGCCAAACCATCTGATTCTTAGAAGCCTCAATGAGAAAGTACACAAATACAAAATCTGTGTACCAAATATTGCAAGTACTGTATGGATTTTGAGATCTTGTTATTGAACCAAACTAAGTAAAAACTGTACTTCTTTATCTCAAGGAAGAAACAAAATAATTCATTTGTGTGCTTGATCATTTCCTTGCCTCTTGCTGATTAGTATCTAGGGACAGTTTTTTCCTAATTGTTCTTTTACATGAGTGGAGCTATTATCAAAACTAAGGAACTTTAGATACTAATTTCAGCAGTCTTCAAGTATTACCTAAAAATGTGTCCTTACTGCGGGAATTGTCATTACTTAGATTTTAGGTTCCAGCATTTGTTCTAATTTATTTTAAGTTTTTCTTATGTGCTCTTACAATTCTATTTTTCTTGTTCAAAGGATCCCAAAATGTTTCCCTGTGCTGTGCTGCATTTGGGGTTGTAGCTTTTGTTTTTCCTGACCCTTATTTCTAAGTCCTTGTATGAGCAAATGACTGATGTTTATGTTAGTTTTACTTCTCCCTTTTGCACTCTTTGAAATGTCTCCTTTTCTTTTTAATAGAAATAGTGTGATTGCTGCAGCTCTCTAATTTCTGGTCTGCCTTGAATGTTCTGTAGCTATGGGCTTTCTTCAGGATGGATTTATTTTATTAGGGCCCAAACTTAAGATATGTTTTTTTTTTTTTTTTTTTTTTGCCACCATGCTCCTTTCTGTTAATACCAATTAAACCTTGCTCCTGGCCTTAGAAGCTCAGGAGTATTACTTCTTAGCTCCTTTTTGCCATAGGATACCCTGTGAGTCATGTATTTTACCACTATTGACAAGTAAGAGAGAGGCTGTAGAGATTGAGTCTGTTTATTGGTTAGCATCTTGTATTGGCTCCATTAGTAGAATCAAAAATAACAGATATAAATGAGGTAAAAGTTAGTTTCTCTCACACACAACTTATAAATCGTCAGAAGGAGGATACAGGAGAGTGCAGCTCTGTTCCAAAGTGTTGCTGAAGAATTAGATTCCTTGTTGCTCGGCATCCACAGGGTTATTTCTGGCACTCACTGTCAAAAAAGGAAAGCGGGAAGAAATAGAGAGCTAGGGCTAGGGTTAGGGTTAGGATTAAAGACATGATCTGGAAGTTGTCTGTGTAGTTTATGCTCATTCTCTTTGTCCAAAATATATTTATATGGTCACACTTAGTTTAAGGGGGATAGGAAATAATAGCCTTAGCTGAGAGCTCATATTTTCCTGTTGCTGAAAAGTAGAATTTGAAAGTGGATCTCAGGGATAGCTTACCTCGTTTTGTATCCAGGCATGAAGGAAGAAAAGACCCCCAAGAAGAGAGTTAAGACTGGCTTGATTGACTCTTTTTTCTAGTAAAATGAAAAAGTAATGTAGGAAGTTGCTTTGGACTTGAGAAAAGATCTACTGTATTTAGTCAGTAGCTAACCAGGTATAGGATTTCCCTACCAAAAAGCATCATATTGAGTATACAAGGAACAGGTGAAGGATCAGCGACTCCTTACCAGATATAGGCATTAGAGATGGAATGAGAAGGAAAAATGGAGACTTTTACTCTTTATTTTCAGATGAGAACCAATGCAAGCTGCCATTGCTGTGTGGATAATAAGAGGGGCAGAGACAAACCAGGCCTGAGGGACATTGGAGAGGCTGACTTTCCTGATGGGCAGTGGGACTGAAGTGGCCCAACCTGACCTTGTAGCCAAGCACTTTTCACTAGGAAAATGTGCCCCTTAGGAGAAGTCTGAAGTCAGGAGGAGCTGGCTTTGTTTTGTGGTTTGTCTTCTTTGTTTGAGGTTTGTGGCAAGGGGGAGAAGAAAGTGAGATGTATATTGTTTTTAACCCTTTGATGTTTAAGATGTCAACAGAGTATAATCCAGGTAACTAAGTATATAAATAAGGAAGTAATGAGAATGTCAGGGCAAAGAGAGAAAAGCATGAACTCCAGTGAGACCTGTGCTTACCAGGGGATAGATAGCAAGCTGAGCTAGAAAAACAAGTGTAAAAAAAAAAAAAGAATCCTCATTGATGGTAATGAGATTTTCAAAGAGCGAAGAAGTCACCTGGGTAAAATTTTTAGAGAAAACAAGAACAAGGAGATAAGCCCAATTAATTTACTCATGGGAAGAGCATGATAACTTGTAAGAGAACAGTTTCAGTAGAGTGACAGACATATGAGCCATAATTGTACAGTTAACTAATGTGCTGAGTGGGTGGCAGAAAGAAGGAGATGCAGCCTGCTCCAATGATGTTTATTTCTCCTTTTAATTTCAGTCATTAAGATGGCATATGTCCATCTATTACTGTGATCTGCAAGGAACTGGAATAAGTTGGAAAGTCGAAAGGCAGAAAGCCCATTTGTTTTCTTTAAAATGTTTTAAATTGATGATAGTATAATACTACTTCTTCCTCAATTAGTTTCATTAATCTCTTTATGGTTTTTGAAACAATATTCACTTTTGTTTTTACAGAATGAGATTAGATTGAGAAGTGACTAATTGGGTTATTAATCTTTGTATATTATAAATCCTTTTTGATACAGTGAATTCTCATTAAAGAAATGATTTTTTTATTCCTTAAGTGACTTGCAGTTGGAGTTTAGCCAAATTATTTTGACCCCAGAGACTGAATACAAGTGACCTACAAGGACAACATGAATTTATTTACCAAGAAGATGGCAATTTGAATAAGCGTTAATTGTGCCATTGTTTCTGAATATGTTCTTAATTATAGTTATATTGATATTGGCTAAGAATTTTGATACATTTGGATGAACTTTCCATATGAACAAATGTTTAAGTGATCTGATTAAGCTCCCTAATGAATCTGTTGTATATTACAAAGTTCTTGCCAAGACGTTTAGGCACTCAGTTGAAAAAAAGGAATACATCTTTATTTGAATTTCAAATATGGCTAAAATTCTTTTCAGAAAGTAAAACTAGATTGTGTTTATGATTTATCTTACTTTTGAGGGCTGATAGCATTGAAGATGCATTATCATTATTCTTCTTTCTTTGTTTAATATTTATAAAGTACATGTTTTATGCCTGGTATGTTTGAAATGGGTAGTAAATCTCTAATGATTATGTATTTTATTTAATAACTCAGCTGTTAAATACATAGTTGAATATTTTAGTGAAACTATAGGAAATATTTACTACAGTAAATGTGTCACCAAAATTTATGGCTATTGAATTTATAATTAATAAATATTTAGCAAATATTTGCCACAGGTGATATATGATGTTAGGAAACATAAGGAATGTACGAGAAGACCACAAGATTTTTCTTACTCTTAATAATTATACAATATCTTGGGGGAAATAAATGCCCATATAATTGTCACATATATTACAAATTGTGCATTAAAATATACAAAATTCTATCAAGGTTTTACAAAAAGAACAAAAGATTTAAAAGGTCATGAAGAGTGAGTTTCATGGAAAACAGGATGTTGAAGAGAAGTCTTGGCCAGTGGGAGGGACTTGGGAGGCAGGCACCAGGAGGCTTTCCTCCAGCACTGTGCAGGTAGAGTGTGGTCTAAGTGTGGTGCTGGGACCCAAGGAGAGACCTGAGGAGATGATGGAGCATGAGCGCTTATTGAAGAAAGTACCTAATCCAGAATAAAAGGCATTACAAGGATTGTGATTCATGGACAATAGGAAACCATTATAGTGGTGGTTGTGATAGTTATTACTTAGAGCCATGTATTGCCTATGGAATCAGCAGTCTTGTAGTATTATGTCTTTCAAAAACTAGATTAGTCAGCTGGTCTGTGTCTAGGGAAAAGGGCCATAATCATCACAGGGAGGGCCAGCATTGGCCTATAGACCCAGGCTGCTCACTGAGAAGAGGCCTAAAGTAAGCGCCTTGACGTCATCAAACATTGACAGTAACATACTGACAAGAGCAGAAAGGCATGTTTAAAAATATTTAAGCTCCACTCCTAGGACTGAACCATACCATTTTTAGTAAATTGTAATATATGCATTCTAACAATGAATTGTTATTGCTTTGTTAATGGTACTTTTATATTCTATTGAACTTTAAGATCTGTTAAATATAAACATATAGAATAACCCATCCTATAGGTAGTTGTGTTTCAGCCTTCTCTATTTTTAATATGCTGAAAGACTCAAAAATGGTATTGCCCTGGGCCTTTCTGAACCTCTGAGAGGGTTGGTCAGAGCCATAACTTTTCCTTATATTTGCAGAGCATTATCATTTATTAATCTTCTGTAGACTTTGCATTGATCATCCTAAGTGATGTGCTTTGAAATACCAGTGCTATGTAAACAACTCATAGGATTTGTGCTAATCCAGTGTAACTCATGAAATTTACTTTTAATTATGAAACACACATTTTCATCTTATTGCATAAAAATTAGAAAATTTTCCTTTCCAAGAGAAGACAAAGAGCATTAATATGAGCTATTAATAAAAGGTGTCACATATGAAAATGAGTTTGCCCTTTTCCAGCAACATGTGAGAATTTGCCATTGTTAATAGGATGTAGGCCAGAGCATTAAGGTCAGGGCTATAGGTCTAGCTTTCTGTGTATCACACACCTGGAGAACCGCTAAAAGTTTTAAAGTAAGACCGGATAGTCCTAGAATTATGTGTTTTAAAAGCCAATCTTAGCATAAGGGAGCTTAGAATATACAGGCACTGGCACTTGATTAGGAGGTTTAACAGTCTCAGCTACAAGACAATAAAAGTGGATTTGGAGAGTGACAAGGCAGGAACCAAAACCAGTCAGTCTGATCTCAGTGCTTCAGATGACTCCTCTATTCCAGGTTGCTGGTGAAAGAGGATGGAAAAGACCCTGTCTCCTTGGTACTTCTCACCTAAAATACTTGAGAGTAAATATTTAGAGAAAGGGTGGCCACATGAATATAGCAGGGTCAGTGAATGTAGATATAAAAATAGCTCCTTCTGTAATTCTTATTGCCTGTCAGTTTAGATTACCTACTTATTTAATTGCCTATCAATCAACTGTTTCTGCATTTTTAAACTTGAAATTTTGGCTAGGATTGTTTGTGAAGGCAACAGCTGTGCATTTTAAGGCATTTTTAAAGGAGTTCATGAAGATAATTACTTAAATGTTATTTAACATTTTCATGATCAAAAGAGAATTGTTATATAAATTTATTTACAGTTACAAAGCATTAAGAATATTGTCCTCATATATGCTGTGGCTTCGTATATTACTAAATAATAACTAGTAGTGTATGCAGCTAAAATTCCTTATTCATGTAGGTGTGTAGCTGTATATATTTATTATACTACTGTGAATCATTGACTTATAAGCTCTTGTTTACTACTTGTCCCTTTGTACTTAAAATCAATAAACAGAAAATAAAGTAGGGGCTTTATTGAGCCAGGTTCTGATGGAAAGTAACTGTGAATGCATCAGTATAGACATCTGCTACCCCGCACAGCACCAACCTTTGTCTGAAGCTCCCAGTGAAGGCCCTAAGTTATTTGTTGTTGTTTGTTGAAATTAGCTAATAAACAATAAATTCCAATGCAGGTGGAAATTATCAACCTTCTCCCTACCACAGTCTCTTTTACAACTTTGATAGCTTAAAAAAATCAATTGCTCATTGGATGTATATGGGAAAGAGATAAGTATTTTTAATTTTTTGTTCATCTTTTAAAATAGCTTCAGAACTTTGTCATTGTTATATAGTTGTGCACTTATTTACAAATATTTTATTTTAAATGTAGTAAATATTTTTGAAAATGAAATATTGAGGAGAAAATAAAATATGAACCTTAAAAATCCCAACACTCATACAGCTTCCACCCAAGTAACATTTTAAAGCCTTACTGCCTATTCCTCCAATATCTCCATTTTGCATTTCTTCTACCTGATTATTTTTGTTTAAAACATCATATTAAATTGTATTACATTATATAAATCATTTCAAATTATTTTCTAGAAATGTTATCAATTAGCTCCTCTATTTTTTATTGTTTTTACTCTTTTCAAAAAAAAGTTTTAAAAATGGTACAACACTAGCCATGTGTATAGATCAAATTTATTTTTCTGTCCTTAATGTATGTTGTAACTTTTGCTGGCTGGTATGACTGAACTATCCCTCTTTTCCTTGTACATGTGCCAAAAGCATCTATTTTAATGACACTGCCTTCCTGCTCTATGTGTTGGCTGGATGTGTCATAGATTCTCCTGCAGTTACTGTGACCACACGCCCATATCCTAGCAAAGAAATGTGAGTAGAAGTCACGTGTGCCATTAGACACCTGTCCTCAAAATGTCTTTCATCTTTGCACCTTGATTCTCTCTTCCTTTCCCATTGGCTGAGATGGAGGTGAGCCTTAGGGTAATCTAGGAAGCTGTGTGTCAGTGATGGAAGAGCCAATCACACAGGGCACCCACACACAGGTTAGCTGCACATTACCTATGTCTGCTACCAAACGGAGGCACTTTGAACTGTAACTTGAGCCATATGTGAAATTGATTGGGTTTCAGTCATTATATATTTGTCAGTAGCTTTGAGCACTTAGTCTGTGCCTGATCATACAGTTCTAAGTGTTCTTTCCTTAAACTTTGAAATACTGAAGATTGAAGCTCCACTTTGCATTTTGCAGTCAGATTTCCATGCTTCTTCAGTCTCACTTTCTCCTTTTACTTGTTTTTGTTTGGGCATCCTCTATTAAACTGATTTATAAGCAAGCTATTAAAGATTGATAATGTGACAGTGTGCATTTTTTTCAAGTATTTTAAGTTATTGGCTATTTTCACTTTAGGAGACTACTGAGGGATTCAGACCTTTTGTTGATAGGAATGGCTACAATTTTTATAAATATTTTAAAATGAATACAGTGCTTCTTAGATGAATCATAAAGCAGTATTTCATATATCATTTCTGAAATGTTAGCAAGTTCTGGGCCCATAGAGATCCTGTTCTTAAAGTCATTTGGACACCTAGACATCTGTTGTCCATGTACAGCTGAGAATTCGCAGGAAAGTGTTTTGCAGTAAAGAGACCTATTCCCCTTCTCTATCCTAGTGTTTCAGTGTTCATTTCCTCTAGGACCCTTGTCTTAAAGTTCTACCATTAGAAACTAAGAATATGAACATTTCGAAGGCTATTATTCCATTAGGCAAAGTTTAGGAAATGCTATCACAGTCTGTTACAGTCAGAGCAAATTTTGAAATAATTCACTAAGAAAAGCAAATGGAAAGGACCATTTTAAATTTTGCATGCAATTCTAAAGAAATAACTGTACTGGTTCAAATAGAGTTGTCATTGTATTGTCAAAAACAGATTTATTGAACAGAATACAGTGCATTGTGAATACCTGTCAGCTCTGATTATCTTTTCCTCTGTCAAGAGTTTAAAAATAACAAGAACACTTGTTTTTGTGGGGATCCAACTATTATTTTGTTGTTTGACATCTTTATAAATATTATAGATTATTTAATTTGGTTAGGTAATTCTTTCAACTTGTCTCTCTTAAATTTTAACCTGTTATTTGCCCATATGCTACTGGTAAAAGCAAGAGTGATGAAATAAACTAGAAAAAGAATATTTATGATACATTAAGTTTTCAATTTCTTTACACACTGATTTTATATATAGTTACACACATATATATTTTTACATGTATATGTATGTTTAACTCTAGTGTCATTTGAATTAAAAAGTTTTGATATTTTAGTTAGAGTTAACTGGTGATACTAATATAACATTATATGCCATTTATTTACCTTTCCTTATGAAACTAGATTATCCAAGAAAAAATATTTTACAAAGAAAAATGTAAGCAAGCATTAGGTTTGTTTGTTTAGGTTTTTGTTTGTTTTGAGCTATTGGAATTGAACCTCCAGCATCCTGCACACCAAGCAAGTGCTCTGAGTTATACCCTCAGTCCTGTAGGGTGACATTTGAAGTATGTAATGTATCGTTTCAATTTTTGTACCAATGGTGAAGATATATGCCAGTCCACTCTAGCGATAGTGTCATAGCACTGCAGGGACATTGAAGACACTATTTTAAAAATACATCAGCTGAGGCCCACAGAGATGGTGAGATCCAAAAAAATTCAAGACTAAGCTTCCCAGTTTTGAAGTTAGTATTGTTTCTTCTATATTACAATGTTTTTTTATTTATCTTAAAAAAATTCTACTGGCTGGGACAGGCTTTAAACCTTGAGATAGTATTTGATAATCTCTAAGGCAGAATTTGCCAGACCCAGGGAAGCCCAGAAACTCAGATTTCCCCCATGTTCTGTACTGTAGAGACAGACTCCTTCAGAGCTTACTGGTTTTTCAGTCTTTAAGGCCACTTGTGGAATATCTGGAAATCTTTCCATGACTCATACTAGGCTCGCATTTCATCTCAGATATAGAATCAAATTAGTTTCTAACCAAGATTGCTGAGAACCTCACCCCATGATATCTCCATGATATAGGGGACAGCGTGACAATGTTGTAAAATTTGCTTTCCTTTGCAGATAAAACCAGGAAAGGCTTCCTTCTCTCTCTCTCTTTCTTCTTTCTTTCTTTCTTTCTTTCTTTCTTTCTTTCTTTCTTTCTTTCTTTCTTTCTTTCTCTCTCTCTCTCTCTCTCTCTCTTTTCTTCCCTCTCTTTTTCTTTCTCCCATCTGAAGCTTAGTATATTATAAATGAAATATTTAACTAATGCAATTGATCATAATCCAATAGTTAAAACTGATGATATTAAAAGGCAGAACTTTGCTACAGGCAGCAACAATTGTAGGGGAGGCTTACTGTTAGCCTACGCCAAGTTTTCTGCAAATAACTGGAAAGGTACTTTATTTATCTGATATTTTTTAATTTTTAAGAGTTGTATCTTCTATACAGTATGAAAGCTGATAATATTAGTACAGTAAGTCCTTGAGTTACAAACATGTAACTCCAGGAGGAGAATTTTTCGTAAGTCCGATTGATTTGTAAGGCACCAGTGGGTCTTATATAGCAAACCTATAAAAGTTTGCAACTTGAAAGTTTGAAACCCAGGGACTTAGTGTAATACAGTAGTTTGTTTTTATTATTAAAGGAAATATTTCTTGTGAGCTTTGTGTTGCTCATTCAAGTTTAAAAGCTATGCTTTTATTAATACTATTATGTTAAAGGTTAGGATTAGTTATTATTTTTCACTTTAAAAATTTAATTTCAAAATTTTTTATCTTTTAGAAATGGTATAGTTTCTAGTTTTATAAATGACATTCAATTTCTCTGTAGATATTTAATAAAATACTGATTTATTGGCTTTCAGAAAAAAATATATTCATCTAACTTTGATTTTAATGTTTTAAATCACCTAAGGAAAAAAAATTAGAACCATAACATTTCATGATATAGATGGTTTTGCTATTTCATTCCTTAGCAAGTATGGCATTCATATTCCAAAAACTTAAATACTTTAAAAAATTTAAAGTACTTTATCATTTGACTATCCTTTAAAATTAGCTCTGAGCTGACAAAGTTAGTTAAGCTAAGAGAGGTTGAATAGTGAAAATGTACAATTCATTGTATGTGATTTATTACAACTTACTATCCTTTAAAAAAAAACTTTTAGAATTTACTAGTTGTATTAGTTACATGCCTATCGCTGTGACAGAATGCTGACAAGTTTAAAGACACAGTTTCAGAGGGTTCAGTTCACACAGGGTGGGTGGAAGGGAGCTGTGCACCCCGTGGTAGCCAGAAAGCAGTGAGAGAAAGGAGGAGCTGGGGATGCTGATACACCCTCCCCTCACTAGCCCAGTGACCCACATTTTTTGACAAGATACTATCTCCAAGCAGCATATTTGACTATGAACTCATCAATATGTTAATCCATTTATTTGTTCAGTGTCATGATGACCCAGTCACCTTCCCAAAACCCATTTCTGACCACATCAGTCTTTTGGGGGACATTTTAGATCTAAAGAATTTCAAACAATGTGTTTTTAAATTTGATGACGGTAATCCACATGCTTTGCTCTAATGTTTACTCTTGATCCTTAGGGGTCTTGTGAAGGGTCAGAAATTTATTTTTTTGAACAAGTGAGCCACAGCAAACAATTTGAGAAAAGTGGCTTGTATTAGTTCTCCTTAAACACTGTAATAAATTAATACAGATTTAGTGAGTTAAAAACAAAGAAAACTTATCATGTTACAGTTATGTAATTCAGAAATGCAACTCAGGTCTCACAGTTTTAAAAGCCAGGCATCAGCAGGACCAACTTTCTCTCAGAAAGTTCTAGAAGAACACTTTTTTTCTTGCTTCTGTCAGCTCCACCAGGCTGCCCACATTCTTTGGCTCCTGGTCCCTCTCCTCTATCTTCAGAGCTGGCAGCATAACTCTAGTTCTGTTTCTTCTGGCATACAGTATTTTTTCTCTGAGTCTTCTGTCTCCTTCCTCCCTTTAAAGGACCCTTATGATTCCTTTAGGTCCACCTGAATCTTATAGAGCAATATGTACTGTTTTTAAAAATAGGCACTTTATGGCAACCTCAGCTGACTGGCAACCTCCATTCCATGGGAAACTTCAGTTTCCCTTTGCCATGAAAACTAACTTCCCACAGGTTTGGGGATTTGATGGAATATGGCCAGCTTTGAGGAGGCATCATACGTCCTGCCATGCTGTCTGTAAAAGTTTGAGATGCAAGAGCAGACCTGAGGATGACTTTCCTTGTTGTTTCCTGGGTGTTCTTATTACAAGTATAAATGGGTTGTGATAACTGAGGGAAATCATAGTAATCATCATTTATCCACAAAAATAGTTTTATTAAGAAAATAAAACATAAATTCTAGATAGTACTAACCACTAACTTTAAGAAAAATAAAATTTCACTGGGGAAAAAATTTAAAGACACAAGTAACTAAGTAAACTTATTTTAAATGTATTCATTATTATAATGCTGGTTTTCACAAGGCTTAAATACTTGTTTTACCTGTTATGTAACCCATATCATTGGCTCTTCTGTTTAAGAAGAGGGAGAATGTTCTGTTCTGCTCTTTTGAAATAGAATCGGAAGCATTGTATTAAAAAGTTCATTTATTTAATTTGATAATTCAAAATCTTTTGTTGAATTTGACTGACACACACAAACAGAAATATGTTTATACAAACAGCAACTAATGTTTCTTCTTTTTTAAAGAATCTGAGCTGTTTTTGTTGATAAGTAACATAACCTAGTCACCTCCCCTACTCAAAGCACAAAGTGAACATTTAATATTAATGTGATGTGACTTGTTCCTTTCTGCTGTCCCCGCAAGCCTAGGTTTCACTGTGTAAGAATGTAAGAATCAGGGTCACAGACCTGTGCTTACATATCCTCTGTTAAACAGTGTAAGAGATTGTTAAACAGTGACTTCTTCGGGAGACAATCTGCTTGACCAAGCATGAATGGGACTATAGGGTATAAAGAGGGTTTTTTCACTGAACTATATCCTTGGGATTTTTTTTTTTTTCCCCAGAATCTTACTAAATCACTAAAAGCTGCTCATGGTAAACTTGAATGTGTAATTTTCCTGGCTTAGCCTCCTGGAGTACTGGGATTATGGACATGTGCCAACAGGCCCAGCTATTTTCTTTCCTTGATCTTCCTGACTGTTTTTAGGCAAATGGTCCTCAGAAAGACGGATATACAGCTAGTGATGGTCACTTACAACTGGCTTCTCCTACACAGAATCAGTCCTTTATCATAACACTTGTGAAATACTTCAGATTTGTCTTCTAGTCCTTAGTATAGTTTAGCAAAGCATGTATAATCTAGTAAATATTTAAATGCCAGGCAGTAGCCAAGAGAGATTGCAAGAGTACACATTACAAAGACATTCATAAAGCTTCATGATGAAGTTTCATTGCTAGATTTTGGTATCTAAATATGTAAATGATGACAGGAAGGGAATGAATATGTGAGGCAATGATTTCTAAAATGAACTTTGAGAAAATTCCTTATCCTTAAAATATAACTGCACAGAAACAGTTTATTATAATTAATAGCATAAAGACCATATTGAATGTTATTTCTATAAAGGAAGGTAAATCTTTAGAAAATCAGATAATTGGATCATTTCAAATCTTCAGTCATATAATTTGAATTTTTTACTTCTCAGTATTTAGTTGTATTTTTCTTTGTTTCATATACTGTATGAGAACCGGCAGTCAGGTGTGGTGGCTCATGCCCTTAATTCTAGTCCTCTGGGAGGCTGACTCAAGAGGATCACAGGTCCAAGTCAGCCTGGCCAAATTACTGGCTTAGAAGCACTTTGTCTCAAAATAAAAAAAATAAAAATAGGCTGAGGATATAGCTCAGTGAGAAGGCCCCTGATTCAAACCCCAGTCCTACAAGACAAGCAAGCAAAGAAAGAAAATAAACCCTGTTAATATCTTCTATTTAATGGCTATGCTGACCAGACTGTTTATATTTCTTTATGAAAACTTCACAAAATTGAATAGGTATATTTGAAGATTCACTTGTTGACTATTAAAGAGTAGAAATTATATATGATATTTAATGATGATAAGAATAATTTTGAAAATATGGTCCAAAATTAATGGTTAGGAATAAGAGCTTGTAGATAATGATGTTTATACTATAGCTTTCTGTTTAAGGAGATTAAGAAATCACCATTAGTGATTCTATCACATGGCTTTTCCAATTGAAAATGAAAAAACATGACTTAGGGAAATTTTCATGTTACTGTTGTCTCAAAAGATGTGAAGTGCAAAGATTCAGTCTAAAAATATTTTCATCCACTTGATGTAGTTGACACAAGATTGCTTAATTTCTGATAGTTAAAAAGAACACCTTAAATTGTAAGTAAATATATAGTTGGCATTTAATGCTCATAACTTTTCGAATGTGCATCTCAAAGGTGTATTTCATTGTACATAACATTTGAAAAGACAGGAAGATACTTAGTTCTCACAAAGTGAGCTTGTATCATCACAGTAGAGCCTTTTCGGGTGGTTCACGGAGCCTGTTGTGTTAGCTCCTTCATGCTGCCCACCAATGTGCCTCATTTCTGACCCAGTAGGACCACCTCCAGGGATCAGAGATATGAGGTCTTCATGCCTGTTCAGGCCCAGGATTTCCTTCTGAGACTGCCACAAAGGTGCAAATTTCGATGTTTCATGTACCTTTGTCTCTCTATTATAAGTGCCTATGCAGTAAGGACTCAACTAGAACTACTTGACATTGAGTAGCTAGTGATCTAGCCAAGGTCACAGCTCTAAATGGGAGTACTGAACCAATGCCTCCCTCCTTCGTGGAGCTATGGGCTTGGATTTAGTTTTCTACCTTTGGCTCAATGGCGCAGCAGGATCTAGCTTTTGGGGGAGAGTAGCTCAAATACATCCGTATTATTTTTTAAAAGGTAAAAATTACACAGTGACTATCACTCATATTTTCTAATGGAGCCTTGAAATTAGATGCAGGTACTAACAAATTTATACAGATAATATATAATTAGTCCTCCCTGGGACATTTTAAAAAAAATCTTTCAAACAAGATCTTCTAATGCATGTTTGGTATGAAATTCCCTTCGGAAATGCTCTACTACCAGTTTTTAAATTAATACCTCCTTTAAGTTCTTTATTGCTTTTTTCCAAGAAGTGGCAGAAGAAAAGTTAAGGAAAGGTATTTGTCATTTCAGATGTAGAATACAGGAGTCTTGACTCACCATATGAAAAAGTGACAGGTGTCTGTTTGGGCCCTGTCCTGTCTCAGGGGGAGGAAGGAAGGAAGGAAGGAAGGAAGGAAGGAAGGACGGACGGAGAAGCGAGAGTGAACCAGGTGGAGGAGAGCTCCATTCCCCATGCAGGAGCATGGAGGACTCAAAAGAGCAATCTACCTAAGTGGACAGGAAGGGCGGGTATTTCCCTCAGCCCTGGAAGTGCGTTTGATGTGGTGTTCTTATTTCTGATTTTTTATATTCTTAAAAAGGACTCCGTCCAACTCCTAAACTCTGCTTATCGTTTTACTTTTTATTTATTTTTATAAATACATGTTTGCAATACATAATGTTTATATTCATTGTGGGGAGTTTGTACATGTTTACAGCACATTTTAATTCCTTTTTCATCTTCTACCCTCCTTTGTTCCCTGCTCTTTCCCTCTCTTGATCTCCTATCTTTTTAAAGTAAAAAATACAATTTTTTTCTTCAAATGAAAAGTTGGTAATAGTCAACACTTAGATTTATTTTAAATATTTTGTCATGCTTGAAGATCTTAGCTATAAATTTTTATATTTTACTAAAAAGTTTAATAAGGTTACCCTGGAGCACAACCAATTGGTTGACTTGCCAAATATAGACTTAACTGTAGATAAGAAGTATTAATTATTCACATAATTTTAATACCATGAATGTGGCCAGACTCAATAATTCAATCTTTCAAAGCTGTCATCTGGTTTAGTGTTTATTGACCAACAATATTGACAGAATTCACTAGAAAATCACATATCTTTCAGTTTTAATTTGTGTTTGTCTGACCCAGAAGTTTTATTGTGTTGGAAGTTGAATTGGAAAAACATATCATCATAGGCTAACAACTGAAAAGAGCAGATTTTAAAACATAACATAAAATTTCCTTAATGAAACAATGTGAAGAGTCAGAAAAGTGAAAAAGATAAACAAAATATTACTGGCAGTTTTTTAAAAAATTTTTTTGGATAATGAAGTCAAGCATGAATTTAGATTAAATAAATAAATAAATAGCAGAAATACTAAAAAGTCCTTGGACCAATATGTGGTGAAAGCAAGATAACATGGTAAATTTTGCCCCAGAGAAAATTAGCATTTACTGTGTGGATTCTTGTGGATATTCATACTGGTGTATATTGTTGAGAAACATAAAAATGAAAGTAAACTAAAGAAGAGCACATTATTGGACTAGAGATATGGTCCAACTCATTAACATTTGTAATTATAATAGTAAATTTGGAGTTTAAAATGTTAAAGATTAACTCTAGACCTTCTAAACCTCTTCTGCATGCTTTTGTATTAATTAATATAAATTTGTACTAAGAATTATCATTTTAAAATGATATTAAGTTGGGCATGGTAGTACCTGGCTATAATCCTAGCACTTGGGTATTCTGTCCCCTCAAAAAAAAATCCTGGCGATGTAGGTCACTGAAACAGCTACTTAAAAAAACAAAAAAAAAAAAAAAAAAGAAAAAGAGAAAAGATAGTAATGTATTTATTAATTGTATTTCTAATTTTTAAAATAACAAATTTTACAAGAAATGGAATTTCACAAAATTAGAGATCCTTCTTTTTCTTAAAAGAGGACTTTGAGTTTTTGGTGTGCATCTTAAGAAGTTTTGTCAAAGAATTTTAGAAATCGAAGACTCAGAAAATGAATTATAGGGCTCTATATTAATTTCATATCAATCATTTATGTATTTAACTGGGGTTAAAAACTTTTTCTTTTCCCCTCAAAATAGGAATTCTACAGTATAGATGATACTCTCATTTTAAGCACAATTTATCCCTTTTGGCAATTAATATTTTGATTTATATTTCATATCAAGATGCACTGTAGTAATATAGCCTTTTAGAAAGAGAGAAAATAATGTTAGGTTGTCATCATCGATTTCTTTTCTGATGTTACTTCTACATTTCTTTCTATTGATTTTTTTAAAAAGTGAAACCACGTTGCCAATAGTAACGATCTCCATGAGAAATGATAAGTGTTCTGACCGACAGATGGATGCATCATCGAACCTCTGGACTTGATTTAGGTTGCAAGGATCTGACTTGTGCCTTTTGGAAAGTACTGTATTCATTCACCTCTGGTCTTTGGGTCTGATTGAAAAATATAGGTAAAATGGTTTCTGTTTTAAAATGTTACCATTATTAAGTCAGAGGATTTGAAAATACTTAGAATAAAAGCCTAGAAATATACTAACAAATAACTGCAGTTTGTTATCCTTCGAATAAAACATTGAAATAATGAAAATGGGACTAAAAAATGAACTCATGTCTATCATCTGTCAGTGTTTCAGTGGCTTATTCTGGATTTGAACTTCTTCAATTATGCTTGTGTTCAACTCTTTCCCATATTTCCTTGGCATTTTAATAAAATGTCATTGTTTTCATTTTGTTACATAGTTTGTGAGAAACAATTAATTAAAATACACAATCAATTAAAACAATTAGATTCTCTTCAATTTTCACACAAAAAATGGTTGATCGAACTTTTACATTTCACTGGTGCAATTAAATTACCCAACAAGAATACATTTAGCAGCAAATTTAACAGCTCATAAACTGATGAAAAAATCAACAAATTACTGTGCCTAAAAAAATGGCTTAATTTAGCTGTACCGTCTTAACTTACTGAAAAGATCTTATGAAGACATTTCTACAAAACAAGGAAGATAAATAGAATGGAAAAAGAATAAGGAAAGGGGAAAGCAGACATGTAGAGTAGAAGATGGGAAGGACAGAAAGGGAAGAAGGAGGGCGGACTGAAGGGAAGAAAGGAAAGAGGGAGGAGGAGAGGGAGGGAGGGAAGCAGACAGACACCACCTGGCATTTATTTGGCAATAGAGTCAAACTTGCTACTTGGAGGCAGAATTGCTTTCTAGACATAATAGAGTGTCACACAGACCTCACAGAATGTTATGCAGTGATCTTTGTCAGAGGTGCATTTTGTGTTCTTGTTTTCAGAGATGATAGCTTCTTTCTTGCTTAAAGGGGGACTGGACCCATGGAGCTTTCCCTAATAACTTGTTAGGTTCTTCTGCAGCTCATTTTATGCCAAGCAGATGCCCAGTTAACATTTAGTAGTAGAAGTGCTGGATGCAGAGGCGTTTGAGGTCAGCAGCACTCACTGCCATCACCTCTTCCTTCATGGAAAGAAAAGACACAAGAGTTAGGTAATGGCTTGCTAAAGGAGATGCAGGTAGTCTTTGGATCTGACTCCTACAAAGGGCGTGCTTACCATGCAGTGTAATAGCGGTACACAGAATACCTGGCTGCTGGTTGTCATTCAGCAAATATTTGTTGAATGAATTCATGACTTTAAAAAAATATGGTATACCTCAGAACACAGTCTGCCTACTATATCATAGTTTCTGTATTATTTTGTATTATGATCAGACTAAGATTTTATATTCTGGAAACACTAGAAATTAGATGATTTGCTCCTTCTTGTATGAGTTTGCTATTCCATACCCATTACACATCTAATTATAGGCTGAAGTTAAATATAAAATTATGAGAATATTGTTCTTTCCCCTAGTATGGAATTTTGTTTATTTGCATGAATTTTTAAATTAGTATTATTTGTCGTGTTCATTTTGAATATTTCATTACTTTTCTCATGGCTTATGTCTTCACTGACTATTTTGGAGGCCTAAATGCTTTATTTCATAGACTGTCCATGTGAGGCTTCCCAACCGTGTTACCAAAGTGGGTTAAGTTCACCTGCATAAACACCGCTGATCTACATGGCAATGCTTTTGGAAAGAACACGGGAGTTATAAATCATCTCTTATTATTTGATCATAAGAAATATATGATATTGTTCCTAGATTAATTTAGATATTCATGAAACAGTAACTAATATCAGTCATGAAAATGGCAATTGAATGGAATTTTAATATGTCTCATACTATCAGTGATACTGGAAGACATTATCTAAGTGAAATATATAGGCACAAAAGGAAAAATATTATATCATTCCAGTTGCACAAAAGACCTGGTAGCCATATTTTGGCATGTATGTTATGATATAACCATCTGTATCAGTTACTTAATACTTCTTTAATTATAGGTGAGTGACATGGTGTTGGATATAATTAGAAAGTTAAGATTTTCTTCATGGCATCTTTTGCTGTTTGTGTGGATAGGAACGATAGATTAGTATCATTAGTTCTACATACTTGTATATTGCAACATTCCATGCACTGTAAAATTCCACACTTGCCCATACCTGTACATTGCAAAATCCATTTTCACATATGTTTCAAAGCCATATTCTTATTACCTGCCTTGGTGTTTGAGGGCTTAAATATAGGTTATAATACTGAATTCAATGTCATTAGGAGTGTATTGGAAAAACTAAATGTTCGTGGGAAAGACTGATACACAATTTATATGTCTTCTGTGTATTCTGAAAGCATTCTACTTTTGTATGCCATGTTTCATTATGACTGTGACACTACTACTACCCACTGAGGTACTAATGTGTGTCTAGTCTCAGTTCAGGGGAATTGCTTAAAACCAGTGCTGCCTTTCAAAACAGACTCTCTTGGAGAGTGACATGGCACCAGGTCAGTATGTTACTTCAGCTGATTCTAGCATAAAACATCTAGGCGCTATGGTCCTGAAAATTAGCTTTCTGAATCAAGATAGTTTATTAGTTGGCAGTTAAGAAATTTCTGTATGTGTTTTCGAAAGCTAAGTTTAAGGTGATAAAGCAATTGAGCCTTTTCACACTTAAGGGAAGGTGGAGATGGAATGAAATAGCCATTCAAAACAACAAATAATTAATTGAGTCTCTTTGTTAACAGGCAGGAGGTCAAGTACACATAGCCACAGTAATGATACAGTCTGCATTCTAAACAGCTGTCTTTGACTTGAAAATGATTAGATTGGGTTGTTGGAAACTAATTAAAATGAGAATTCAGCTTCGAAGCCTAGGGTTTATAATTAGAAAGATACTATAAAGATTAAAATATAGTCATTTACCTTATTTTCTACCTTATAAGTTCTATAAAGTTATCTTTAACTTATATTTATTTCTTTGTCTTCTTTTATTGTCCTGTTACGTATTTGATTAAAATTCCTAACTAATAATTCTATGGTAGGCTATTGGCTGTGATTAAATCAACTTAACTACAAGTAGGTTGACTTCTATGTATTAAAAGTTAGTAAAAATAAAATGGAATGTTTTCTGAAACATTTGAATTAGTTACCTTTTCATCTCAAGCATTCTCTGAATGTTATATTTCAACCTTTAAAGCCTAGACTTACAACTTGAGAACTGTAATTGTGAAAGACAAGATGTTCAGAAATTTTCCCCCCACATATAAAACAAAACAATATAACAGGAAATAATTGTGCCTTAGAGGCCCCAAAGCAGACATGAATGTTTCTTAATTTTCAAATCCTATCTGAGGAGGGTGTGTGTGTCTGAAACATGCACGGGGCTGGTGCTGAAGGCAACCTTTGCGAAGGAGAATTGGGGAAAGACCTGGAACTTTTCTTGGATTGTGCTTGGATACAGCATTGGAGGGAGCATCCAAGCGCCAGTGAACAGCCTGGAGGGCTGGGCACTGTGCTGGAAAAAGCATGCAGACAGATGGCCGCGGCAAGGAAGAGCTGATAAAGGGTGGAGAAACACGGTGTGCATCAGTAAAGCTTTGGGGCTCTGTATTTTAAAGTGAAGCTGAATCAGAGAATTAGTATGAGAAGTATTCAACTTGATTTTGTTCTGTCTTTTATAGAAAGGCATTTTATTTTAGGGTGTAGGACTAGGTGTAAAACACCTAAGTCCATGTGGTCATTCCAATATAAGGTGCCATAAGGATAAACCAACTCTAATGTGAACTAGATCCCTGTAAACATATTTTGTACTAGAGATTGTTCTTCATCACTGATGTTTATGCTCATGTCTCTTGGCAAAGACTCCATGCTACAGAGAGATGAGACTCTTAGGTTTCAACCATTCACACGAAGAATGGTAGGTGGGGAGCATATGTTCCTGACAATCTGCTTTTATTTAAATCAAAACTTCCTTCAAACATTTAACCCACGAACACAGAAAACCAGTTGGAGATTATTTCCCTTAATTCTATTGAGTTTCAATTCTCTCTAGTGTAGAGAGGTATTTGAAAATTATGAATGGTTCTTATGCCTGTGCCTGGAAGATACTCATTAAAATTTGGCAATGGGAACCATATGGAGATTAGGCCCCCTGTGAATTTCATCCAGTAAAGAAGAGGAGGTTTTGCTCTCATCTTGACTTAGTAATCTCACACTTCTTCTGTTCTAGTGTTCTATTGGTCACGTTTGAGAGCCTGTGAAAAGTACAACTCACGAAGAACATCAACATGAATTTGCATGAGTTCACTTTGTGTGTAAAGAATTAGAGAACCAAGGGTCAGAAGACAGACAAGACTTTTCCCATTAATCAATGTCTGACCACCTAGAATCAAGGTGGTTTCTTAGAAGGAACAACTCCTGCGGGCTAACATTGTGTGTTTCCATTTTATGTGGGTACCTAATTATTTGGGAAAAAAAAAAAACTTGAGGAAGGCCTAGGAAAGACAAGTAGCATGTGTGTATGCTAAGGAATGACAGAAAGGGATGAATCTTCTGACAAATTGTAGCCTCCAGATATTAGTATTTTTAGAAAAAGAATGCACCTGAGCATGTTATAATTATTGATGACTGTATAGTGTTCAATAAAAAAGACAAGAAAAAGTCTAGGGAGGGAGACCTCACCAGTGGAAATATGGTGGTGATTTTTGGAAAGGATTTTTTTTATGTTCTCTAACTCAACCCTATAAACTAGGAGAATTTCTCCTATTTTATTACAGTATGTATAATGTATGTAAGTATAATGATTATATATAAATGAAATGAGCTAATTCATATTTGTCATCTCACTTCACATACCTGTCTCCTTTTTGTTATAAGAAAACTTAAATTTACTATCCTAGCAACTGTCAACTACACAGTATGTTACCGTTTATTGTAGTCCCTGTCTTATACAATAGAAATCCACAACTCCTGTGTGATTGCATCTTTAAGTCTTCGAACATCACTTCATTTCTGCCTTCCCTTAAGACCCCTGGAAACGCTCATCCTATTTTTTTTGTAACTAGGAATATTTTGACTTCCTAATTTTCTTAAAGAATGAAACTCTTCCAGAGTAACCTGACAAGGGAAAGGACAGTCATCAGATTGTAATAACATGAGCATCAAACTCTTTTTGGTTTTGAGGCTCCTTAATGATGAGAATCTACATGAAGCCTCTTTCAGTGTCTTCTGCCTCCAGGGGAGACATCAGTGCTTTTCGACAGTCTTTGGCTTGGTTTATCTAGTGACATCACCACAATTAGTCCTTGGAAATAAATCTGTTTCATTTTTCTTCTGTTGTCTCCAAAGTTTCTTTATAGCCTTTTACAAGTCTCATCTAAATAACTTGCCTCCTTTCACCAAAGGGCAGCCCTTACTTAGTATCATTAAGCCAAAATTGTCTATAAGTAAATTATCATAGTAACCAGTTACTGTAGTATAAATAGCAAAAAATAAAACACATAGAAGTTTCTGATAACTTAGCAACTAGAGCTTTATAAATCGTCCTCAAGCTGAGCAAGTAAATAATACTGTTTTCAGGGATGATTACTTGTGATTGATTTTGAAAAATTTCAAACCTCATGAATTTTTTTTGAGACAGTTGTTGATGCTGTTCAGTTTGCTAATGGGGGCAGAAAGTTGACATTTTCAAGGGACCATATTGTATGTATCTATTGGAGCCTACTTTGCAACTCTTTAAGTAGTACCATAATTAAAAATTAATAAGTTCAACAAGGTTAGAGCAAAGATGAGTCCAAATACTTCATACTCTGCTTATGTCCTAATCTCTACACCATCAATATTCTCCAGAAGAGTGAGCATTTAGAGCAATTAGAATAATATCAGTGATCATGCAGAATCTCACCTCTCTCCACAGGTGTTAACTTGATTTTACTAGGGAAGTTTTAAAGCCAGTATCACACTTGAATATTAATAATGCATGTCACCAGTCACTAGAGAGCATATTAATCTATATGTTAAAAAAAAAGAATGGAATGGGTACAAGTTCTCAGTCATAAAAATAAAATACACAAAAATATATAACTATTTTTCTGCCGGTGAATTTAAATTTCCTATTGCAAGTAAGAAAAATTTCATAGGCATGAAACAAAAGAGCTAGAGGTGAACACATCAGTGTACACTTCCCATTTTATCTGACTGAAGACAGCTGTGTGCAAGACACCCAAGCTATTTCAAGTGCACAACTCTAGTGGACGTGAATAAACCTAACAGCTTCTGTCCAGCCCAAGCGCATGTTGGAAACAATGAGGTGGTCTTTGAAAGCTCAGTTCACCCTAGATACTAAACACCACAGGAATGTTGAACTCTAAGCATACTGAGTGTATTAAAGTATAAGCTTAAAAAATAAGTAAAAGGGAATTTAACTCTCATGAATACAGATTCTTTAAGTTGATAATTTCATGTTTCATGATAGAATAGCACACACACACACACATACATATATATAACATACATGCTATGTATTATTCATGTGCTGTATATATTCATTTACATACATGTATTCTACACAGTGGAATACAATTGCAACTGTAATTGTGTTTAGTTACTGAAGATTATTTTGAAATGCTTGAGTTTAATTTTGGTGGAAATGAACTCATTGTTATGATTACATGAAACTTAGAATTTTCATAGTTAAGTGAAGACACTTGTTTTAAAAATCAAAAACTTTCTATTACAAAACTATTGGATCTCTTTTTAATTTTAGAAGCTTGAGCTATGATACACAGTTAATTTTACATAATCAAGACTGACTTACCAATAAGACCAGTTGGCACCATTTGTTTATTAAATTTCTCCTAATCATAGTAAAAATAAAAACAATGCTTACATTTAACCAAGACAATTTATGTACATCAGTGTGATTCTTTAAAGCTTATAGTTTTTGTTGTTTCATCAGTGCCATTAAAATGTATTTACTTATTTAAGGGATTATAAATATAAATCTTAAATACAAACTTGTTCCTAGAAAACTGACTGGAGTCAGTTTTGTATAATGGGTTGTATCTTTGCTGCTCGGTAGCCTGATTCAGGGGGGTATGCTTGGAGAGTGTGGCCAAAGTAGACCAAGCACCCTTTCTTTGTTCCATCCCCATCTTACAAGATGAGATTGTAAAACCCTTTTGCTTGCAATTCTACTTCTCATTAAATCTCTTTCTATGTTTGACAGACTTTGGCCACTTCCTGAAGTGTGTTTCTCAGAATCTACACTTCTTTCAGAAAATAAAAATTTACACACTGACCTGAGTTCATGCCACCCCATTTATAAGTTACTTTACTAATATTGAGGTTCTTGGACTAAAGCGTTTTCTCAGATACCAGAGAAGTGATGGTTAGCAGAGGAGTTCACACTTCATATTCTGAAAGTATACCTGATGTTAGGAGCTACACTTGTGAAATTAAGCAAAGACTCAAAGATTAACAAAAATCGACAATTCCTTTTGTAGATGTTTAAAGGATTCAGCAACTACAAACAGAAGTTAGGAAGGAGAAAAATGTTGTTGGATGCTGCCTAAATAAAATATTTTGAGAGGTTTAACTTAAAGAACTGTGTTTAATTTGATAAATGAAACCACTCAAAAATGGGGCTGCAGTCCACAAAGTTCACACCACTGATAGCAAAACGAGTACACAGAACCCAACACTGAAAATTACCCATGTGTATCTTAGTTTTACATAAAGTGCTAATCTAATTGAATCCAATTTAAAACTAAACTCTGACTTTTCAACATGAATATTGTTATATTTAGCTTTGATGTTTCTTTATTTCATAAAGCTTAACTAAACCTTTAAGATAACTTTCTTTGCCCTCCAATGTAAAAAACCCCAAGAATATTTTCATTAGAGGGTTTAAAAAATTAGTCTGTCTATGAAAGAATAGGAGATGGGTTATAACAACTGATTAAAGCCCATTGATGGATCTCTGTAATGAATTAATTTCAGGAAGGGATGACAAAAATTACTCAGTACTTGTATGTGCTCAAATTCCTGCTGAAGTGTTTATATGCATTCATTAGTTACATAATACTATAGGTAGAAAAAATCCTCAAAATTTCTAGAAATCCTCAAACTCAAATAAGGTACTACATGTTGGTTATCTACACAGACTGATGAGACTGATGAATCCTTGGTATTTGTAAATACACACACATATATCAAAGAAAACCAGATTTGTTTCTCTGGCTTCTCTGGTCTTATCTCTATCTGGTTTCATAGCTTGCCTCCAGTCACTCATAGCAGAAATGGGACAGTAGCAGCACATTCATTTCTATCCTAGTGCAGGCCACACATTTGTAGGGCACAAGGAGGACCATCATGCAATCACCGAGTGGACAATTTAAGTCCTTCACAATGAACAAGATTAAAAGTAGCAGGGCAAGGGTTATTTGTAATCTGAAGGCTTCTCTGTCTCTAAGCATTACATGCCAAATCCTGGCAACATTCTCTGAAATTTGAAAGAGAAAGGAGGAGAGATATTATCATTTGCTATGACTTTTTAGAAGTGGGTTACTCTTTTCTTACTTTCTATTCTGGTGATAAAACAATAGCAAAATGTATTTTTAAAATTATGATAATGTAAAGTTACATGGTTTAATGTATAATCATCTTTTAGGATGATGAAATATATCCTATCCAGTATAAGACATCCTTGGAATGCTAGTTTTTATTTTTACCTCACAAGTGAAGCTTAAAGAGTTAGACCTCACTGGGGTATAGATAGTGTAATTAATGTCTAATAAATGGTGGAATTTTTAAGGAATCAAAGGTTATATTAGATTGTGGCTAAAGTGACTTCTAATCCAAAAGCAAATTCTGTGACAATCTGAGCCAATCCTTAACCACAAGTATGAAAATCTCTCTGACTCCCAGATAGATGTTTTAGCATTTTATCATAAATGAGAGAAGAGTGAGAGGGTCTAGACCCATGGCAAAGGCATCTATTGAATGTTAAGATGGAACTGGGGACGGAAAGAGTAGGACATATGCTAACCTTCCATGGGTATTCTAAACTGCCTTCTGTGTGTTCTAGACAAGATTAAAATGATCACTTTTGGAGAACATAAAAGCATATGAAATCAATTACACAGGTTTTGAAACTCAAGGCATAACTGTGTTTGGTCAGACACCAGGTAAAAAGTGGTAATGTTTCTGTTACGATAAAACCAAAAGAAAAGCAGTGAGCTTGATCTTAACTAAATCTTGTGTGTGTCCACTAGCCCTCCTCCCTCCCTTCACAGCTATTCAGGTTAGAGACATACTCCTTCATTCTGTGTAGATCTGTGGTGACTGACACAGTAGAAACAAGTCTAGGCTTCTGGTCCAAATCTCTGGGGAAAGCTTGCCAAACTAAATCTTAACAAAAACAAACAAACAAACAAACAAAAAAAACAGCCGGGGATTTAGTTCAGTGGCATAAGCATCTACCTGGCAAGCACAAGGTCGTGAGTTCAATCCCCAGTGTGTGTGGGGGAACAGCATGTTTGCAATTAAGACTCAAAAAATAAATGTCACAAAACATTGCATATTATGAAAATATTAAAATTACAAACTGGAATGTTTTTTGAGCAACACACATTGTGTATCTAAAGTACAGCATAACCCTTCACTTGTTATTCTTTACATCCTCTAGGATATAGGCAAATGGCTAAGGAAATAAAGACAAAGATAAGTTTAATAACTTTTATGATGTAAATCTTAATAACTGCCTACTACTTCTACTTACATCAAAGTAATGCTTTAACAACCTAACGATTAAAATATAGATTTTAAGCAGTAATGGAATTAATGTTAGTAATAGCTTTTTTCATTTTAAATTATTTGATTAAATTCTTGAGTTTAATATTACATTAAAATTTATAGATGTTTGAAGTAGTAATTCATAAGATTTTAATTATATATATAGATAACTCATTTTACAGACTATTTTGCCTCATGATCTTAAAATATGAATTATTTTAAAACGTACAACACTTCTTAAACATCTCAAAAGCATAAAATTGTTGGCATAACATTTATATTATGTTTTTGATGTTGTTTAATATATATGACTCTTTCTTCAATGTTAGGTTGCAAACTTTAATTGGATCAGCTATCACTCTTGATTTTATGCATTGCTTCTCAGATAGTATCATACAATTACCCAGCAGTTGTCATTTACTAAAAGGCATCTGGATAATTGGCACCAAAAGTCTAGGCATAAAAGTTTTTAATATATATATAGTACTTTTTTCCCTCCTTCGGTTCATATTCTTTCTGTTTCCTTCCCAGTAAAATTGGTTGCATCTTTTTCTATCTGTAATTACAAATATAAAGTTATGATACAATGTTTTCTTTCATTTTTAACATGTAAATTTTGTTGCTCTTCCTGTATGATTAGTCACTGTAAAGCATTTAACTATGTGGATAAACTATAATTTACTTAACCAATCTCCTGTTGTTGAATTTTTTCTAATACTTACAGGCATTGCTGTAAGTGTCGGTATAGCTAAAATTTTGCCTATACCATTTC